>CM053504.1:69074393-69164498 GCA_028627145.1 Eidolon dupreanum | reverse complement strand
GGGCACATGATTCTGGAAACTTAGCAACCCAAAGATTGTGTATGAATAACTGGGGGGGATTATATTTTCCAAAGGTGGCCACAATAATAACTCTCGTTTGTCATTTGTATGAACTTGCTCCTCTTCTATCAAGAGAGAGTTCATTTCTCAATCCTCTTGAATCTGGGTGAGATAGAGCCAGTGAGTCTTGTCCAACAAAGTATAGTGGTAGTGACGCTGAGAATACGGTGACCATGTTGAAAATCCCAAGGTGCATGAAGTAACCATTTATAGGTGCTCCTGTTAATGGCCTCAGCTAACAGGTACTAGCCCGCATCAAGTCCAGCCTATCTTTGATGTCTAGACCAGTCCATCCTTCAATGACTACAGACCCAGCTATTATCTAACTTCAACCACACATAAGGCTCTGAGCAAGAGCTGTCCAGTTTAATTCAATCAATGTGCAGAACCAAAAGGATAATAATAAATTTTTTTTTTAAGCCACTAATTTTCTATGTGTCTTGTTACACAGAAATAAACAAAGAGTAATTCAACCGAAGGGGGAAGAATAAAATGCTACTTGAAGCATTCTTAACTTTAAGAATAAAGCAGGTAATTCTAGAGTATTGATATATCAGCATGTGACATTTTTGGAAATTACTCTAGACATATATTCCCATCTATTGAGGCCCTGTGGTCCTTTACTCCAGTGAAGACCGCCGTTCTCAGTCTTTAGTATCGGAAGGACTTCTTCCTCAGATCACGGGCCTTGTTCTTCTGAATTTAAAGCAGATTCAGACTGGAGATCTTCAATCTCTAGGATGCACTGTAGCTCCTGTGAGAAGTACTTCTCCCCTGAGCCCACCTGACTAGTAATGACGACCTATCAGGAGACAAGGAGTAATGGACAAGAAAGCATTTGAAACTCAACCAAGAGGCTGAGAATTCCATTTCCATCTTTCATTCTACAAAGATCAGTGGCCATTTTTCATGAAAATATAAAACTGAATACATTGACCAAAATAATACTTCTTTAGCCAGGGAATTATCTATTTACATCTTCATGTTTTAGTTCTTTTCAAGTCTTCTGCAGGTGTGCTGTGAACATTCAAACTAGGAATTTCTGAAATACAGTTGCTGTTGCATTTGGGTCTCTGCTTATTATCCATAAAATTCCGCTTCTTCCACTCTGTTCGCAACTTGCCCTATTCTTATCTCCCAGCCATCTTCCAAATATGTCTCATCATTTCACTTGTTTAGTTCAATTAATATTTGATATTCTTCTTCTTTGATTAAATGTCAGTGGTGATTCAGTTAGTAGTTCAAACATATTAGTTCTACCAATAAGCTGAGGTTAGAAGCAAAGAATTTTTTTTCCAACTTCTTAAACTTCCATTTCTGGGCACTGTTTTGGAGAAGATCACACTGTAATTCTGATTGTCTTTCTTGATAAAATAAAGGAAAAACTGCAACCTGTAAGGAGCAGTAATAGATTCTCTCTGCAAGTCATCTATTAATGGAATTCAGACTGTTCCTGGATATAGCAGACCCCAAGGTGGCTAAATGAATGACATCATTTAGATATGTAAGGCACTTTAAAAATTATCTACTTGAGAATACTCTGTTCTGAAAAGTACATTGTGGAGTCGTCCAAGGGCTTAGGAATCCCTAAGAAGAGCCTTATTTAGGCCTGATAATTCAAGGTAGAGATGGGCAGTGACAGTCAAAGACTTGGAGGGCTAGCCATGGTGATAGACTGAGCCTAGAATAAATCCAGTTCAGGTGGGCAGGCAGGTATCTGGCTGTACTCTGTTCTAGCAGAGAATGTGGGCTTGGGGAGAATGAGTGGAGTTGGGTGAGGTTGGGTGAAATTTAATAGCAATCTAATGAACAATTCTTTGCTGTCTTTTAGCTTGGTGAGGATATGACCCCATGCTCATGTTCTTGCAAACAGATTGTCCTTTTTATTAAAAGCTGATTCTCGAGCAAAGGGTCCCGTTCTTCTTGCATACATCATTCAGCGTACGTTCACCAAAAAAAGCATCTGCTTCATGCCGCTAAGAGGGTATTTCTGTCTTGGCATACCTTGTCAGATTTGATTTTTTTAAAATCATTTCATGTGACCTGCTGTTCTTTATAAATAAGCTGCTTCAAAACTAAAATAAGATCCAAATAAGAGATCATTTCATAAAATCTATACAGATCTTTAAATCCAATGCTAAATCTAGATATCAGATTGCCTGTCAGGAAATCATTTTTCCCACTGCATGATATAGTTTTTGTTTTGTTTCATTGCATGTACATGTGGGGTGATGGGGCAGGTAGGTCATCATCACTGGTTTTTTTTTCCATTCATCAATTTACTTATTCTTTAAATCTGTTTAGTACATGATTGTAGAGTACTTATTATGCTCCATGCAGCCTTTTATACACTATGACACAAAACTGAATATCATAGCCTCATCTGTACTCATAACCTGATCTGAAAGACAAAGAAATAGTAACAGCAGAGAGACAGGACTGTGAAGGAAGCATGGGTAGTGTGCTAGGGAGTACAAGGGAAGGGGGGCCTAATTCTTCTTGGAAGAATCTAGAAACCTTTGTAGGAATGGCACTGAAGAGAATTTTAAAGAATTTCCCAGGTTGAGAGCCTTATTCCCAAAACGTGGTACATTTTGGACAAGGGAATGGAAAAACAGAGTGCATTGTGCACTTGGGGTTTTTAGTATGCAAGAGGCAAAGCCCCATGGTGGAGAATATAGGTTCCATGTTGGCTTGATCCCTAGACTACCACTTGCGTGTTATGGGAACTTAAGTAAGCCTCTATACATCACTTTCCTCATCGGGCATAACATCTGGCAGTAATAATGATATCTGCCTCATAAGGTTGTTCAGCAGATTAAAGGAGATAGTTCACGTCAAGGGCTTAGAAAGTGCATGACTCCATAAATGCTAGCTATTTTTATAGCTGAAATTAAGAGTCTGATTGGGAAAGAGATAGGGAATGAAATTGAAAGTTAGGAAGAAATAGAGCATAAACCTTGCAGTCTGTTATATGAAGTTTGGATTTTATTTGTATCCAAAAGCATGCTTTGGAAATGCTTTTAAGTATGTTAGCTGATTAAATACCTGTCTATAAAAAGGTTCCTTGATGGTTATATGTAGGTAGAGTGAGCAATTATGAGATTCTTCCAGTAATATAATAAGATGAGTATTTCAACTATAGACAAGGGAAGTGAAGGAGGAGTGTGAATGGATATTAAAGACTATAAAGATAATCTAGAGCATCTGGAGACTATATTTTGAGTAATAAATTGCATAAAATAATTGGTATTATTTTGTTTGCATAACTAGGTGAACAGTAATGATACTCATCAAAACAGAAAATTCAGGGGAAAAGCAAGTTGAAATTAATATGATGAGTTGGTTTTCAGACATAATGAGCTTGAGGTACTTACAGGCTAACAAGGTGGACAGCTATAAACAGATATCAGGACTGAATGTTTATTCAACATGCATCTTGAAATATAGAATTAGTAATACTGAGCTTAAATACAGTTAAGCCACAGAAAATGTGAAATAACACTAAAACTAGAATTTACTGAGTACTTACTCTAAACTAGGACATAAACTAACCTCTTGCATGGATAATCCCACATACTATACATAACCCTGAGACAGATGCTATATGGTTCCCATTCCACACATAAGAGGAACATCTTTAAAAGCTTAACTAACTTGTCAAAGTTCACATAGCTAACAAGCAGGAAACAAGAATTCATTAAATACTATTAGATTCTTGTGGATGACAGATCCCCCAACATGCTATTCATGTCGAATAAATATAAACTCAGTTTCCTTCTAATTTATTTCTCTAAAATAGCATTTGACTTCCTTCTCAAAATACATTGTGTCTGTACTTCAACCAGCAGAAAAGATGAAAGAAGAAACTAAGGTATGCAACCCTCTTTGATGAACTCTATCTAGAGGTTGAACATACATTTCTGCTTGCATCTCATTGGTAGTACTTAGTCACATGACATGCCTCACTGCAAGGGAAGCTGGAAAATGCACTGTTTCTCACCCTGGGAAGCTATTACCCAGGCTAAAATTCTAGGCTAAATTACAAAGTAGGAATTGGAGAATTGATAGCAAGACAGGGCTAGCAGGGTCTACTACAGAGATCCATTAGGAAAAAAATAGAAAACTCAATCGGAGACATCTATTGGATTCCTGGAGAATCTTAGCATTGAATGGGCAGCTGGAGGAAATTAGTCCCAAAAGCATACTAACTAGGACAGTTCTGACACCTGTCATTGTTATCACCATAAGAGTTCATGAATTAAATGAATATCTAGGCAAAACAGTAGATAGAGCACACTGAAAATTAATATTCCTGGTAGAAACTTGGTGCACATAAATACAGAAAACTGTTGAAGAGAAACATGGAGAAGTCTAGAGCATAGTTAGAACTAAGTCCAAGTCAAAGTGTCAATTTGATTGACTCCCACTTTAAGGACCGACCACTTAGTAGTAGCAGCATAATGAACGGGTGTTTATCTCTTAATTGAATTTTCGTACAAATCACAAAAGGGTTTACCTCAGGGTTTCTATAAACAGTGAACTTCCTCAGTGAACTTAAAATAGAATTCAGCTTAAAGACATTAAATACACAGGCAATTTTCAGAAACACATTTATGGGGTAAAATGTACCTAAATCCCAGGCATAGAAAGAAATAGAATTAGTGAAAAGAGAATCATTGCAGGTAAATATTTAGATTTTAAGAGGTAGAACAAGTGTTTATTTTCTCAGGAATTTTCTTCAGGGAGATAGATTTTCATATAAGACACTTACCTTGAATAGTATCTCACGAGAATACCTAAACGGAATCCTCAAATAGAACTCTCCCAAATGTTCTTGTTTCTGTGCTGAAGCTAATTCTCAAGAGTCTCTATATAATTTTGAAAAATAGTCTGAGAACAATGAAGAGGCCTTATCAATTGGCTCGCAGACCTGAATAATATGAGTGAGGAGAATAGAAAGCCATATCATTCTACCATCTATATCCAGTCACTTTACACTGTTTGTCAGGTATACGTACATGCTTGCCTACCATTCACCCAGAAATATTTACAGTTGAACAGAATCAGGGATTTAATTACAGTTATGAATCCTTGGGATGCGTACATCTGCCCTTACCTTTATAAGTCTGACACACTGCAGCACTTCTCTAATCCCTTTTGCCCCAAAGGCCACCTGGTCTCATCCTTGGTCTAATTCTGTGTTTAGAATTGTTGTTGAAATCTAGGCACAATTGTTTACTACCAAAGATTCTTTCCTCCACCCAAACCCTGTCATTCATCCATATCTGTCATATTTAACTTGGTGAAGCCTGAAATCTTAGTCTTAGAAAATTATTGCTTTAGGTTAAGCTCAGTAGGATGTTTTTACCTTTGCTATAAAAAAGTTTCTGGTAATGGAATACAGAATCTCATCCCCTGGTATAATCTCATGTACCAAACAAAGACTAAAGCGAAAGCACCTGAAGTTAGTGGATAAAGGATATAGAAACGCAAATTGTGAGTATATTTCGACTTCCCTGTTTTCATACTGCTCCTAATATCCAGAGAATAAATCCCAAATTGTTTTAAGAGCCTCCTCAGTAGCGCTGCCTGTGGGAAATTTCTTAGCAAGGAAATTAAATATTTGTATAAACACCTCTTTTCATTTTTTCATCTCTGGTAATAATGCAAATTGCAAATATTTGTCTTCACACTGTCCTTACTGCTTCTGAATAAGGCTAGTGCTCTTTTGCCTCTTTGTTTTTACTGTTATTTCCTACCTGATGGCCCTTGATGTTTTTTTTTTCCTTTCATGTTTAAGCTTTTATAGAAGTAAACTATACATAATGTCATATGCACACAATTCCATGAATTTTCACTAAATGATCACACCTGTGTAACCACTTCCCAAATTAAGAAATAGATCATTAAACTACTCTAGAAACTCAGCTGGTGCTCTTGTAGGGAATGGGAAAAGTCTTTTCACCTACCCTCTTAGCTTCTGTTACTAGATAATGCAAATTAAACTGACAAAAGACAAAGTAACCATTTGCTCTCCTGTGTGTTTTAAAGAAGGTCCAAGGCAACTGCCAACAATGTCTGGGGCCAACCACTGGAGTTCTCAACTGATGGATTGGCATATTGATTATATTGGCCCCTTCCCTCCACGCAAAGGTTCTAAATATGCCTTGGTTTGCATGGACACTATATCTAGCCTAACCCAGATTTTTCTCCATCACCATGCAAACCAGGCCACCACCATATAGGGGTTAAGAGGAACTGAGCACCATGGACAGATAATCCTAAACAAATAGACAGTAATCAGGGGTGATCATATTTTAAGGGTCAAAATGTGCAAGATTTGGTAAAAACACATGCCATTGAATGGAAGTTCCATCTTCCCTACAGCTTACAGGCAGCAGGGATGGTAGAAAAGAAGAATGGAATATTAAAGCAGAAAATTAAATTACTAAAACGAAACCACCTTGGATAGTTGACTAAAGTACTGTCATGGGCCTTGACACCAGAGTTTGCTTATGCTTTCTACTTGGACTATGGCTAGGTCCTCAAATTAAGCAAATAAAAATATAAGACCCTCCATCAATCTGAATTTTAGATAAACAAGCAATGCTATTTTAGTATAAGTATGTTCCAAATATGCGTTATGCTAAAAGTATTGCATCATATCAAATTTACTTATACTAAAAATTATCCCCTTGAGATAACCACGCTAAGTGAAATAAGCCAGATAGAAAAAGTTGAAAATCCCATGTTATCACTTATATGTGGGATATAAACCTAAAAGCAACAAATGAGCAGGACAAACAAACAGAGACTCACTGACATGGATTACAGACTAGTGGTTACCAGAGAACTACAGACTAGTGGTTACTAGTGGGGTGGGGCAGGAGGAGGGAGGTAGATGGAGTAAAGGGGGTCAAATATAGGGTTTAGGGGGAGGGTGAAGTGAGTAGAGGGGATCAAATATATGGTAGCTCAAGTAAACACACAATAGAATGTACAGATGTCAAATGATAATGTATACCTGAAAATCATATAATTGTAAAAATTTTTTTAAATAGTCTCATTCGATATTTGAGACATACGTATACTAAAAATGTATGCCTTGTTTATCTGATATTCAAAATTAACTAAGTGTCCTAAATTTTATCAGCAATCCTACTTAATCTTGTAAAAGTCTGTTTGGAGAAATCCCTGGCTTTCTTTGAGAAATCATCTCTAGAAAGAGATTTCAGTGAGTTAAACAGGGATCTTAGGAATGGTTGTAAGAGAAGTGCCTACCCCCCAAGTCTGCAGCCAGCCACCATCTGGACTCAAGTACTTCACTCTTCCTCCGGCCTCTCACTCTGTCATTCCACCAAGACACTTGATCTCAAACCTTTTCTTACTTAAAGATTTATTCTTTACCCCGATTGTTAATTTTCCCTACTCTACTGGATTACTTCTATCATAAAAAGAGTATTCCTGATCCTATATTTTTTGTCATCTATCACCTCAATTACAAAAACCCTATCAAAGCACTGTGTACAATAGTAGTATCCACATATTCACCTTCCATCTTCTCCTCAAACAACTCCAGAATGATCCCATTATTAGGGATCTCCTTTGTCAACTGTCAGAAAGTCAAGCTTTGTCAATTGAGGGTTCGGGAGGGACAGTACAGGAAGTCAAGTCTTCTCCCTTGGTTCCAATATGCGTTGTTCCTGTATATCCTACTAAACTAAGATAGCTAAAACAACATTTAATTTTTATAAAAAATATGCTTTCTGAAATAGCATGATTTTTTTGAAAAAGAAAAAATCACAGAAGCAAACCGAATAAAAAAGAAAAGGCAAACTAGCTCAATACCATAACCTAAGAGATAATACAGCCTCACAAAAAAGCATAACTAATATATGATATTAAAATGTAGGATATCTTTTTATGATATTTTATAACATGACTTTTTTACTTACTGTCTCATAAAATAATTTCATTATTAATATAGTAACTATATAATAACATCTTATTGATATGACTGCATGCTAGTCTCTCAATATCTGAATTGCCATTAATTACTTCAATAATTATTTTTGACTGGTTTCTTAAATGGCTATACTTCTTAAATCTAGAATTTGGTTTTTTTTGGAAAACAAAATATATATTTATTAAAAAATACATCAATTTTAGGAGCCACTCTCTCCACAGTTTTGTTTCTTCTTCTCTGTAATAATGGGTACCAGTATGTTAATTAGATGACACATTTATGCTAACTAATTAGCAAAAAAGTCCATTTACATAGTAGTTTTGTGACTTCTATGAATGAGTGTATAGATGAACATTTTGAACAGTATGGCAAGTTGACCCAGTAGGTGTTCTGGGTGCTTCTCCTTTCCTCAGCCATACCATAGAATTCACCCAGCAGCTTGCTAATCTGATTTTGTGTAAGACAGAAACTGTTTGGGTCTATTTTTTAAAAACAGTTTATTAAATAATACTATATTCTTATAAGTATCTCCCATACAGAGTAGTTAAATAGATTTCGAAGATAGTATAAGGCAAAGGTTGATAAACTACAGCACATGGGTGGTCTGGTTTTGTAAATAAAATTTTATTGGCACACAGCCATATCCATAGTTCACATTGTCTGTGACTGTTGTCACACCATAATGGCAAAATTCAGTAGTTTCCAGAGATGCTATCTGGCTCACAAAGCCTAAAATATTTATATCTAGCTCTTACAAAAGAAGTGTCCTCCTGGTCTAGGATAAATGCTTGATTCTCACAAAACCAACTGAAAAAGAAATTTCAGTCAAGCAATTTGTTTATCTGTATCAATCAATAAGCATGCATATATTGATCTCCTACTCTGATTTCAACATTCTTGGAGATAAAATTGAGGCATTATATGCATGATCTACATTCAAAATAAATTTATAATAAATTCAAGAGACAAAATATCCACACAAATAAAATAACATGGGAATGTATAATTAAGTATTTAGTATAGAAATCCATTTTAAAAGCTCTTGTAATTTATATAGGGCACAATTCCTAGAAAATGCCTCTTTAAAGTGTGTTGGCTGACTGACTGAGGCCATCTACAAGTATTTTTGGTGACTACTTCAGTTCTACTTCCTCTGAGCTAAGCTGTCTTCTCATTACAGATTTGGGAAGAAGTCCATAAATTAGTTCCCTTAAACTAGTAAGTTCTTGATAAATTACACACACACACACATACACTGAATTATGTCAATAACCAGGATGTTCCTGCAGAGTAATACATTTTGTTAACTCTGAACAATGGATAAATGCTTATCTAGTCTGTTTAAATGACCTATTTGGTGTTATCTGAACATAGTAATTTACTGGAGGAAATTGGATTTCGCAGGCCTATACTTCCTACTTTGTTCACTTTGTGCTTGTACCTTTTTTATTCTGACTTATAAGTGAGTCAATCTTACTTCAACACGATGCTTTTAAAATCTAATATTTTGTAAGGAACTTTTTAAATGATACTCATAAAATTAAATGAATAACTTGCTATTGAGAATAGTCTCATAAGACTATGAAAATTAAGATGGATAAAATGTTAAGAAAATATTTCTAGAAATATTCTATAACTCAGAAGAGTTACTCCCATATAATAGCACTCCTAATTGATTTAATTTCATCTTAGAATACTCGATAAAGTAAAATGCATGGTGTGAACACTGAAAGCATTTATATTTCAGGTAAACAAAATCTCTCTATCCATGAAAGCCAGTGCAAATATTTATGTTAACTTGCTGTCTGTTGTCACTGAAGGTGTGAACAAAAGTGGCTCTTCCAATCAAACTCTGACATTGAACTTAATGAAGCAATCAATCAGCCAACCAAGAAGTATCTGCTGAGCTCTACTTAATTCACTACATTGTCCTAGGTACTCTCAAGTTCTGGGTTTCATAATAATTCCGATTTTTAAGAAACTTACAATTTATTTTGGAAAACAAGATATATAGATGTAAAAATAGTGAAATGTCAAATAACATAAAATTAAGTAAAAACAAAGATTATATCTTAAAGAGTTTTGGGATCTCCCAAGAGAGAGTAGTTCACCACTTAATACGTGTGAAAAGCTAAGTAAATTATTTATAAACGAAGTCTTTGATAAGTACAAATTTGTGATTTATGTTAATTGGATTTTGAAGTAATTTAAGAAACCCTCAATGAGGTTATGGATTTTCAGCTTGTCTTTTCAGAATGGGAAGACTTTGATGGGGCTGGTGTTGAGGTAGGCATTCCAGAGAGTGAGAAAAACATGAACAAAGACATAGAATTAGAAATGGGCATAGCAGATGAGAGAAAACTGATCTGCTTGTAATCAATAGAAAAATTGAAGCCAGTCTACCACTTTTTCATCTCTCTGCTTTCCTTTGCAGTTCTACTTCCTGAAGAATTAACTAACATTTCCTATTTCTAATTACTCAGCTGTTATTTCCTCCTTACCTCTTTAACCTTATAATCTTACTTCAATCCCCACTATTCTAGAGAAACTATGTCCACCAAAGCAGTAAACAGCTCCTTAACTGCTCAATTAGGCACTCCTTTAATTATTTGGAACTCTGGTGCATATGACATTATTATTTATTTCATCTTCAAATATTCCTCCCCTCTTAACTTCTATGACTTCTATAACTCCTCTCATTCCTCACACTTATTTTCTTTGATAGTTCAAAACCGGTATCCTTTATAAAATCTTCTTGCATTAGGCTGTTACTTCTGCCTTGTGCTCTTCTCTATAAATTCTGATTAGAAATATTTTGGCATGCTTGTACAATTTGATAGCAAAAAACAATCTGATTAAAAACTGAGCAGAGGACCTGAGTAGCATTTTCTCCAAAGAAGACATAAGATGGCCAACAGGAACATGAAAAGATCCTCAACATTATTAATCATCATGGAGACACAAATCAAAACTGCAGTAAGATATCACCTCATACCAGTTAGAATGGCTGTTATAAAAAAGACAAGAAATAAGTATTGATGAGGATAATGGAGAAAAGAGAAACTTTGTGCACTGTTGGTGGGAATGCAAATTGGTACAATCACTATGGAAAACAGTATGACTGTTCCTCAAAAATTTAAAAATAAACCTACCATATGACCCAGTAATAATATCCTACCACATGACCCAGCAAGAACGTACCATATGACCCAGAAATATCCAAGAAGAAAATGAAAACACTAACTCAAAAAGATATATGCATTCTCATGTTCATTGCAACATGATTTATAATAGCCAAGATATGGAAACACCTAAGTTTCCATCAATGGATGAATGGATAAAGAAGATGTGGTATATGTGTGTATGTATATGTATATATATATATATATATATATATACACACACACACACGCACACACACACACACATATATATGTGTGTGTGTATGTATGTGTGTGTGTGTGTGTGTGTGTGTGTATGCATGCAATTGAACACAATGAACTATTATTCAGACATAAAAAATAATGAAATCTCAACAATTGTGACAGGGACCTCAAGGGCATTATGCTTAGTGAAATAACTCAGACAAAGATAAATACCACATTATCTCTCTTATATATAGAATCTAAATAAAATAAAAATAAAACCAAACTCATAGATACAGAGAACAGATTGGTGGTTGCTAGGGACAAGGGATTGATGGGAAGAGAAATGGGTGAAGGAGGTTAAAAGGTAAAAAGAAAAAAGTAATGATGCATTTGATGTCAGATAGTCATTTTGAATCATATTCAAAATATTGACTTTACCTATATGTTTATATATAATAATGTATATCACATAAGTATAGTACATATGTATACAAACAGAAGAAAAAAGATTAGTACTCAGTTGTAGTGTGTGTTGAGTACTTCCTCAATAGAGATTTACTAATAATCCTCAAAACAATCTTATGAGGTAGACACTATTAGTGTCAACATTTATCAGTGAGGAAACTGAGGCTTAGACAGGTTAAGAAAATTGTCCACAGTCTTATTAAAAGAAAGATAATGACATCTCAAAAAGTTTAGATTCAACCAAGATTCAAGATAATAACTTCAATTAGCTTTTTAACTGAAAAGTAAATTTTTTTAAGATTTGAAGTAGTATAGCACATTGCACAGCACACTTGAGGTAGATATGAATGAACTGTGTTTCAGCCCCCGGGGTACCAACTACAGTGACTCTGGTATTAGATAAATTGCTTAACTTTAATTATCATCAGTATACTCATTTACAAACTGAAAATATTATAAGATTTTCTATGTGAATTACATGAGTCAGTGAATGTGAACACTGAGTAAAGTACATGACCTAGAGCAGAAAGAAATAAATTATCATTTCCATTTCTTTCCTCTCTTACTTTTTGTCCTAAATAGTATGGGAGAATGTAAATGCCAAAGACTGGGAAAGCAAGTAGATGTTATTCTAAATTTTGTCTCCATCCTTTAATAATTCAGCATATAAATTACTTAATCCTGTTTTGCCATCATGGTACAGGGATTGTGATATGGGTCGTGGAAGACATTAAATTATGCAAAATTTATAAGGCACTAGCCCAATGGTTGGGATGGATTATGAACTTAACAAATTCTGTTCTCTCTCTTTCTAAGTGACTCCTATTTTTTAAAAAAGGAGGAGTGCGGCAAACAGAACTCTCTTAGTGCAGCTATCACTGACTACACTCAAAGGCAAAACTCTGGAAATAAGTATTCACATGAACACAGCATAGTCAAGTAAATCTGAACTTTGGATAAGGAACATGAGAAATGTGCAAATGGAGATATTAGAAACACAAATGAATGAAAAATAAAAATCCCTAATTTGTATGGATGTATTAATTGGAAGAATATAATTTTAAAAAATCTGAATGTTCTCAGGAAATCAAATTGAAAGAACTTACAAAATAGTCTATAATACATGTTTATATTCCCTGCAATTTGTCTTTATCGACTGCAATTATCAGTAAAATGACAATGTTTGTGCAAAGCAGATGCCGAATTCATAATAAAGCAATTATCACAATCCACTCAAACCCTGACAATTATAAAGCAGTATACTAATGTAATGTCCTGTAATATATATATACCATCAGATATATAAAGAATAGCTCATTTTTTAATGAATAGTGTAGCAACATGGATGGTAACATTAATGAATTTCCAATGTATATACAATACCTAGCTGGCTTTGGGGCAGTGAATGAAGAGTCAGTTTAAAAGAACAGGGGAAAAAAACCTTGCCACACATATTTTTTAGTGAACATTTTACTACTGATAGGTATCACACATTCACAAACATTTACAAAACATAACTGTAGGGCTTATACAAGATATGTGGTAAGCCAGATTCCTCAACTATTCCTCTGTTTGTGTTCTTTACCATTACAGATCTATTAGGCTTTAGAATAATTTTACCAAATTCTCTGTAAAATCCTGTTGGGTTGGAATTTTACTAAATCTATAAGTACGTATGGGGGATAATGGATAGCTTTGCTATTATAAACGTGAGGCTTATTTCCATCTAATTAGTTCTTTTAACATATGTTTTAATAAAATTGATGATTTTACCAGTAGAGGATTTGTGTATTCTTTGTTAGATTTATTCCTGAACACTTGATCTTTTCTGATATTCTTATAAGTAGTAACTGTCTTTAATAATGTTTTCTGGATGTTTATTGCTGATGTTTAAACATACAATTGGCTTTTGTATATTAAAAACAAACCAGCTTTCATGAAAAACTCTTTCTTTTTACCAATATATCTATAAATTAGTGCTTTCTATTCTCTGCAGAAATTAATGGGTTTATTTCCTTCTTTTAAATCTTCATAATCTGAATTTCTTTTTCTTGTTTTATTGCACAGGATAGCAACTTCAATATAATATGAATTAGAAGAGGTAGACATTCTTACTTACAGTATTGAAGGTAATATTTGTAATGTTTTCCTATTTGAAATAATCTTTGCTTTAAAATTATAGATACTCTGTCAGATTATAGAAGATACCCACTCTTCCTAATTTTCTAAGAGTTTTTATTATAAATGATAAATTTTTTCAAGATTCTTTGTATCAGTTGAGATGGCTACTTATTTCTCTCTTTGTTTTCCTGTTAATGTAATGAACTTTATTTATAAATTTTCTAATATTAAATAATCTTCACATGTCTTGGTTAACTGTAGTGGTATGTTATAGTTTTATATAATCTTAGATTTGTTTTGCTAATATTTTTAAGTTTTTACTTTTCTGTCTCCACAAATGAAATGAACTTGTCCTTTTTTTTTTTTTTTTTTTGTAAAGTTCTTATCCTTGTCTGGTTTTGATATTAAAATCTTGCATGATTTCTAGAACAAGTAGGAAATTATTCACTTTTTTTCTGTTTACTGAAAGAGTTTGTACAAAAAATGGAATGGTATATATTTTTGAAGCATAGTCATGCTTTCTGGAAAACAAAGCTTCAATGTCTTTTATAGTTACAGGTATATGTGTACCTTTCACTTCTCTGAAACTCCTTCTTGATAAGTTATAGTTTTTCTAGAAATTTGTCTAACTTAATGTTTCCAAAATTGTTAGCATATCAAAGTTGATTTTATTATCCTATTACATATTTATCTGTAGTTATGTTACCTCTTTCAGTTATACTATACTTTTATTTAGCTGTGACTTTGTTCTTTTATTAATTTTATTAGCTGAAGAGCCAGATTAGAAAGTGGCCAACATGGTGTGACTCATCAAAGTTTGCTGAAATAAAAATCCATTTATTTGCTAAGTATTTTTTGAGTATATATTATGTGCAAAGGAGGGTGAGGCAAGGACTTTTTGAATGCAACAGTAGCTGAGGCTGACCTCATTTTAAACTATAAAATACTGATATTTATCTCATAAAAAGGACCACATCAAGTTACTATAAGTCCTGCATATCTTCTTATAAAATAAGTCTATTAGATCAGTGCCACTCAAATTTTATTGTGTATATAAATCATATGGGAATCTTGCTAAAATGCAGATTTTGATTCAGTAGACCTGGGGCATGAGAACCAAGATTCTGTATGTCTCAGGTAATCCTTTTGTAATAAGTTCACAGATATACTGAGTAGTGAGTTCTTAGGTAGCCTGTATAGAGCATGATGAAACCCAAGAGATATGAAAGGTAAGTACCTGGGTATGAAGACATTCCTTGAGGAGCAGTCCTGGATGGAGGCTTGTGGGGGATCAATTTGCAGAAGCCTGAAAACATCAAAGCAGATTTTTGAAAAAGTCATCTAAGAGCAAAAACAGGTGAGAAAGTAGAATAAATTTTGTCTAATTTTAATTTTTCTCAGGTACAGGCCAGAATAGTACCATACTTAGATTGGGGAATAGGGACTCTTGCCCTGGGGGGGCTGTCCTTTAGAGGCATCGATCTGACCTTTCTCTGGCCATGACTCTTCCCACAGAGTGAGAAGATCTCAGGGTCAAGGAGCTGTGCCTCCTGGAACCCATGCCCCCCTTTCTAGACCATGTGCATACTCCTTTTCCCAAACACCCTAGGCTTCCTCTAGGGCCCACATGAGCAGCATTCTCAGAATGTCCTTCCCCGGGCAAACCATGCTCTCCAGGTGAAGGAGACAAAGGTAAATTGTTCAGCTATTGAGGGGATTGATGAAGAGGAGGAGAGTACTTGGTGCATCCAAAGGGCTGAAAGTCCTTGCAGTGTGGGACAAAAAGGGCTTAGTGGGAAAAGAAGGGGAGTGAGCTACAGCCCTTCACTTGCTTTCTTGCCCTAGGCCTCACAAATGTTAAAGACAGATCGGGATCTGTGTGTGAATTTTCAGTGTTTCTGATTGTTTTGGTTTTGTTTGGTAACTGTGGGACCACTGTTGAACACCTGGACCCCAGATAGACCCTCATGTTTAGTCTCTGGAAGCATCCTTTGTTTCAAAATGTCTCCTCTGTTATATATGAAACATGTTAGTATAAATCAGTTTGTACTCAAATATAGGATTAAAAACAGTTGTGGCAGAGAGGATCAGAAGATTCTGAAAGTGGAGGATGGGCCTGTAAAGACTTTGGGAACACAGAGAGAATAAAGGCAAGAGATCTGTCTTATTTGCTTTGACTACTCAGTGTCAAGCATACAGTCTGGCACACAGTTGATGGTCAATAAGCATTGCTGATCTTTTGATGAATGGATTGATGAGAAAGGAACACCTAAACCAAAAAATTTTTTTTTGGCTTTTCTCTCATCTTCCTGCCCTCCACATCCCACTTCAAACCAAAGCTCAGCTTTGACAGCACCAGCTGAGGGGGAAGCCCCTCTATGAATATTTGATTGTGGCTAGGAAGGTAACGGTAAGATCCCCTCATCCGGTAACTAGAGTGAGAGAAAACTCTCAAGTATTTCAAAGTCCATGGAACTTAGATAAAGTGATAGATTCTAGCCCTGGCTCTGCCTCAAACTAGGTGTGGGACTTTGACAAGTCATTAGATTTCACTTTCTTCAGTTGCAAAATAAGGGTGATGGTAACTGATCTCTATACTTACATAAAATGATTAGAAAAAGTGCTTTGTGACAATATAGTACTATAAAAAGTCTAGATTTGTTTTTAATTATATTTAGTATGAACATATTTAGTTTTTCCATGTCTATATTTAGAAAGGATATTTCAGATGAAAGTAAATCTTGAAATGATATTGTACATGGTGTCTCAGACAAAAATAAGAACTATAAACTCCCTTGAATTTGGTCTGGTTTGATTTATTTAATATAGTGCCATACAGATAAAATGAATAAAACCTGTGCTTCTATTAACTTTTGGATCAGTTTTTGAATGAAGAGAAAGCTGAGATGGCATCTGGGTGTGAATGAAGTTCAGTCAACACAGTCAAAGGGAGACGACCATTACAGAGGTGCACATTTTTTTTTCTCAGTACAAGTTCATAAATTTTATGATATGCTTCTATTTTTGGTGGATATGTTGAGTTTCTACCAAACTGACCAAATCATATTATTATGATTTTCAAAGAATACTGCTCAAAATATCAGGGACTTGAATTTAAATCCTGACTATCCCTTTTACCAGTGTCTCAGTCTTAGCTAAGGCAAATTACTTTACTTCTTTGTATTTTAATTTTTCCATTAGCAGCACAAGAATTATAATAAAACCTACCATGTTTTTCCTATAGGGGTGTTGCAAGAAAAAGAAAGAGAGAAAATGGGGGTCAGGTGGGGGACAGAAACAGAGAAACAGAGAGAAACAATAAATATGCCTTGGAAAGGGCAAGTCCCTGCATAAAGGCTAACCATCAGTGTTATAAACTATCCACTAAATTCTAGCCCCAGGGGTAGTGATGATTTTGCTATATATGCCTTCATCTGACTTCTCTTATGACCAGGGGTCCAAAAAGACCAAATGATTGGCTGAGGTTGAGAGTGGCTCTGGAAAAAAACAAGAATAGCTAATGTACAGAGGGCTGATCCTGTTATTATTACCTGGCTGTATTTACTGAATAAACTGGAGATTATATGGACCAAGTAAATCTGATCTTTGGGAAATCAGTATGTTACTAGTAATCTGTGTGGATTCTTTCATAGCTTTGTCCTACCTAAGGAACAGTGCCAGCTGAGACTGTGGTTTGTACAATAATGGTAGCCAAATTTAAGCACTTCATGATTTTGAGTAAAACATTTAATAAATTTGATCAGCAATAATACCATCTGAAATTAACAAATGCCAAAACTAAATAGGTACAAACTTTTGCCTAGAAAACCTGCTATTGATTCTGTTTCTCTGCTATAAATATTTAATTATCTACAATCTCAAACAGCATTTGGGATAGGAATTAGGAGGGTTGTGTGATGTATTTCCAACAATCATATCCAAAAATAAATATCTAAGTGAGTTAAATTAATGTCTTTGTATTCACACACACACATACACACAGGCACACAGACACACACACACACACACACACACACACACACACGAATACACATGTGGCTATATCTATAGAGAGCTAGCTCACATATATTTATACTTCAATATTTACATATACCCTAGACAATTACATCTTCTTGTCATTGTATTTTTTTCTCATTGAAAACCCTTCTCTCCAAAAAGATTTGGGTTTCTACACTGACACAATTACAAAGACTGAAAGAGAATCTAAAATCTCCAACTTCTCATTCTCAGCCCTCAGCCTGCAAGCTTAGCTAGGGAACACAACCAACAACAGTGACCCAGAATCCAAAAGAAGACCTCTCGGTCACTGTCTTTCCTTTGTATTTTGCATGCTAATTGTGCTCTTTCTATGGTTGGAAGATTTGGGAACTCAGATTTAGGGGTGAACATTATTATGACTACATTAAGGCTTGGCTCTCACATTTCACTGTCTTTTTGCTTTAATGGTCATTTAAAAGACATTTGTAGAGTTTGACAAAGCATTGATGATTCTCAATAAGAAAAATGTGCACATTCAAATGGAGTCTGGCTTCCTAATAAATCTGAATCCAGGCTGTATGGACATGCCTGAATATTTTGCCCAGATTTGCTGCAGAACACTGCCATCAAGTGTGAAGCTGAAGAGGTGGTTTCCAGAGGCAGTTTCAGTGTAGATGGGGTAGTCCAGGAGTCTCCCAGAAAACTGATCCCTAGATTTTTTTTTCAATTTGTGACAAGTTCTAAGCAGATGTCAAATGCCTTTTAAAACTTTTCAGAGAATCTTTCATCTACAGCTCTTTTAACCTTTATAGCAAAAAAGAAATATGTCATATTAATGTCAGGAAAAACTTGTAGCTCTGGTGTTTTTTCAGTCTTTGAAGCAAAGAATGGACAGATGTGAATGGTCGCCTAGCACCTTTCATGAGTGTCCCAAATTATTTTGCTCAATTTTGTATTAAAAAGAAATTTTGTACTTCCTGGTTTCTCAGCTAAATTTTGAATAATTAAAAAATAAACAAGCAAAAAAAGAAAACTTCCCTGTGTAGTTTTGAAACAAGTGATCTATGTATATAAATGAATCTGCATTATCTTCCAAAATATGCTGAATACTTTCCTGGCACAGAGTGAAAACTATATATTGAATGAATGTAAAATTAAGTAATGAAACACAGCCTGTCTTTCAAAATGCAGCAAAGATAATCCCTCCAATACATCTTCCCAACCATAAATATTGTACTCTTCTTATAAAAGAAAGCTTGTACTTCAACCAATGTTGAAAGATCAACAACAACAAAAAAAACATGTTTTCTTATTTCTCTGACTTTTAAAAAAGCATCATTTCCTTTACCTACTCCATTTTATAGACCCAAATTTACCAGGTAACATGCCTTAGAAGTGTGCCTTTCAATTCTACTCATTCTCCCAAGCCTAATTCAGATTTCTTGACATTGAATCTGAATTAATCCTTCCCATCTCTGATGAGCATTTTGTCTGAATCTCACATATGAAAGGAATATCCATCCTTATAAATGTCAATGAATACATTTTCTACATGTCTAAAAGCTATTTGAGGATAGGCTTATATTTCATATTTTAATTGATCAAGACCAAAATATCTCCCATTGGCTATCCAGGAGAAGTGATTCCTGTCTGTGTAGCCCCATCCAATTTACCAACTATGCTACACCTGTCTTTCAATGGTCTAAAGCTTTCAAATTACATAATTTTAAGCAGAATATCCCCAAAACCTCAGGGTGTGGTTATGATGTGAAAAGGACAGTATGATTGAAAACTGCACTAGCTCTCTCTGAACCAAGATCAAACATTTCTCTTGTTATATTGCTATGATAGGGGTCATATTATATAACGCCTTTAAAAATATAGAGAGAGATTTTGAGCTCAGAGAAGATAATTCTAGGCAATTGGTCTAAGACATATCAAGGCATTAGTTAATAATTAACACACCTTATGACTAGTCTTATCTACTGATTATATGTGGTCCAAAAGTTGGAATTTTGCAGTTTCAGTTCTAGTCTTAAATTTTTAAGTATTTTTAATAAAAGGAATAAAAAGTTTTATCACTATTCCCAATAGACATAAGTACAACATCTGTTTGGCTCATAGTAGCATAAAGCCATGAAGACAAACTTTATGCTAAGTACTTCACATACACTGTTCCTCTACTACCCGATAGTGTGATAGGTAGGTAAAATTATTCACAAGTTACATATGAGAAAAATGAGGTCAGAAAGTTTTAGCCATATGGTCAAGTACATGGTTAAATTGTTAGAATAACCATAATTTCAATCCAGGCCTATTTGATTCTACTTTCTATGCTTTAAACATTCTATATAGTAATATAATAGAGCAAAATGTAATAATCACTAAGGTGATTGAGTATAAGTTTAGTATTTAGTTTGCTGTGAGTCAGGGTGACCATTACTAAAAATTGAGTCTTAATTTGGATGTAGAATTTGCTGATGATTTCTCATTTTCTTCCATTGATGTGAAATTCATATATTTGTGTGTGTGTGTGTGTGTGTGTGTGTGTGTATGCATACATACATATCACTCTAGAAATTCAAATCATATATTCCTTTTGAAATGTGGCTCAAATATTGCTTCCTATAAAGTATTTTAACTAACTAATCTATCATTTCGATGCTTCATATTCCATCAATGCTTAGATTATCAATTTATATTTATATTTTTCATATGCATTTAAAATATTCCTTAGTTGGTCTGGATGTCCACTTAACTCTGTTGCAAGTTCTCTGAGTAACAAAAGAGCCATGGAAACAGTATTCATTCCTAACTAGAACATAACACACTGACACAGAAGTTTGCTATTGGAAAGATTCTTATATTATCTAATATTTAAGTCTAAACCATAGAATGTTGGATAAGAAAAAGAAATTATCTCAAAATTCTGAGTTCTAAGACATATTCCTCCTAATAAACTACATTTAGATAAATACTGGAAATTTCTTGTACCAAAAAATAAAGCAGTTTGCCATGTAGGGATTATAATATAAGAAAAATTTGTATATGTGTGCTGTTGATTTGGAAGATAAGAAACTGTCAAAAACTTGCATTAGTATCTAAGCAATGAATGTTGATTGCATATATTTGGGACAACTTAGCAAGCAGTGTTTTGCAATAGGAAAAGAGTGGTCCAGGCAGTCAGGAAATTAGTTTGTATTTTCTGTTTCCTCACTGTAGAGGTGAAACATGAAGTATATTTTTAAATATCTTGACCCAGTCTTCCTTACCTGTAGAATAAAGATGTTTCATATGCCCAACCCATTTCATGGGTGATGAAAATTAAATGCAATACAAGAGGAAGATAATTAAAAGTTTAGTGCCAACATAAAGGATTAATAACTTTGAAAAGCACACATTTGAGAGAAAGAATAGTGGGCTTTGTTCTCCTTTTGAGTTATGCATGCAGTCTTGTCACTCAGCAGTCGTCTGGGTTGTGGCTTAGCTATTTTAAAGGAATCTCAGTCCACAGCACTGCCAGTGCACTCTTCACTGATTAAGTGGCTCTTGAGCTCTGTGGGCTAAGAATTGCTATTCCATTGTATTCTATCAGTTGTCTGGCAGACATTAAAAAAAAAAAATGTTAGCAGCACAGATCTCCATAGACAGGCTAAGTAGAAAAGGGTTGGAAAATGACGAGGTTAATCACTTAGGAGATGTCTTAAAAATGTCATTTTGTTCATTATAAGCAATGCCATAATCCATTTTTAATATAAATATGCATGTGTTGTATGTGTGTGTGCATTTATTTAACATAGTTTTTTATAATGTGCTAATAAAATTGAGTCCTACTGGTGGGATTGATCTCTAGAACTGATATCTATCCTGCAGAATCAATGTAATTTAGGGGATGAGATATAAAACTTTATAGTAACTTCAGCTTCGACTAGCTATAGGGCTATGTGAGCCATGAAGTAAAAACTCACTTCTTACAGAGATGGACCAAAGTCCCAAACAGCCCTTCCCCACTACCTGCTGCTTAATGCTGGCTGGGATTTCCATGACAATTCAGAATGAATGAGCAACATCCAAATGAATGACACTTTTAAAGCCTGTCCTTCCCTGCTGCAAACCTACTTTCCTGGAATACAAAGGTCTAGCAAAACCCTGCATTCAAGGAGAGACAAATGGAAACCAAATCCAGCAACATATTGGAAATCTCAGTCACTCTGACTAGGATTAGTGAATTACTCACTATCCAGGGAGATTAGATTGAGATCCTATATGCATTCTAGTGGTATCCATGAGACATAATATTATTTCACTCCTCTAAATTCCTTTAACATCAACCATCCATACCATTCACTTGAGACATAATGAATACTCCATTTAGTATTATTAATCTTTGTGATACACTGTCTATGACCTCTATATTATAGGCTTTTAAAGTGCAAGTTCTATGCTTAATAATTCTTTTGATATTATACCATTATTTGCACTATCTTACTATTTCTATGGGGAATATATACTTTGATGATGATGATGATGAACATTGCATTTTCTCTTAAAATTTCTTAAATTCTGCTTCTACTCTCAATGCTTACTATCATTATTCTGGTTCTTATTTTGTCTATCGCTTCATTTCTTCCCTGAAAATCAATGTGACTTGGGTTGCATAGTCTTAGTAAAAATTCAAATGACTAACAAAGTTGAAAATAGATATGATTAGAATTTAATTTGGTTGGGTCAGATATTTTGACCATCTGATCACCCAAGTCAGATTGGCCATATGACTAATTTCATCATCTTGACAACATCAACCTTTAAAATGACTCATCTTGGACTCTGCTGACTTCCGTGGTACTGAATAAACAATCACAACTGCTGGATTTGGGAATGATGTAAACTCAGACTTTCTTTTACGATTTAAATCAAGCGTATGCTAACAAAACCAAATAAGAAATTTGAGATAACCCAATGATTCTAGAGGCGGAGGGTAAGGGGGGGGGGGTGGAGGAAAAAACTATGCATAATAATTATAACTTCCCTTTATCTCTTTGAAATATCTTTAAAAATACTGTAGTTAAAACCCAATTCTACATTAGACATATGGAAAAACTAAAGCACAGAGAAGATAAGGAGTTTTTTAAAATTTAAGCTAATGATTAGAATGATTAGGACTAGAACTCTTGGCCAAGATAATTCCAGTTGCACCACACCACCTCTGCATATCAATCATTAGGCTGCAGGGAAGAAGATATTTCTAAGTTATTATGATAGGATTCCTGTCTTTCCAACCCCATTGCTGATTTAGTCCTTACCTTAATCTTCCTGAGCAGAGGTGAAAACGAGGGTTGGACTAGTTTCCTCTCTTCCAAAATGATTTTCTAAAATTTTGACATCTGTCAAAAGTTTGGACTCAGAAGGGACCTGTAAAAACCTCTAAACTTTAATTTCAAATGTTTCTTTGAAACTTAGCTGTGACATGATTCCTCAGGAGTCCTAGCCACCTGCCAAGTTTGAAGTGTTTTTGTTCAGCTGTTTTTAACTTACTGCTGAGAAAGTTCTTAATTTTAATAAGATGGAAAATTATATTTTATTTCCACTGGCTTAAAACTCCAAAACAACAAAATGGGTGTGCTACATGAAAAAAAGTTAAGAAAGAAAAAGCAAATACAAAACACAGTACTATCATTGTTTGGATATTTTGATACATTTTGGGCATTTTGGAAAATGTCAATACTAATGTCAGGCAAAAAACAAAGACCACTTTCCCTTAACCAAATGACTTACTGCCAAGAATATTCCTAGCCTCACATTTCATTTATAGTCATTATCTATGTATGTTTGAAAATAAGAAGCAAAGAAAATACCCACTATTCAATTTATTGTTGTTTATTAAGTGCTTTTAAAAATTGGAACCAGTATTCATGAACCTGCACTACTCATTGGTTTATTATAAAGAACAAGTTAATAAATAATTTTTCCTCTTTCCTATCAGTTTCTTTTTTAATTTTCTGAAAGAATAGCGAATTTCAATCTTGCTGATTAGATTGATGTAATTGTTAAACAGCAAAATTTTATCACAGAAGCTATGATGTTGGTTGAAACCACAGGCTATGTAGATACTGAAGGCTGTCAAAATACCCAGAGGAAACAAGTTGCTTGAGTAAGGGTTTTGCTTTCTTGTCCCCATCCCTCAATACATTTAAGCCATTTGGTACTTGGAGGCACTGCCATAGTGTTAGACAATTGAGTAATTCTGCCTGACACTTGTTGGAACACTCTTGCCCTGAAAACAAGGCCGAAGCGTTCTGGAGTTATGAGTCACCTTTTTGCTTATATTCTGAAAACTTGTTCATGTCCCACCTCTGACTCAACAGAATAAAATGTTGTCACAAAACTGACTGTCTCCTACATTATCACAAATAAGTTGCAAATCACAGACACTTCTCCAGAAAGCGAGAGACATTTATTTTGCAATAATGCAGTGATTTTTGCCTCTGTTATTCAAGATGATTGATGTAGATGTAATCATTCTGTCTCTTAGATATTGGTAAAATAAAGTGACAGTTGTTGGCTGTGCAATACGGGACCATCTGCACCCGGACGCTTGGAGGAATTGAAAGGTTGGCATTTTCACAGCATGAGATAAAGGATCACAATTATTCAGTTAGTTAATGAAGGCTATGTCTAAATCAGAAATTTCAGATCTGGTATTTTACTTCAAATCCTGAATTATGTAGATTAGTTGCAAAAAATTTTTAAATTTTAATTAAAAAAATATTCAAGTGACATATTCATGAGATTTTAGGTGTTTTTATCTCCATGTGTACTTAGAATGCCGAGACTAGAATTACTTCTCCCCTCGTGTTCATCCATCTAATTACTATGCCATTCTTTTATATCTAGGTTAAAACCTACCTCCTCCAGAATAAACTGAGCTAAGATTAGGAAACCCTACAATACTCTTATAGTCTCATCCTCTTACACAACAAAGAAACATGTAACAGACAAATACTTTCTGTCAAGGACTATACTAGGTAATGACAATCAACCATGGGGTAACACATAACCACACTTTTTAGACAGGCAAAATAATAGTAATAACAATAATAATAATAATAATAATAATAATAAATCCATATATCAAAATGATTACAGAATGAATACTGTTTCTTCCTGAATTTCTCCCTGAGTCCACACAGTGGGAATTTTTGCCAATACTCTTTTCCTCTCAAGCAACATTAGAAGAGGAAATGCCTTCCTCCTGTTCACCCTTCACTTCCTGTCTACAGGAAGAAGTCACTAATTCACATGGGAGCCTGTCATGCTTTAATTCTTAATCAGAGCAACTTGATTTGTCAGATAGCACAGCTCATGCTTAATGTTTGTTCTCCCTCTCTCTCACCCCTTTTCTTTTCCTTCCTGCCATGAAAGCTTGTTTCTATCTCTGCCATTTTATTTTTAGAGTTGATGACTGGATTTTTAAATATTGCCACTTGAGACAACATGGATGGATCTAGAGAATATCATGCAAAGCAAAATAAGTCAGAGAGAAAAAAAACAAGAACCATATGATTTCACTCATGTGGGATATAAAACAGAAAGCAACAAACAAAAAAACTTAAAAACACAGACAACAGTATGGTGGTTACCAGAAGGAAACAGGGTAGGGGTGAAGTAGAAGAGGGTAAAGGGGGTCAAGGAGACAGAAGGAGACTTGGCTTTGGGTGGCAAACACACAATGCAGTATACAGATGGTGTATTATAGAATAATACACTTTAAACTTATATAATCTTATTAACCAATGTTACACTAATAAATTTAATAAACAAAAAAATTAATATTCTAACAGTAGAAGGTTAAGATCAGAGAACTTTTTAGCTATAGAGAGGAAATATTATCCAGTGATAACATTTTACTTCCAAAGAAATTACAGTATTATTTAGAAAATTATTTTTTGCATATATAAAATTAATACAAAATATCTTACCAGTAGTAAGTGCATTTGAGAAGTGAAATGAAACAAGCATCATTTAGCAGACATAAGATGTGAGAAGGACATGAAATGAAAGGTAGATCTTGAATAGGTAGATAGAAAATAAATTCAGGACAAGAATAATAAGGGAAAAAGTTATAAATTCAGGAAAAAGTAAATTGTATTTTTTATTAAAATGAAGTGCTACACTGCTTTGAGGTAATTGTTTTTATCATTATTTTACATTAATCATCATTAACATACATCCACTTTATGTAAATTGAAGGGTTAAGGTAAATTATTTTCATTAGTTCATATTTTTGACTCTCTCACAAAAAACATTTCTTTAATAGGGTCATATACCTGTCACTCCTCTTTTTTTTGCAACCCCCCTTCATTTGAAATAGAGATTTTCAGGCAATTGAAACGTCAGACTTGCATCTTATTGTTCTCCTCGTACACTGAAGTTTGAAAAAGCCACCCTAAAAGAAAGATTAATTTGTTTTTTCACCTAAACAATGGAAAGTCTTTCTCTTCTACTTACTTAAATTTTAGACTTACTTTTCCACTGTTTGTAGGCTTTTTAAATGGAATTTAAAATGTATCTTTTAAAAATAAAATTTAATTTTGAAAGAAACTTTCATCTTTTTTTCAATAACTCTTTTCCTCTTTTCCTTGATGCCATGAACATTTTTAATGTGTTCAAAGCCAGAATCTGAGGGGTACCAATTACCATCCTAACATTTAGAAATATCAGGGTGAGGTTTCCCTGGAAACCACATGCACATAAAAACCATGCAGAGAAGACTTGGTTTCATCTCTGGTTACATTTTCTATTGAAGAGGAAAATCACCCTGGGTCTATTTTGTTTTGGAGGTGAGATTAAGGGCAGAAACCTGTGGAGATCATTTTAGTGGGCTTTAACATCTAGCAGACTAATCAAGGAGTTGCAGTTTGGGGATAAAAAACAAAACTAAATATGGGTTAAACCACATAAAAACCTGAAAATAAAACCCCAGTCTTGCCTTTTTCCTATGAGAATAAGAATGACAGGTGACAGCAAGGAAGGATGTCCTGGGTGGCCTCCCTATCTGTAGTGAAGAGAGAATGATGACTTCTGAAAGGGAGAAGAAAAGGTTAATTATCTGCAGTGTACACCAAGGTGGTCAGTTTGGAAGAAGGTGCCCACCAAGCATCTTTTACAGCTAAGAGAATGGAAGCACACTTTATATCATATTGATTTTCCATGAAAGTACTATAATAATCAGAAGATAATAATGTCTTTCCATTAGCTCATGTATATTATAAATAGAGGCTTATTGCCTTGTAACTCCCCTGATTTGCTATGTGATGACAAGTCTTTAAACAGGTTCATATCATCTTGTCTGAATTTTCCATCACAGTACAAATCTGTATTATACATTATACAGACATTTAGTACAATTTATCAGTTATATGTGCTTTCATTTAAAAGTGAGACCAATTTTTCTATTTCATGAATAAAAGTCTTGGACCTAACCCAGATGGATATTATTTTTTAAAAAAATGAAGTAAGTAACATGGTAATATATTAAATTATGAGGTGTACACAGTTATTTTGCAAAAGCTTAGAATTTTAGAATATTCCTTTTCTAAATTTTTAGAATTTTCCTTTTCTAATTTTAGAATATTCCTAA
This sequence comes from Eidolon dupreanum, assembly GCA_028627145.1. NCBI lineage: Eukaryota > Metazoa > Chordata > Mammalia > Chiroptera > Pteropodidae > Eidolon > Eidolon dupreanum. The sequence goes on along the minus strand of CM053504.1, from coordinate 69,136,876 downwards.
TATTCCTTAGAATATTAGAATATTCCTTTTCCTAGAATAAAACAATAATCCCTTAAAAAAAAAAAGCAAGAAAAATACCTGCTTTACCTCTAGGAAATTCAAAGTTCTTGGCAGAGAGGAAGTGCACATTAAAAACAAAACAAAACAAAACAAAGGGATAAGAGTCACCTCTAGTCTGAAAGTAGCCAATATTTCTACTTTCCCCAAATTACCAAGACTCAGTCTGTGGAAGGACTGTTGGAAAGAGAGGGAGCCAATTACCCTCATTTTCTGTAGACTTATCCACAGAGCAGATGCCAGGTCCCATCTCAAGCTCCTTCTTCTGCTGGTCCAGAATATAGCCACTTGCTAATAATTTGGAAAGGAGAAAGTAAAAGTCTGATAATAGGAACACTACTCAGAATGGCCATTGTTAATATTATATTGTGATAAAAGCATTAGGTTATCCTATTTCCACTCAAATCAATCAATTTAACCTCATTATCGACTTGTTTCTAGGCCTTTTGTTCAACCATCAGTTGGCTACATATTTATTATTTTATACTTCCCAAGCTATTTACTTGTACTATTTAATAAATGTAAGACAACACCAATTAGGCCTACAACCTTCTTAAAGGATATGGGATTGAATATTAGAAGCAAGAAAAACCATTTTTTTTCAGTTTTGTAAGTGGGGATAGAGGGTCCTAGCATTGTTAAATAATTTATGCAGAGTCCCACAGTCACTTGGGGATGATCTGAGTCAATGGGACATAGTCTTCTGATCTGCTGTATAATTATTCATGAAAGAAATTTATGAATAATAAGTATTGGAAATTTGAGATCTTCGATAATCTTATTTAATACTGAATTATTTGTATACAGTGTATTGGGTAATGGACCTGTGTGTTAGCCTTTATTGGAAGACTGTTTTTTAATTGTAATTGATTCATGTCTCTGTGACAAATCATCCAAAAGTTAAAGGGATTTGAGTGGGAAGGAACAGCACTGTGAGGTGGTAACTGAGGAACTCAATTCTTTGAACTCATTTCTTTCCTGGATGACATTTTTGCAGAAGAAAAGAATGAGAAAAACCTATATGAAATGTAAAGTTAACGTTTGTAGTAAAATTTGATTTTCCATGTGTCATTGGTGTTTATATCTCATAATGACCTAATGTGTCAACAAAGGAAGCCAGGAGGCATGATGGGCTGCAAATGAATAACTATGAAGCGCTAAAACTGCCATTGTGAGAGATTCTGTTGTATTAACATGAGGGAAAGCTATTAGGTTTTATAAAGACAGAAGAAGTGCAGATAAAAAAGGGGCCACATACTAAACTTGACAAGCTCAGGGGAGGCCCTCATGGCAGGCCTTACAAACCCAGAGACCAAAGTAACCGCACAGGGTGGTCTGAACGGAAAAGTGTCTAACTAAAAGCAAGTCATGGTAAGCAGTCACCTCCTAGGCCCGTAGCTTCTTTGACAAAGGTCAGTCTTTACCATGAAATTGTCTATTGTCTTTGTGCATCTAAGAGAGAACATACCTTTGAAGTGTCAGAGTAATCTTTTTCTCCAGACCCATCAGAGGTATAACCGCAGACATCAGAGCACAGGACCACAATGATATCTTGTTGCCCACATACCATTTCTATGTGCTGTAAATGTTACCTATCTTATACCCTCCAATATCAAAGAAATATGTGTCTCTCCATTTTGCTTTTTATGCAGTCTCAGAGGTTTTCTCACTATTTTCTCCCTCCTCCCTAATCTACCACCAGTGAATTTCATAACCCTCCTTACATCTTCTCTTTTAATTCTAATGTATGAAATAAGCTGCAAAATTGCTATTTCTTGGAGCATCTTCTCAACCCATTGAGATTTTGAGATTTTTCTTTCCAGCAATTGTCATCAGTTTTATTCAAATACACTGACCTAAGACTTTTTCTTAGGCTGGGTGTTCTTTTGTTGAATGAAATGAGAAGGAAATAAATAATAATGAACCTTGGGTGGGACATTTGTCTAGTTTTCTGCTTGTTTATAACCTCAAGAGCAATCTCAAGATGTTTGGGAATTTTCTCCTTTAGCTGTCAAGTCTGCCCAAAGAACCCTTAAAACTTGTCAGCTTTTTTAAAATTTGAGATGCAGCATTTGAGCTCTGTTAATTGGATGTTATCTCCTAAGACCTTGCTTTGTGATTGAACAATCAGAAAAAAGCAGTCACTGAGCAGAACCAGTTTTTGGCGAGAGCAGCTATATAGAGACCTGTGGTTTTCAGGGCCAGCAGCAACAGGTGATCTGCTGACACCTTCTCTAGTGTCGCTTTGAGGTCTATGCCCACTAGTGGTAGCTGCAACATCTTTGCTGGAGTAAGTCCATGCGAAGCTGAGCATTGTTCCTAGCTGCATGGATTCCAAGTGTGACATTCGAACTTTATATGCTAGTTAATATGTCTCAATAATTTTTTTTTCTGATTAAACCAGTTAAAATTGGTTTTGTGATTTTCAGTTAAGAACCCTGCCTGACTCAGCCCTTAACTATGTGCCAGGCATTCTGCCAATTATTTCACACATTCAACATGATTTGATTCATTACAAGCATCTTACTATCCAGGAATGTTATACAGTGAAGCCCAGAGATGTTAAATACTTTGTCCAACATAGTTCACAAATTAAATAAAGGAGCTGAGACTCATTCCAGATATTCTCTTGCTAACCTTATAAAGTATGAGGCCAATTTTTAATTTAGAAGGGAAAAGTCATGGGTAGTATACACTTAAATATAAAATTAGTAAGTTTCTTTTTTAAAAAAGTTTATTAGGATAACATTGGTTAATACAATTATATAATTTTCAGGTGCACATTATAATTTGACACCTATATATTCTATTGCATGATTACCACCCAGAGAAAATTAGTAAGTTTCAATGAGCTCCAAAATCTGAACCCACTCCCTCATCAATTTATGTCTTGCCACTACCTGATATAAGCTAGCTATTCTTATGAACAGGGAAGTTTACCATTCTCACCTTTTCTTAGATTATTAGAAAAAAAATACCCTTCTCTCCTATTTTTCTCTTATTCAACTTCTTACCTTTCCTTCACCACTTGGAACTTTTCCTGGGTCGTTTGCCTTTCACTCATCTCTTCCTTTCTTACCTCCAATGGCACATACCATCTATACATGGTAATCAGCTGGTGTATAGCCTTTGCTTCCTTGTCCCCTCTGTTTGGATTCTATAGCTCAGAGGTCAACCAAACTTTTTTTGTAAAGGACTAGATAGTTAATATGTTATGTTTTGCTGTATAGTCTCTGTTACAACTATTTGACTTTCCTGGGTAGTGAAAGCAGTCTTAGACAATCAACAAATGAATAAGCATGGCTGTGTTTCAATAAAACTTATTTACAAAAGCAAGTATTCACTGGGAGTAGTTGGCAGACCCTGCAATAGCCCAATGATTCTCAAATGTTAGCATGCCCCAGAGTCACTCTGAGGGACTATTAATACACAGATCCCTGGATGCCACTCCCAGAGCTGGTAGGGCTGAAGAATTTACACTTCTAACAAGTTCCACTTCTCTCTGCAGTAAACAAGTATACTGTAACTACAGTCAAGAATGACAGTGGATAAATGTTTACCCTTCCCTTTCTGATGAAACATTTTTATGTTGGCTTTGCCTCTTTTCTGTTTTGTTCCCTCTGTCCCTTACTCCTGCTCCTTGGAATTGCATTCCAAAATAATACATCTATTCATAGGTCTTTGTTTCATGCCTGGTTAGAGAAGAACCCAAACTAATAACATTAGTACCAGGACTGGGGTTAGAAATTAACCTGTGGCATATAGTATCATATTTATTGATTTGTCATTGCCTAATTGTGATAACTGATGTGGGATGTGAGGTGTTGGGTTATATGATAGCTGGGGCACTTAAAAAATGTAGGGAAAACTTTGATTATACGAATTATGAAATAAATTGGCATTTGTTTCTTGCTGTGGAAAATGATAGACCCACTCGGCCAGCTATCGACTCAAAGAAAGCTGTGGAACCAAAGTGTTTCTATTTCAAGTTTATAGGAAACTCTTTTCCCTATAGCACCTGGTGAGACTATGCTAAAAATTAGCTCCAGTATTTAAGTATGGCAGAGCTACAAAGGAGATTTAGTGTGCAACTCTGACAACTTTCTTATGTCAAAATCAGAGACCAAAAAGGAGCTGGTTCCTGAAACCAAGGATGAGAACGGTTGGTAGCTGAGCCCAAGAGTCCAAAATTACTAAAGCTTCCTAAATCCTCTGTGCTAACAGAAGCATCTTCCTTCCCTTGATAGAGAAAAATAAATTACCCTTGCTTAGTGATCCTATAAAAAGTCACCTAAGACAGGTACCTCTCAAGGTGATGCTTGCTGACCATAACTGTCCCTGCTTCTACCACCCTATATTCCCTTCATGCCAAACACCAGGGTCAAGGCTTAGTATAACCCAAGCAGGAAATAGAGTTGCTGCTCTTTGAGGATATGGCTTACACATTAAATAAATGTAAAGTCTTGGCTAATATATACTAGTAGTAATTGGTAAAATATTTATGGGCATAGATCTGTAGAGTCTTGCACTAGCTAGAGAAGGGAGTAGATATAAGGCTTGATATATGAATACCCATTGTCTTGAGGGCAATATTCTTGCAAGATTTTCTGGTCTCAGTAGGTGGATCATTGAACCTGAGACATGATGACTCTGTTTATATGGTAAATGAAGATGATACAAAAACTGCAGGGCCTAGTACTGAGGAAGTGGTCAGAAGATGCAAGGAAGTGAGCATGATGTCACAAGTTAAAGAGTAGCTAGTATTCCAGCTATACAACATGGACACAGAGGATTCATTATGACATTTCTTGATGCCTCCATTTTCAGTGATAATGGTTAGTGGGCAGTTATAGCAACCAAGGTCCAATAAAGCAAGGCAATTAAAGACGCATGTATGAAATTCACGTCATATTCCAAGCAGGCAATTTAGGCTATTTGAAGTGTTGGTGAAGGATGAGAGAATGCTAGAATAATTGAAGGAAGTGGGGGCTGATAAATATTAATACAGCTTTAGGATTAAGTGGCTACAGTGAGGCCTGTAGCTTGTTCTATTAACACTCTTGTATTCATTATTTGTAGAGTTTGTGACTGGCTACCGTCTTGAATGTGATACTTTGCTGGATTGAATTCAGTGAAGGGTATTAACATATCTGAGTAGTGCAAGGGTTTAACAGTTTTGGGCTTCTTTTGTGAACCATTTCAAATCTCTTTTGCTTTGACTCTTATTTCGGCTATTGTTTTAACAATAAGTCCCACATCATCTTCAAACAGCCTCGTACACAGGTGCAATCCAAAAGCTCTCAACTTCTCTTGTTTCTTGTATGCTATACCATAAGATACTTATGGGAATCTACTCGCATTTGTCTTCATGCATGAACAACACAGGAAGACAGTTATTAGGGGTATGCACAGTTATAGCGATACAGAGAGGAACCCAGGTCCATAGAATTATCTTCCACTGCCCATCTGGCCTCTAGAGGACAGCCACCATTGAGCTTTTCAGAGATGCCAGTTATATCCACACCTGTGCACTCTTTACTACCTAAATGAAAGAAATGTTGGAACCCAGAAATGCAAAGTTGTAAGTCTCTTGTATGGTAACTTTTGGATTATGGTGGATGGGAAGTAATGAATAAACATTTCCTTCTTTCTTCTTCTGGATAGAAAAATCTCAAACATATTTCTTAGGTTTTTTGGATGCTGTGAGATGAAGCACCTGGCATTCATAATACTGGCTAACTCAACAACATACCTTCGCACTGGCTTTTTCTTTTCCCCTGCTTGATTCTACCATTCATAATTTCTGCTTTCTGTATACAAACTTTTATCTCAATATCTGCTTCAAGAGAAATTTAGGCTATGCAAATGAGAAAGAAGAAAATTCACATTTCATTCAAGGATTGCAATGAGTGAATGAATGAATGATTACCTAGCCCAGCAATCATGAAATCTGGTGGAGACTAGAGAGTCCCAATATCTTGGATTCTTTAAAATACCTTATTAAAGGGAATTGCTGACCATAAAAAAAAAAATCCCCACATGGTAAAAGTATTAGAAGTTGTGTTTCCATATCCCACATAATGAATCACAAATTCATATGCAGATGTGATAGTCCCGCAAAGCTGACAATTCAATGATATACATAAAAAGGTGATTTAGGCTATATCACTTATCTGTGAAATTTTTAAATGTGGTAAAGCAAAGCTGACTTTACTTGAATCCTTTGGTGCCTTTCTAATTAACAGCCAAAGACAGAGCTTGATGAAATCATAATATTACATATTAGTAATTCCAATCATTATTCTAAACGTAGTTTGCTTTTTGTCAATTATAGCTCCTTAGGGGGCAATCCAAACCACTGTGTAAAGAAGGCTCAAAAGAACAGTATAATTTAAAGTACTAGACTGGCTTTTATGTTGATTGAGTTTTTCATTTATATTTTTTCAAAACATAAACAAGTTTGACAACATTAGCTTTTTAAAAAATTTTTTTAAATTAGAATATATTCTGGGGACTCTTTGCAAATATATAACTGACTCGATTACCAAAAGTAATAAATAATAAAATGGCTTAGAGTCAAAGAATGTTAGGACAGAACAACAGTCTTAACAATAACCTAAATATATCTTATGTTGGCAGGTGAGTTAAGTAAAGGCAAGGTGAGATAAAACAACTTTCCAATCCTGAGACCAGAACTCTGGTCTCTTAACTGGAAGTAGATCTCTTCCAAATCTGAGGATTTGTTGGAAAATGTTATTTATTTTCTTTTATTTTTACATAATTCTCTTAGTTTTCCCTGGTTGTGCCTTGAAACAGAAGCTACTGAAATGAATAAAATATCAGAGAGAGGGAGCAAGAAAGAGGGCTGCCAGAATCCTCAATGTGGAAATATATTTCAGAAACCTTCCCATTGGCTGGCACTGGCCTTGGAGAAAAAGGTTATGGGAGACATCCTCTGGAGATTACCTTCCTGAAGGATAATCTAGATCTATTCATGGAGATAGAAGTGGCCACTCCCGTGCCATGCCATTCCACGGGACTTTCTCTACGTGAATCGGCCTGTTATTCATCTTAATCTTTTGGACCTCATTCATTGAGTCCCCACTTCCACATCTCATTCTTGTCTGCTAGGTCCTAGTGAAGAAGTCTATGAGCAATTTTAGTACATAGGGAAATTTGATTCCAGGTGAACTTAAGGAAGCCTCATTCTTCTTTACCTGTGGAAAAGAATCTGAACGTGCAGGTTCAATATCAGTCAAGATAGGGTAGTACATTAAGATAACAAACAACCCTGGAACCTAGTGGTTTGAAACAACGAAAGTGAATTTCTCATCTGTGCTACCTGTCCACTTGGATTATCAGGTAGGCACGAGAGGAGGGGATAAATGTTTGTTTCAGTCTTTCAAGCTGAGAGAGGCTCCCAATCAACATATGCTTCTGTGATCAAAGAGGCTGCAAATGGGAACATGATGTACATACAGTTTGTTAATTTTTTTTTTCCCCAAGAAGTGATATTCTGCTCACTTCCAAAGGGGTAGGAGAAGAAAGGCAGAAATATTTTGTAAACAGAGATAATGACTATCACCATGTCCCTTATGATCCTTCCTACCACCTCTACTCATAAGAGGCTGTATAGACCACGTGAAGTTATTGTTCTACCTTGTGACCCATAGATCTGAGACTGCTGTCTTCTTTCTACCTTTTGACTTCCCCCCTATCTTCTATTCCTCGTGGATAATTTTCACTAACACCCATATATTTGGCATGTCTCTAACATTCATTCTGTCTGTACTGATTTGGTTGAATCTCCAGATGCTCCCTTTGGAGGTATAGCTATATGCAGCCCACAGGCCAGGCCAACACCACAGCACCCTTGAACTCATCCCACATCTCACCCAGAATCCCAGCTTATGTATAGTAAGTCAGTAAGATTGTACCACAGTGTCATTCTGGGGTAGATTGAGAAAGGGAGTAAAATGAGACTGGCCTGGAAAAGACCTGAAACACAGCAATCGTATAAAGAAAATGACTAACCAAATTGATTTGGAAACTCGGTTTAAGGTAATTGGAGAGGAACCAGAGATACTTACGAAGAAATATTTAAAAGTTTAGTTTTACTGTCTGCCTAGTTATGTGAGGGATAAATGCGTATAAAATGTACATATCAAGAAGCTCTTAATTGAAAAAGATTTCTGAAAGAGTTGATTGACTTATGTACATACTTTATTTGAATACTATTATATAACTGGTCATGGATTCATAAGATGAGATTAAAGGGTAAAATTATAATTGGAACCCATAGGAATTTGTTGTAAAATACCACCCATAAGTAAAGTCCTTCCAGGCATCACTATATCAATAGGTAGGAAAAACACTGTAACCTGAGAATTTGGTTCCAGGCTCTGTTCAAACTCTAATTAGTGAGATAAACTTGGAAAAGTTAGTTTGCTCTTCTGGGCTTCATATTCCTCCTCATCATGTAAGTGAGAACATTGGACTAAATGATCTCAAAGTTCTTGTTCAGGTCTAAATTAGAGAAGCCTTATCTTCTCAGAATTAAATCTACTTAAATGGGTCTAAGGAGTAAGATCACAGTAAAATCATCCTTTAACTATTTTATTGACATGTTGGGTATGGTACCCCATCCTTCCTCTTGAGTAACAGACAAGCCTGCTCAAGATATTCTGAGTGTTTGTTAGAGTTTGCACTGTAATCATCATCATCATCATCATCATCATCATCATCATCATTCACGAGAGTATAGACTGTTATTTTTTCCACAGAAATACTAAGCCCAGTTGAAACCTATTTGAGTCACCACACTGGACTTCACACAAAAGGACAGATATATTTTAAAGTGGGTTTTGTAAAAATGCTTAGTTCATACTAACGAGAGATGCTGATTCCCAGGATAGCTATCAGCCAGGCATCAGCCCAGCCCTGAGAGCAAAGGCACCTTCAGGGTATGATCAATCAAGACATGTATCTTACAGCCTTTCACTCCAAGTGTTCTCAGGTGACTGGGATATCTGTTTGAAAACTATCTTGGTCAGGTCAGAAGACCACATTCCCAGGCCACACAGCTATCAATTTGCTGAATGAGATGATTCTCTGGTCTTGGTCTCCTAATGTAGCAAATGAAGGGGTTAGATCAGAGCAGTGATTTTCAAACCCCCAATTTATAAACTGGGTGAAAATGGAGTTGCTTACTGTCTCCTCATGAAATATCAGCACCATGGCCCATTGACAGAACACTAGGGCATCATTGAATAGAGGTGACAAATCACTGAGAGTGTTTTCAGTGTCTAAAAAGATGTAAATGAATTTCTCAGGCCCTTGTCTAAGATAGAGTAACCTAGGCTCTCTATTTATAGTCCTGTAAGTTCTCAGGCTTCAGAAGGATTCTTTTGACTGCTTTAATTGAGAACATGCAAAGAAACGAGTTTCACCTGGGAGAGTAGTTTTGAGGTTCATGTAGGAGACAGGAGAGGATAATAGTGGAAATATTAAAGTGGAGTTAGATCCTGGTAACATTGAATTCTGTGACAATATTTTTTAATGGTTTAGATGTTAGGAATAAAAGAGCAAAGGACAGGGTAAGTTGAAATATATTCAGCCTAAAAACTGTAAGGACAGAGTTTTCATTAACTTAGATGGATAGACTGTGGGAAAATAAATTATAGTTTCATATAATTTGTATATTATACCATGTAAGATATAATTTTTAACATAGGTTATATTTTTGTAATTTATATAATCATTTTTATCTATAAAACTATTTTAGTGTGTGTGCGTATGTGTAGCAGTTTCCAGGAACTCATATTTAGATATTTTGAGAAACTTTTATGCTCATGAATCTCCTAGTGTATTTTCCTATGCATATATAATATCATGAATACATTAGCAATTGTACTTTACACATATTTTTAAACATTCTTTTCCTTTTGGACCAGAATGAGTAGGAAAAATCTTTGTGAAACTCCACAAAATTGAGTTTCTGCTGTTTCTTATAACAAGTATCTCTCCAGAGTCTCTCAACGAGGTAGGACACTTGGCCTCTAACCTCTGATTCCTGCAATTTTTTCTACTTCTTTCCTTGTTCCGGTGCTAGATGCTCTTGGCTTTTTCCTGCCCACATAAGACCTCTCTACCATTTCAGGACAAACTGATAACATTTGCTCTTTTTTATGTTGACTTGATGGTACCTGATCCTTTTACATTCTTTTCTCTCTCTGAACAAAGGTGATGAATAGAGGAGTTACTGATTTGTTCCACTCATAACACATGGTTAACAATCATTTATTGGTCACATGTCTGCCTCCAGATTGTAAGTGCTGCACTTCTATTATAACAAGTAAAAGTAATTGTAATAAATTAAGTGGGACTGGCATCTGAAAAAATAGGAAAAAGTAAAAAGTCCAGAATATTGGTGACAGCCTTTGGAGCAAATGAGAACATTAGATAAAGATAATAGGTATCTTGGATAGAAGTAGCTCCACAACAGAAGCAAGTGTGCAAAAGCGAAAGTGGGAGGTAATCAAAGAAAAACTGGCTGATTGTCCAGGTTTGCCTCTGGCCAACTGTATATCCAGTGTAACCAGTATAGTAGTGTGCTTTGTAACACAGAAAAGTTCCAGTGATGACAAGAGTTGCAGGGTGTTCTGAACCTCAGCCCCATACAAATCAGCTTCTTTCTATAGCTCCAAGTCTCTAGTTCTTGGCCCACAAGCAAAGTGACATTTGACCTAGAAGTTCCATAGTTCCAATAGGGGCCAGGGTGATTTTGTCCACTAGCATAAAATGTTCCATGAAGTGACCAGCAGAACCTAGCTGACCCTAAGTCTTACAGTTTGTGTCAGCAAAACAGAAAAAAAAGTGCCTGCAAATGAGGATTTGCTTTTGAACAACATTCATTAGATGCTTAGGGGGCTTTATGTAAGATAGCAGTTGTAGATGAACCCAAAGTCTGGAACCTTATCCAGAGCAAGTAATTGAATTTGATCAGAGTGTCCTGGAGAAAAATTACTCATCTTCCCTGATTAACCCACAGCAGTAACTCTAACAGTATTCTTTGTACACATAACATGTTCTAATAAATATTTAAAGCATCTGTCAATGACAAGTCCTTAGTTCACTCTATTAGGTCATATTCCTTGGTACCTGAAGTTTGGATGATATAATCAATCTCATATTTTTTTCTGAAATAATTCAATTATTTTTAGTAAAAGAACTAGTGTAATATGACCTATGCTTCCATAATCAGATCCTCTCATTATGTTTTTCTCTATTTTTTTTTAATTTGAGTTCTTATTGAAGTATACTGACACAAGTCAGGTTCCTCAGAAATCCTAAGATTCTAAGATTTGTGTGTAGGTGGCTTTTAGGGAGCAACACTTCTCTCAGAGTGAGATAAATGAGCTTTCTAGGATTCTTGCTGGTTTTATTTTCTGCAAAATTTACAAAAGGAGGGTTACTAGTTCCTGTCACTGCAGCTGGGTATTGAGCCTCTAATTGATACTCATCTCCTTCCTCTACTACTCCATCTAGATTTCTCTCATCCTGTCTAGTATCTCCTCTGGTCTAGGTGGTTAACTGGTTAGAATGGTCCAGATCCTCATTACTGAGGCATCTGAGTGCCTGGACACACGTGCCTTCAAACGCAACCCAACAAGATTTCTGGAATGCAACTATAGCAGTGAGAAAGAGAGAAATTCATAGCTTTAAATGTTTACATTAGAAAAGAAGAAAAATCTAAAATAAATGCTCTAAGATTCCACTGTAAGAAAATATATATATATAAAAAAAGAAAACCAAATTTCAAATAATTAGAGATAATTAAATAATAAAGACAGAAATGGAATGTATTGAAATTAAAAAAAAAAAAATAGAGAAAGTCAGTATAACCAAAGATGGTTCTTTGGAAAGATGAAATGATATACTGCTATTACTTCAGTTGCTAACATAATCAATCAATAGTATTACATAGATATAAGGTTTTTGTTTTTTTCAAGAGAAGTTAAGTTTTCTGGCCTGTCTTTTTCCTAACATTGCATCTTTAAGAAAGTAAATGAAAATACCCAAAACTCCTTTAAAACTTGCCTTGAAACTATTTTTGAAACTTATAAAAACTGGGATGCTAACATAACAGTTTTTATAGCCCCAAACCACCAGTTTTTCTGCCTCTTCAAATGACCTTTTATATGTGGGAGGTGTTGGAATTTTGGGTTGCTCTTTCCAAAATTGTTTTATTATTAAAACTTCCTGTTGGAGTTGGACATGTAGGCAGAATCACTTTTTTAAACACCTTTTCTTTTTCATTTAATGTCATGGTCATTCTAGATTTAAGTGTCATTCTCTAAATTATGACTTTCACTCTGGACAAAATAATGTGGTAAAATAGTTTAAATTAATAATGAAAATAAAAAGTGTTTGGAAGGAATCTCAGAAAAGCCTCTATACACATTTTCCCCAACCTTCAATAGTCTCTGAAATTCTATCCTGTATGATCCTCTCTTTTTCATTCAACCTTTATATATGTTGAAAATGTCTCTAGAATGATTAAACTAAGACACTATTAATCTTTTTAAGTCTCTCAAAATACAAGAGAGTTTTTAAACATAAACTTTACTTTTTAGAACAGTTTCATATATATAGAAAAATTGAGATAGTACAAAGTTTTCCTGTATAACCCCTACCCTATCCTACATACTATTTCTCTCATTAGTAACACCTTACCTTAATATAGTACATTTTTTACAATTAGTAAACCAATATTCACACATTTTTATGGACTAAGTTTCATACTATATTTAGATTTACTTTGTTTTTATGTAACGTCCTTACCAGGACACCATAATGCATTCAGTTGTCAGATCTTTTCAGGCTCTTCCTGATTATAACAGTCTCTCACAGTTTTATTGTTGTGATGACATTGACAGTTTTGAGTTTTGATTGAGTATATTATATTGTAAGATGTCCCATTATTGTAATTTTTCTAATGTTTTTACCATTATTGTACTAGAGTTATGGTTGGGGGAGGAAAAGCACAGAGATCAAATGATGTCTCCATCACATTATATTAAGAATACAAAATAGCTACCTGATGTTGATCTGTCAAGTTTCACTCTCTTCTCTCCATACTGTGATCTTCAAAATGTACTCACTATGCTCAGCTCACACTTAGAAGTGGGGAGTTGTGCTTCTCCTCTAGGGTGGAGTATCTACATAATTCACTTGGGGTTTTTCTGCATGGGTGATTTGGCTCTTCTCCTTCACTTATTGATTTATTCAATCATTTGTATTAGTATGAAATCATGACTTTATTTTGTACTTTGGTTATAATCCAATAGTATTTTATTTTCTTTCTTAAACTATTTCAGCTTTAAACATTGGGAGTTCTTTCAGTTGGCTCCTCTGTCCCTTTCACATAACCTTATCATTGTTCATTGTTGTTGTTGTCCAGGTTGCTGGAGCACTTTCTTATTTTCTAGTACTATACAATGCTCCAGAATTATCTTGTATATTTCATCTCCCAGTCCTACAATGAGCCATTTCTCCAAGGAAGTATATGTGATTAATGAACTGCTGCCAATCTTGTCTGTCCATTTCACACTATTTGGGGTAGAAGAAGCCCTCTTTCACAATGAGGTAAATAATAGGTGATCAGAACAACATGTAGTACATAAAAGGAAGGAGAATAAAGTAGGAATGGGAAAGGAGGATATTAAAGAAGAATTGTAGAGAAGCTTTTAAAAAAAAATGCCTAGTACTTTTAACAATGATAGAATTAATTTTACAACAGTTTTTCAAATAAAAATACCTGACACAGCTGGAACAAAAAAAAAAAAAGACTTTTCTATAAATTGCATGCTTTTCTTGTAAACTTAGTAAACAAAGAAAGTCCTTAATAATGTCAATAAGCATTTTCTCTTTAAATTAAGCAATTTAAAAAATGGAAGAAATAGATGTCAATTTGGTCAGGGACAGAAAGGATTTTCCAAAGATGTTATTTCTTCAGGATTAACCTTTTTATCTTGAATGTTGATATGAATTGTGAGTAGTTCGTTCTGCAGATTTTGTTGAATTCCTCTTAAACCAACAGTAACTAAGGTATGCCAAAGTGGATAGAAGTACTTCTCTTGTCAAACAAAATCAATAGGGGGCCTGATCCAAGGAATGCTTGGATAGGTAAGCAGGCTAAACATGCTGAGAAACAGTTTAGAGGCACTTTGCTAGGTTTGCTATTTGTTTGTTTGTTTATTGTTTTCAGAAAGCACTGCCTCTGAAGTCCAGGCTTGTGATAATCATTGAGTTCCTCTCAAAATCACAGTTGCTTTATCCAAAGGCAGTGTCTTTTGTAGAATTGAAATATATTTGGATTAATACACCCAGGACAAATTCCTTTTTTTAAAAAAAAATTAAACAACAACAAAACCAAATTTCTTATGGTTTCTCCTTTTATTCAATAAAAAATGAAAGGAACTGACACCATTGAGGAGATTCCATAGTCTATTTCTTTTTATAATGCTCACCCTCTTTTAAGTAAGATTTTGGCCAAAAGCTTTTTTTTTTTTTAATAAAAGAAGAGAAGGAAGAATGGAACATAAGCAATAATGGAACTTTTTTAAGAAAATGAGAGCATGATGAGGCTTATACCAGAGGTCATCTTTTTTTAAATAACTCTCCTAAATCTCTCTTCTATCCAACCCCACTCTTCAGAAGTAACCTATCCTTTTGTCCTCCTATAATGTATTTAAATCTCCTCTGAAACCATGCATTAGACTGAAATAGAGTGAGTTACCCATATGTCAGTTCTTCTGGCTTTATGCTTACTCATCTACATTTCCTTGGGACGATGGCAGTTTCTAGGTAGACATTCAAAAACATGGATTGAATTGGATTGCATGTGCTGTTTGCATTGTTCGTTAGCCCAAGAAGTTCAAGAATTCATGTATTCCTGACTCATCCTCCACTAAGCAACAGTTATAGTCATTTGCATCTTCATCTCCAGCCCCACTCAGAGATCCTAAGACCAAAAGGGATATTCCCTCAGAAAAAAATTAAAGGCTATTGGGCTCAAGAGGAAGCCATCTCACCCCTAACCTGAAGGAGAAAGAACAAAAAGGCTTTTGTCCTCTCAAATTACCATGATGCTAACTGGTCTAGTACCTCAGTCTTCTTTTTTATTTAGAACATGCCCTCAACTTGGCCTCTGACCTGTATCTGACTTTTAGAACACCTGGATACAAACTGATCTTGTCACTCACCTTTCTTTTTGCCCCACTCACCCTGCAAGTCCAACTGGATATCTTTCTCCTTGCTAACTAAATCATTCTCTTTCTGGGCTGTAGTCAGATTTTAAATCAATGGAGTTAGAATCGGCTTGTTGGATTGAGTCCTTTTTGTCAAAACCAGCAGCTGTGTCACTTCTCAGCAGTTTCCCTTTTTAATTTTTTCCCTCCTGTTTCTTTTAACTATATCGGTAATTAGTAATGTCTTGCTGAGTTCAATTACCGTTTTGCTTTATTTCCCAATTGTCGCCCCCCTCAGTGTACCTAGGCATGCTTTGTATCCAGTCACTCTTCGGTTCCTTCAGTTCATGGGACCTTATTCTTAACCAGGGAAAGTTTTTTAAATCTGTAAACATACCTTGAGGGGACAGTTGTGGTTGAGCTCACTTACCCCATTCAAATTTAAAATGGGCCTCTGAAGACCAGAAAAGGAAGGTAGCCCGACATGGAGGAAGAGCTAACACATAGATGCTACTGGGATTTCAGAAACAGGTACCACAGATCAGTTCTACCTAATGGTTCCCATCTGAAACCCTACATTAAAGCTCCATTCCTCAGCCTTACAAGGCTTTTCCACTTGTTGAAATACTATTTGCACCAATTTTGATCAGTTACACCTCAGTGTGAATGTCTTTAATGCAGCATTTCCCCAAAGCACATTTTAAAAGTGGAGAGGAACTATTTCTTATAGGTAGCTGTATACCTGAGGCATTTGGGAAAGGTTCCCCAGAGATAAGACAAATAGAGCAGGAAGGAATAGCTGGGGAGTCTGGAAAATAAAACTCAAAGTTTTCAGAAAGAATGACCATTATCTTCATGTTGTTTAACTTCTCTATCCTGATTCTCCACTGGAACAACAGCAGTGCCTGAGACTAAAGAGATTAATTTTCATTTAGTAAATTATTTTTAACAATGAAACTAGTTTTCTGCAAATTACCCCACAATTAAGAACACTAGAGTTTTCTCCTTATATCCCACCTGAGATAGCATATTCTAGGCATTTTGAATTTCAAGCAACTGCTCCTTTTCAAAAGGCACAAAATGTCATTGTCTTAATTCTGTATTGCTCTCTACAGATAACTTACTTAGTCCAGGTTCTCTTATTCTGCAGGTAATCATTCTTTGTGCAGTGGCTGCTCTTCACTGAGCTTAGTCTTTCTTGGTCTATTTAAGTGTTTTAATTCTTTACCTTACAGGTTAGCAATTATTTGATTTACCAAACCTTCATATGGATTTTTTAACCCAAATCTATTAACCCTAGGAACAAGCATTTATGTTTTTTAATCCAATAAAAAAGTCCTCTGAATCTATAAATGACTCAAATATTTCTTGCCATCATTAGTCATCGAGGGTTTTGTGTGTGTGTGAGTGTGTGTGTGAGTGTGTGTATGTGTGTGTGTGTGTGTGTGTGTGTGTTTCCCCTTATAAGACTTAACTGATTCATATTCTTTGACATTTAGAAGCAAGAACAATCTTTTTGAATTCATTAGTAGGATCTTTGGCTGGATATTTTCCTCCTGTGAATTCTGACCCTTCATAGCTCAACTTTCTCCAGCACATAATTGCAAGTTCTACATTGTTCCCCTGTGATTGTGACTTTTAAAAATGGCCTCTGTTCATTTTCTTGCCTTTTTTCAACAAGGCCCAGTGAGAGTCCTCTAATTTTCAAAGCTTTGATGGATTCCAGTCCACCATCGGGATAAGCAGAAAATGGGAAAGTTTTGTCTCCAGCTATAAGAAAGTAACATAATAAACCCCTCTCCAAGTGTCCTTTTGCCTCCAATTTCCTACCTCCACCCCAGGATACAGGCACTAGGGGATCTCAGGAGGGCAGCCACGTGCTCTACTCAGAAGAAATTAGACAAGATCATGAGATTCTCCCTTGTCTCCTTCTCCATCATCTCCTTCTCCCAGTATATGCAGACTGAAAGGCAAGTGGGGAGCACCAAACCGGTTGCCAAGCTTGAAGAATCTCTCCCCTGCAAGCAAATCATTTAATGCTTTATGTTTGAAAATAATTCATTGATTAGAATTCAGGTTTGTTAAATATGCTGAATCATTCTTTTTATGTCATAGTCCAAGAAATAACACCTAACTGAAATTTCTGTAAACCCCTTATTTGGGAGGGATTGTGTTTTAGATGCCAAATAACTAGTGGTGAATTCCTCACAGAGAAATTCAGGGAATTGCAAAAGGGCAATCTTATTTCTGATAAAGAACATTTTAATGTCATAGACATATTGATTTATTTAAAAACTAGTTTTGAGCAACAATTATGCAGAGATGTGTTTACTGAACAGGGTGGTCTATTTAGTTCAGATTATTGGCTACGAAGAGGAACTAAGGGCTTGAGAATGTGATATATGATGCTAAGACTCCTTCTTGGACATTCACATCAGCAGTCTCCAAACTACAAGAAAGCAAAACAAAAACAAAAAACAAAAACAAAAACAAAACAAAACAAAAATCTGGCAGCTGGCATCCAGGCTGGGCTGTTCCCAACTAAGCGTAGATAAAACAAACAAAACACAAAACTTCACAGAATGTAAGCAATGCTCAGATGACGCCATGTGGGACCCAGAGGACATTGACAGTGACACAGAGACTTTATGATGAAATTAGATGAAAAGGACACAATACACCACAAAAATAACTATACATCCCACTCTTCCAGCTATTAGTGACCAGTTTTTCTCTACTAGTAACAACTCTGGTTACACATTAATCTTCCCATTTATGGCTTGAAGTTGCCAATCACAGAATTGTGCCTACTTCCTGACAGCACCCAATCCAGAACTGACCACTGTTTCCCATAAACCCCCCTAAAATCACCTTGCACGTGTTCAAGTCCAATATAATCCTCTCCTAACTCCTTTTTGCTACAATGTTCTTTGAACCCTTTTATGTGTACTTTCCCTTGCTGCTGCAAGCCAAATAAATCTAATTTTGAGTACAAGTTCCTAGTGGTTATTTACCAATATGTTTTAATATATAGCATCTTTCACAAATGATTAACTAAAGATAATTAGTCTAAATATTCTTAAAATCAATATATTTTAAAATAGCATCCATTGTCTGCTTTGTTTTGATTAGAAAAGTTAAGCTTGACCATTGTAGGAAATTGGAAAAATACATAAACACATAATTTTAAAAAACATCTTTCATAGCTATGCCACCACTAGTATGACCACTGCTATTGCTAGCACTACTAATGCTACCATCAACGTTTATCATTTATAGAGCATTGAAGACATCAGGAAATTATTTATATACAGTATTGTAGAAAGATAGGGTTTTTAAACTCAATTGCAAATCAGAAATCTAAAACTGAGAATGTTCACAAACCTAGTAAGTGGCAGAACTGGCATTAAAGCCACTTTGCCTTTTAACAAATCCACGTTCCCTTGTTTTTTCACTATTTTTATAAATCATTAACTATTAGTTTTCTAGGGCTGCCATAGCAAAATACCACAGACCAGGTGGCATAAACTAAAGAAATTTATTTTCTTGCAATCCTAGAGGTTAGAAGTTCAAGATCAAGGTGTCCATGCAGTTGGAGTTTTATGAGGCCTTTTTCCTGGCTTTGTAGATGGTTATCTTTCCACTGTATCTTCATAGTCTTCTCTCTGTTTGTCCTTGGTCTAAACTTCTCTTATAATGATACCAATCATATTTGATTAAGGCCCACCCATATGACCTAATTTTAACTTAGGTACCTCTTTAAGGATGCTATCTCCAAATATAGTCACATTCTGAAGTACTGAGAATTTGGACTTCAATATACAAATTTAGGGGAGATACAATTCAGCCCATAACACTAATGTTGATTGCGTTTCCTTCCTTTCTTTTATTTTTAAATTTCTTTTTTTTTAATAGCCACATTTAATAGTACATTACATCCCCATCACTTATTTTTCTTATAACTAAAAGTTTATACTTTTGACCACTGTCACCATTTCCACTACCCTGCACCCCTTTTATCTGGGAACCACCAATTTGTTCACTGTTTCTATGAGTTGTTCTCATGTCTTGGCTATTGTAAATAATGCTGCAATGAACATGAGGGTGTGGGTATATTGCAAACATTTATAGGTTTTATCTTAGGTTGCTGCTGCCTGATACAAGAGATAACATTTGACAGAAGCAATAGACTAATAAAAAGCTTGAGAAAAAAGACTGGAAATGTGATACTGCTAAGGATTTTGAAAAGTCCCAATACATTCTAGAGAATCTAGAAGGCCACACACATGTTAAGGGCTGTAGGTATATTTAGGAAAAATATTAAAAAGTCCTAAGAGCTCACCTCATGCAGACATTGAGGCTCAACAGAAGCAGGGAGTGAAAGTTGAGACACAGTTGTCAACTAAGTTGCCCTTACTGAAGTTATGCCCCAGCACAGACACGGATCTCATTAGCAAAGGCTGGAAGGTTTTTTGGTTCTAGTCATTTAGGGAAGTCTCTGTCCAATCATTCGCTTACTACCAAGGAAAAAGAACAGACACTTCAGAGGACACATAAAACAATACCGGATTTACAGAATGTGTTCAGAAGATTTGGCAAATGAATAACTATAATAAACAGAAACAGCAAATGTTAGGGATGAGGAAGAATCTGATTTCCAAAGTTTTCACATTAAAATAGTCAAAATATCCAGTTTTCAACAAAAAATTTACAATTCATGCAAAGAAACAAAAAGTATGGCCATACAAAGGAAACAAAATAAATCAACAAAAACTGTACCTGATAAACTTTGACTTACTGACTGAAAATTTCTGGAATGGATATTCTGGAATCTACATTTTTAATGACTTTCCTGGATAATTCTATTATTTGAAAATAATGGCAATTTGGTTTATTTGTATTCTTATAACTTTTACCTATTTTCTTATTATATTGCATTGATTAAGACATTGCATATTGACTATAATCGATAATGATGCTGGTAGCCATCCAATAGTATTTTTTATTTTAAAGAAAATGCTTAAGTGGCCTGCAGTTAAGAATAAAAGTTTCTATTGTTTCTTTTTAAAATTTTGTTTTTATTATTAGTTTCGAGTATATAGTACATTGGTTAGACATTTATGTAGTTTATAGATAATGGTCAAAAGTTTGAAAAATGTCCTTTGTATTTCTAATGACCGGTGTTCTTCACATGAAGTCCATATAAAGAAGTTTAGCTAGTAGCTTAAAATTCTATTAATAACATATTTCAAGAAAATCAGCACAGTGTATCAACATGTTACATATGTGAACTGAAAGTCCTGAAGACAATCGTTCTCTTGAGTGTTGTCAGTATTGAAATAGAAATGATTGTAAGATTCATTAACTTTATGAATTATCAGGCATTGAAATAATAACTTTTGGCTCACTGTCTTAAAAAATTTCATAACAACACTATGAGGTAGCTAAAATAAGACCATTTTACTGATGGAAGTTGGAGCAAAGAGTAATTAACTTTTCCAAATTTCTAAAGATCCTCTCAGTAGAACAAGAATTTATATTCAGACCCAGTGAGAGTGCTAACCTACTTAACAATTATGCAGTTAAGCAATATGTCTATGGAATGCAGAGTTAATTTATATTTCATGTACAGTCTTAGGAATATTTTATAGAAGCAAAGAAATTCTTCGTACTGAGAGACAATCATCTTTTTCTAACAAATTCCTTCATCCCAAACACAGAAAACAAGCAAGATTCTGTAATTCCTCTCAGTTCTATAAACTATAATAGAAAACATTCTTTTCACTTTATTTCACTAACTGGCTTGCACTCTATTTCTTTGTTATTCTTGACAGCATAATTCCTTAGAAAAATTGTTTATCTTGCTTTCTCCAATTTCTCTTTCTCAATTATTTCTTAAAGTTTTTCCAGTTGAGCTCTCTTATTCACCTTGGCAATGAAGTTGATAATTTTATGATCACAAATTTTCCCCACATTGCTAAATTCTGGGTCAGTTCTCAGTCCTCACTTAACTCACAATGTGACCACTGATTTTTTTTTTCCTTTGACAACTCAGGTTTCTCCCTTTTCACTTTCTTCATTTGGATTTCAAAACTCTGCATTGACTTAGAGTTTGTTTGTTTTTTTTTTACCTCAGGCACTTCTCAGTCATTTTTATTCATTCTTTGTATCATCCTTATTTTTTAAAGCAAAATGCTCTAATTCTCAGTTCTTATTGCCTTACTTTCTCTATCATCATACACTGTGCTTGGTCTTAAGTAGTCTCAGAGTTTTAAATACTATATAAAATACTCTTAACCACAGAATTTATCCTTAGCTCATCCTGCTCCGGAATACCATACCCATAGAGCCAATGCCATGCCAAGAATGGCATAGGGTGGTTTTGTAATGTCTACAGAGAATATATTAAGGAAACTAAAAGTAAATCAGCTTTTTTTTTTATCACTATGCCCTAGCAATTCTATGATAGGTCATAGTTAAATATTTCTCTACCAAAAAGATTTTATTAGTCTAAGTTCTAAGTAATGGTTTGCACAGTTGATAGATGTCCCTGTCATCCTACCTCTAGTATGCTACTGAAAATAGCCAACTACCTACTAGACATCTCTATTTAGATATTTACTAAACGCTGAATGCAATGAACTAAATCTTAACTGTTGCCTCCCAAAATTGCTCTACCAACAATCTTTTCCCCTTTAACTGAAAGGAAACTAAAGCCAAAATTTTGAGTCATCCAGGACTCTTTTTTTTTCTCCTAAAGCCCTCAATGAATTTAGTTAAATATTATGTGATCCCTCTAGTAGGATGTGTATTCTTCTATCTTAAGGACAGAGATCTTTGTGTTTTTGTTTTGTTTGTTTTGTGTTTTTCCCCATAATGTATCTTAAGCTCAGTAAAATTTTTAAAATTAATGAACTATCAATGAAAAGATTTTGTCATTGTTATTTTTAAAATCTTGTAATCATTAGCAATCATCCCTACATTTTGAACAATGTATGTTGCTATGTGTCTTTTTCTTTAAAGTTTCATGTAGATACTATCTTATTCTTTAAAAAGTCACTTGTAAAAACTACTGATTGTTTAAAAAGTTTTGCTAAGTTACAGCATCTAACTATTGGCTTGTTTCCCTCATTGCTATGTCTAATATTTCTTTCTAATACTACCTCAAGTGGAAAAATAATATAATCAGTTTTCATTAGTTAATCAATTAACGATTATCTATTTGTCAGAATAGACAACTATACAAATATTTCCAAAATAAGGAACCAAGAGATAAATGTTGAGATGTTTTTAAGAATAGAGATATTATGTCTCTTGAGTGTCCACTCATCAGAAACTTAATGAAGGAAAGAACACATGACCTGAGCCTGGGGAATGGTTTAACCAGTTGAGAATAGGCCATTAAAGTAGAGATAATGGCAGAAACTCCTTATGAAGGTGACATATTAGTTGTCACACTAAATAGCAAGTATTACAGTTTTACTGGGAACAGCAGCAAGCATGGGGGAGAGTGGGAGAAAATATTTTACATATATTGCAGCTATCTTATGTTTAGGCTCTTAACGTCACCTAGAAAAGTTTATATTTCTCGATCTATAGGCTATAAGGAAATTTTTTGACACGATTTGGGGATAGAAGTGAAAAAATGATGGGTTGTGATGAAGACATCAAGTAAAGTACATTTACAAATGAAAGTAAAGTATACCTGCTGATGCTGGACACTGCAATGTTGGTACTATACATTTGCACACTATTGATACTGTGTCCAATCTAAATCCAAATTTCCAGCCCAGAGCTTTCTCATGTAATAAGGCTCTTTTTAAAATTATGTATTGTGTCACCATATAGGCCCTTTAATTTTAATAAGTCTCATACTAAATTTATAACTTTCCTATTCAAATCTGTGTTTCTAATTGTATCCCTGGTCTTGTGAGTGCTCTCACAAGCTGTTCAGTTAAAAAGAAATCTCGAACTCATTGTAGGTTCCTTCTCTCTCTAACTAAGCATATAATCGGTTGATTATAAAGGTTTCATCTCATGTCTTTTTTTTCTTTTATTAAAATTATTGGGGTGACATTGGTTAGTAAAATCAAATAGGTTTCAAGTGTACAATTCAATATGTCATGCATATATTGCATTGTGTGTTCATCACCCAAAGTTAATTTTTTTCCATTATCATATATTTGACCCTTTTTACCCCTATCTATCTCCCCTCTACCCACCTTTCCTCTAATAACCAATAATCCACTGTCTATGTCCACAAGTCTGTTATATTTGTTGCTTTCAGTTTTATTTCCACATATGGGTGAAATCACATGGTTCTCAACTTTTTCTGTGTGACTTATTTCACTTAGCAGGATAATCTTAAAGTGCATCCCTGTTGTTGCAAATGGCAGTATTTCATCTTTTTTATGGCTGAGTAATATTCCATTGTATATATATACCATACCTTCTTTATCCAATCATCTATTAAAGAACACTGTTTTTTTTCCATGTCTTGGCCACTGGGAATAATGCTGCTATGAACATTGGGGTGCATATATCTTTGCAGAGAAATATTTTCAATTTTTGGGGGTAAATATCCAGAAGGATTGCTGGGTTATATGGTAATTCTATTCTCAGTTTTTTGAGGAACCTCCATACTGTTTTGCAGAGTGACTGTACCAATTTACATTCCTACCAGCAGATATGAAGGGGGTTTTTTCCCCACAACCTCTCCAACACTTGTTATGTCTTTTAAATATGTTCTCTTCTCTTCATCTCCCTGTAACTATCCTTTCTAAACTCTCACTTGAATTTGGAAATATGGTTGCCTCCCATTTTACTTGTCTTCAATCCATATTCTTGACTGCTATCAAAATTCTATTATAAAAATTAATGTTGTGCCTTCCGTGCTTAAATTACTATGCTGCTCTATTGTTGCTTCCAGAAAGAATATCAGACTTCTTTATGTGAACTTCCAGCTCATCAATGATAATAATAACAATAAAAATATACAGTGATGATGATGATGATGATGATGATGATACTGATAATAATTATAATGAGCACTAATTGAATGCTTAATCAGTATGTCCCAGGCATTGTTCTAAGCATTCTACATAGAATAATTTAGTTTACTTCTCCCCAGGACCCTTTTGTAGGTTCGATGTTAAAGATAAGGAAAGTGAAGCACAGAGCACTGAAGTAGCATGCCCAAATTACAAAGTAAGAAAGTGGCAGAGCTGAAATACAAATCCAGGTAGAAGGTTTCTCCAAATTATACCCTGAGAAGCTTTTTCTCAGTTCACATCCCTCCAGCCACATTCACACTTTGCTCCAATTATACAGGAATACTAACAGTTCGTAAAGGAGTGCAGTATGTAGTATAATAGTCTGTTTCCTACTGCTTATCGTTTTGTACTAGATTGTGAGACCCTTGAGGGTAGTGGCTATGTTTTCACATTTCCTTTTATCCTCTAAGCTCAGCAGAATACCTAAATGCATTATATAAACTTGATAGAGTTGTGTTGATGTACAGTCAGGTCTGCTATAACACCTATTTTAAAACAAATTTGTTCTAACACGATTGATATATCAGGGAACATTTTAAGCATAACATAAATTTCATGCTTGCTTATGTACAATTTTGTCCTTAAGAACCACTCAGTGAATATGGAAAACTACACCTAAAAGAAGCAAGTGGCATTGGAATACACAACATATACGCATCTTACACATCTACAGCTACCTTAATTCTCTGTGTGTTATGTCCCATACACCTCTATATCTGCTGTTGCTACTTTCCAAGCTATTTCAGATAACTATCCCTCTACCACTTCACAGTAATTCACATGCTGAAAACCTTCCAATGCCCATTCTACAAATACCTTCAGGTCTTTCACAAAGAGGAATATTTATTGAAGTATTTATGTCTTTCCTAAGTATTTAAAATATGTACAACTATTTTACCTAATTTGTTTGCTTCCTATCTCATTTTTTAATGTGTTACTGATAAAGCTTTGGAGTGTTGTGATGAAGGAAAGGAGAGTACATGTTCAGTGTCTAAGAACTGAGAGATAAGCAAAATAACTACAGTGATCTAACTTTAGTAATCATATACAGATAAGGATAATAACTGTAATATTAATAATATTTAACATTTATTGACAAATTACTTTTTGCAAAGTACTTACTTTTCTTAATATTAAAGCATTTCAATTTTTAAGAGTCATAAACCCTATGAGGCTGGAGTCATCATTCTGTTTTATCAACAAGAAAATTATAGTCTATAATGGCTAATTAACTTGCCCTAGGTAACATAGCTCCTTGGTGACAATTAGGATTCAAAATCTGTCTGTGCTTATTTTTCTCCTATGTTCATTGCTGCTATTAGAAAACTCCAAGGCTACCTCTTACTTCTTGATTTTTCTTCAATCTTCGAAACTTTCCTTTTTCTATTTACTTTCTGTTTTCTCATTTAGTCCAAGCAATGCTTCTTACTCTGCCACCCTAGCTCACTGTTGTCATTGTTCATAAATATCTGTGAGCTTTACTTTCTGTACTATTCATTTGCCTGTACTGTTTTGTCTCTTCCCAGTCAATTTGTAAATGCCTCATATTCATATATTCCAGCTGCTTTAAAAATAAATCCCTTTTAAAAAATGAAATTGCACATAAAACATGTTTCTGGATTGATGAATTCTAGAATAATTTAGCATTGTTAACATGTAATGAGATAATCCATTATATTCCAGACACCATGCTACACATGCTGTTTTTCTTATGTCTTCTTCAAAACCCAGTTGATAGTTATTGTGTCATCTGTGTTTATGTGTGTACATGTGTGTTATAAAATATATTTTATAATATAAAATATATTTCTTCTCGTGAGTCATGGTCAAAAAAGTTTGACATCATTGTAACTTAATACAATTGCAAACCTGGATCATACATTTTTATTCAAAAGCAGATATTTAAGATTTTTTTTTATTTTCATCATTTTGCTAATTTGGGGTTTTTAGGTTGTAATCTTTTTTTGAGGCAGAGTTGCCTGAACTACCTTGATAGCACAAACGAAATATCAGTTGGGCTACGTTCACTCTGTCTCACCTGGCACAGCTCCAGAAGTTCATTGATTTCTGTAATTAAATCTTTTGGAGGTAAATCCCAGGCTTTGCTGCACATTAGTTATTGGTACTGATGCCGGAATCATAATAAGCTGTTGAGTGTGATCTTGTGCCAGAGAGGCGAGGTGTTAACAGTCTTCCTGATGCTCCCAGGCCATGTAGCAATCTGGGGTTATAATTGCCTTGTCCAGGACAAAAGAGAGAGAAGGTGAAATAGCAATAGATTAAAATAAAACAGCACACTTCACAAAGTGGTTAACTGAATAAATACAGAATTTGTCTTTTTTTTTTCTTTTAAATAAAACCAACTTTGTAGAGGCAATTTTCTTTAGCTTTTCTAAATGGAATGCAACAGAATAGGCTCTCAGTTTGATTAGGATAGTAGTTAGTATTGAAATGAAGAAAAGCCAACATTAAGCATTTTAATTAATTTTCAAAGATGATAAAGTCCATGCTAAGTCAACCAATGCCAAAGTCATTTTTGATTTCCTTTAATCAGGTCTAAAAATTACACTATTTCCAAATTCATTTAAAAAACAAAATGGAAACATACCAGGCTCTCAGGGGTGTATGGTAGCTAGAAAATAATCTGATTCAGTTTTGAAAAGAAATTAGTACCACTTTTATTCAATCAATAAGAAATTACAAATGTGAAAATTTGAAGATGTTCTTTGGAAGGAACAGAGTTCAAAACCTAAATACACTTTAGGAAGAACTTGATTGAGAATAAAAAGTGTTTCTGAGTTGTTACTTGCAAATGGTAAAATTTTATCTTGAGAATTTTCTAACTGCTTGTAAGAATAAAAATGAGTTTAAAATTTTGTTAACGCTGTACAAATGCTCATATCATTTAACATGGAAATTTCAAGTTGGAATTATAGTCTAAGAAAATAATATGATAAGTTCAAAATATAAAATAAAGGTTTCTTTTAACTTTCATTAGAGTGAGGAAAATTAGAACCTAAAACCCAACAAGTGATCAGTTAAATACTTACGACATGTCAATAAAATAAAACGCCAGGCAAGTGTTAAAAATGAAGGTATATTCTTACTATACATTGTGGAGTAAAAAAAAGATTCTAAAGTCATATGCATATATATAGATAAGCACTATGTAAATAATTGTTTTAGACATATATACATGTATACATATATATCATGTTTGTTTTATTCTTATGTATTTATGTGTATGATCATGTGTAGAAAATATTTGAAAATCTATATCATAAAATGTTAACAGTAGTTTTTTTTAGTAGCAGGATTATAGATGATTTTATTTTGCTTGGCTCCGTCTTTTGATTTCTCCAAAATCAGCGTTTGTGTCTTGTGTCATTAAAAACAGCTTAAAGATAAGGATAAAGGAGGTCAAATAATTGCATTGTGGTGAACCCACAATGCAATATACAGACGATGTATTATTGAATTGTACACTTGAAACCTATATAATTTTATTAATCAATGTCACCCCAATAAATTTAATTTAAAAAATAAAGTGAAAAAAAGAGGGGGAAAAAGGCTTAAAGAAACTCACATTTTAATGTCAGTTGATATATAACTGAAAATAGTCATTTCTTTACCAGACAGATAAATAGCAAATTAAATGAAATTTATTAAATACTTTATGACTGTAACATACATTTCTGGTAATGATTCAAGTATGTTAAAAATAAATTATATTAAAGTTTTGCATTCCCTCTATATATAGAGCATTGTGAAAGTAGCAAGTATAAATATGAAATATGTTCATGATTACAAAGAGCTGACTATCAAATCGAAAGAATTTAGGGGATTAACTAATATTGAGCTAAAATGAGTGGGAAAGAGCTGTTTTTGCTCATAGTAATCCATGCTGTAAAGGCTAAATGAACTGGGATCAAACTAGGATTTGCCCACTTACCACTGCATTCTCTCAGATTTTTCCTGTAGTTGCTCCTGGGGTATACACTCGGATAAACATATCCACAGATTTTTAGCTTCTACCATCCCGTTGAAAAGTAGGCTATCAGTGTTAAGTGCCGTTTCTCACTGATTGCTTATAGGATCTCTGTATGCTTAGTGTTCTACAGTTTTATTACAGTGGGTTTAAATCTCTCATATTTTCCAGTCCTTAGTGTTGTATTATGGCTTTCTTCTAATATGTCTTACAAATCCTAATTTTCATTTAACTATATCTGGTTTCCTGCTTAGTTGACAATGAAGTTTTTAATTTTAAAAACTGCGTTGATCATTTTTAGATGTTCTCTTGATGCTCATTCAAATCCAGCTGTTTTTTTCTTGTTGGTTGCAATTGTTAGTATGTTGTTTTGTGCTCTCATTTTCTTCTCTGATAATTTTAAGCATACATAAGTTATTGTCAGTATCTGATCATTATACTATCTGGGATGGTCTAGGGCCTGAATTGCTATTTATTTAGTCTACAGATCCTCAGACCTGGTAGATTCTTTTCTAGTATGTTTTATAATTTAGAATTTTAGGCTTAGAATTGAGCAGGATACAACTATCTCAGTAGTAATGTTTACATTTATAAGATTTTAAGTAGACATGTAAGTAGTGTAAATTTGACCTCAACATATAGGACAAGCCTGTAATTATGAAATTTTCAGTATTTTTTTCCTTATCAAGATCCCAACTTGAAACAAATATTTTTTGTCATTTCTTTCTATATGGGTTTTTCATATTTATTCATTCTTTAGTGTTCACATCTTTGATATTTTGAGCCTTATTTGTAGGCCACAGCAATTTCACTTTGCTCAGTTGAGTATGTACAAGATTTTTTATTTTTATTTATTTTTTATTATTTTTTATTTATTATTTTTCAATTAGAGTTGACATTCAATATTACTTTATATTAGTTTCGGGTGTACAGTATAGTAGTTAGACATTTACATAATTTACAAAGTGATCCCCCTGATTAGTCTAGAACCCACCTGGCACTATACATAGTTATTACAGTATTATTGGCTATATTCCTTCTGCTGTACTTCACATCCCTGCGACTATTTTGTAACTACCACCTTGTACTTCTAAATCCTTTCACTATTTTTACCCAGCCTCTCAACACCCCTCCCACCTGCCAATCACCAATTTGTTCTCTGTATCTATGAGTCGGTTTTCATTTTGTTTGTTCTTTTATTTTTTCCCTTACATTCCACGTCTAAGTGAAACCGTGTGGTGTTTGTCTTTCTCTGTCTGACTTATTTCACTTAGCATAATATCCTCTAGTTTTATCCATGTTATTACAAATCGTGTGAGATCTTTTTAATGAAAGCCTCTTGGTTCTTATATCCTATAGCCTCTTCTCTCTTCTTTTCCTCCCTCCTCCTACCTAAGGCAGTAAAAGCATCAATACTAATTCATTTCTCTCATGTTTGATTTCTTATCAATACATATGTATACATATACTTAATATATATGTAAAATTAAATGCTTAACTACATAAAGTTTATTATGTGTCATTCGTACCTCAAAAAGTGTGTAAAAGAGTGGAAGTAGTTATACTTATAATTTCTTTAATAGAAGCCTGAAAACAAATATGGCAAACCATGAACAGTTTTAACCAAAAAGAAATGTATAATTATAGCCATTTAACCTTATAATCATAATTGTCTGTCTCTTCCTTTCTCTTCTCCTCACTCTATAGTTATACATATTGTATATATACATATACATTATATATAATATATATATACATTTACTATATATTTGTGTCTATGGCTTATTACAAAATAATGAAAATTAAATAATAAAATTATTTAGAAATACAGTAATCTGTTATAATAATTTGATTAAACTTCACAAGGAATCCAATTATACCATGCAGTAAATTAAATATAATGTAGTGTATAATTTAACAAAAAATTAATATTGAAGAAAATATTATTTGAAGATAAAATATATATGAGTTTGATTTTTTAAGTATAAGCATTGACTAAAGATTTCTATCAGCAAAATGCATGAAAGTTAATCCAAAAATTCATTGGAACCTGTCTAGAAATAAATTAATTTACTTGAAATGTATCACTTAAATTATTTTTTGATCTAATAGAGTGATAATTTAGTTCTTTCTAATTTGAGGCAGGGGAGATACTAGCACCACAACGTAATTACTAGTCTAGTTAAATACATCGTCTTTTTTTGTGGAAATAATTTGCTTTCAAATTCACGCTGAGAAGTGACCAGCTTCTCTTTATCATAATATAATTTAACAAAATGTAGCATTCTTTCTCCATCAAATTAAAGCAATTTAGAAAATTGAAGAGTCTTTGGATCTTGGCTCTTCAATCATCTTCCATTGTTGCTCTCAGCTGAAAAAAATAACTGTAAAAAAATCTCTAATGGCTTAATTTTCTTTGATATAACAAAGCCAAGGGAAATGATACCTCTAAAGATGGTAATGACTCAGAGGCTCATGCCAGTGATCCTGTCTTTACACCACCTTTTCTAGGTCAAGCCAGCCCCTTCCAGACTCTCACTGGGCAATTTACAGCTAGACTAGATAATCATAGCAAATAAAACATTTAGGCTGAGTAGCACTAAGACATCTATAATATTGACCAAGATGTTTCTCTTATTCATTCTCTCCTTCTCTCCCACTCCCTCCCTCTGTCTTGCCCTCTCTCCTTTTCTCTCCTTTTCTTCTCTCCCCACCACCCCCCATACTCATAAGCACAGACCACCAATCAGTGGCCTCATTAAAGGAGAACAAAATGACTTTCTTATTAGACCTTTACCCAATGAAGAGGTGTTCCATCATTCTTTGATGAACAATAATATTGTCTGTTCTTCTCATTAAGAACTTGGTTTTCAGTGAGTAAAAATGCATTTGATAAGGCATATGTCAACTTGAAGTCATATGATTTAAGTAATATTGAAAAGGTTCTGCATGCTCTGTGATGGCAGTTATAAAAAGCATTTGGAAAAGAAAGTTTTAAAGATGTTAGACTTTGGTTATAATAAATAATCTCAACATATTCTTTCTGAAGCATTTTTGGGACCTTTATCTTTTGATGGTTATGAAAGCATGCAAAATCTTATTTTATTTATATTAACATAAAAATAACAAAATTACAAATTTCCAGACACATAAAGAAAAAGGATTTGTTGTCTGGCTGGAGAGGTACCACTGTCTTGAGAAATCTGGGCTATTCCTATCTTTGGTATGTGCATGTGCCCATTTCATAGTTGTAGGAAAATGTTCACAGTATATTATATGCAATTTTCATTTATAATATAGTCTGGCTAATCATTTTTACAAATCCATGTGTAATGAAGTATAAACCAATTTAACTCATAATGTCAGTGCTCTGAATCTTTGTAGAATAAAATCATTTTTCACATAAATTTTATGTAAGGTTGACATATCCTGTACAATTGATCATCTTTTTAGCTTTTTATTTATGGAAAATTTCAAACATATAAAAAAACTGACAAAATACATCACAACATAGCTAATACCCTAGTACAGTATTAATCACTTTGTTTCATCTCTGCTTATATCCAGTTCCCATTTCCAAATGGATTATTTTGAAGTAAATTTCCAACATCATATCCTTTCACCTCTAAATATTTTCTCATGATCTCTAAAAGATAATGACGCAAATATAACCACAGAACTGCAACATTTTACCCTGAATTTAAAAGTATATTTATATTGATACATATAGATACAATTATTTATTTTAACCATTTTAAAGCACTCCAAGAAATCAACATACCATAACTTTATGTACTAAATCCCCAATGATAATTTTTCCCCAATCTTTATGCCAAAACAACCTTTAGTGAAAGGTAGAAATCTTCATATTTCACTAGACATTGCCAAACACCTCTACAAACACTTTTCCAATTCATGTGCCTTCTGGTGGTGGATGAGACAACCCATTTGTCTTGATGTTTTCTAACACTGATAGTAGGAGATGTTTTCATTCCTGAAAATTGAAGGGATCCAAAATGGTATGGTATTACAGCTTTCGTTTGCATTCCCATTCTTGCTATTCAAATAAATCACATTTTCCAATGAGTCATTTTGGTTTTCTAATAACTAAATTACCTATTCATATTTATGTGTTTCCCATTGTGCCATTTTTCTTTATCATTTTATTTATATCCTGTTTAAACGCACTGAAATAATTATATCAGTTTGTGGCTTGTCTCGTCACTATGTTCGTTTTTATGTGCTGAATAACAAATAGAATTAACTTAAAATATTTCAAACTTTCCCATATTTTCCTTTATGTTTAAATTTTTTCATAATGACTTGTCTTTTATGTATGGTCTTTAACTACCATAATGACATAAAAATATTATCTAAAGTTTATTAAATGTTTCTTTTTTCAAATTTAGCAATTATTTTTTAATAAATTTTTATTTAATTTTTTGTATCTTTTTGAAGTAAGAGTCCAGTACTTTTCCATATGGATGGCCAAAAATCCCAGTACCATTTTTTTTCAATTCCTTCTTACTCTCTGATTTATAATACCACATGTATTATTTACTATATTCTCATGTGTGCATGGGACTGTCAAGAATCTATTCTGGTCCATTGGTCTATGTTTTGCATTCCTATTTAAGTACCACAATAGTCAATTCCTGGTATTTTATAAAGTCTTGAATCTTGTAAGGTAAGTCATTCTACATACGCCTTATTCTTTTCCTTTGAAACTGTTCTTACTATTTAATGCCCATCACATTTTCATATAAATTTTAAAATCAGTTTTTAAGAAAAACTCTATTTTTATTGTGCTTATGCATTTATTTTTAAAACAGTCTATAGTGACTACTATGTTCTAAGCTTTGTTGTAGGTTCTAAGTGTTTCCAATATTAACCTAGATGATCTTTGAAACAATACAGAGGCAAAAATACTAATAACCCACACCCCCAAGGTCACATTGATAGTAAATGTGGTATTAGGAAAGTTGGACCATAAACCCAGCAAGCTATATTTACATTATGTTTATAGATTAATCTGTATAGCATGCCATCTTTTTGATCTAGGGGGCATTTGTCCAACTCTTCAGCCACTAGGTACATGTGGCTATTGAGCATCTGAAATGTGGTTAGCCTGAATTGAGATATGCTCTATGCATAAAATACAAAACAGATTCAGATATTTTTTTAAAGTTTTCTAAAGTATGCCATTAATATATTTTATACCGATTATATGTTGAAATCATAATGCTATAAATGTAGTTATAGGAAATATTAAAATTAATTTCACCTGTTTTACTTTTTTAAAAAGGCTATTAGAAAATTTAAAATTATATATGTGGCTCTCATATTTTTTATTGGATAGTACTGATACAAAGTATTCCCATTTATGTCTGTGGTATAGATCGCCATTTTTTTTGATTTTCTCATGTATTTTAAGACTGCTTATAATTGCTGTACACAATTTTCTGAGCAGTTACAAATTTAATCACAAGTATTATAGTTTTTTGCTATTATGAATAACATTTTACTTAGAATTAAACTTTTGAATTTATCTTACTATTATTTTTTAAAATATCCATCTAAAATCCAGGAATTTAGCTACACTCTCTTATCAGGTTAATTTGTCTGTGGGTTCTCTTGAATTTCTTATAATCATCTATAATTAATAAAAAAATTGTATCTATTTGTTTATGATAAGGAATTGCCTGGTTCTTACAGTAAGAATAGAATATAGACTGATTATAGCAGACATCCTTGTATTCATTTTGATTTTAAAGAAAATGTTTCTAACCCTGTTTCATTATCCAGTATGATATTTGCTATAGGTTTTTGGTATAGGTACCCATTATAAAGTGAAGTACACTCCCTTACAATATTGGTTTACTAAAATATTTTATGTATGTTTAATATTATCGAATCATTTTTATCCATAGAATTTATACTATATCTCTTATTCATACTGTAATAAATAAACTTTCTATATTTAAACTTCCTTTGCATTCTCATAATAAATATGTTCATGGTATTTAAAAGCATATTGTTAGATTGCTGTGTATCTATACACATGTGCATGTAAGCATTTTAGTATTTTTGCATATATGTTCTCAAGTGAAATTTATACTTTTTTCTTTCTTATGTTGCAGTTGTCTGGTATTACTACCATGGTTCTAGGCTCATAGAAAGAAATACTCAGGGTAAAATATGCCTTGAGATTGTCGTGGATATTTTCTTTGAATAACAATTCAGTTTATTTAAAGATCCTGGTCGTTTCTGTTTTTCAAAAATAAATTTTGTTAGTTTATAATTTTTCATAGAAAAAAATTCCTTTCATCTCAGTTATCAAATATATTGACATAAAATTGTGTGCAGTATTTTTTTATGATTTTTAAAAAATCCTCTGTGTTTTTCATTATGTCCCTATCTCCCCCTTCACATTTCTAATATTGCTAATTGCTAATGTGTGCCTTGGTCTTTCTTATTTTTCTTTTTTTGGTCAATTTTACTAGAATTTATTCTATTTCACTAGACTTAACAAGAACCAATGTTAAATTCTCTTGATCTTCCCAATATGTATATATTTTTTTCACACAAAAAAATAACATTTATACTGTTATTACACCTTCATTTAAAATATATATACTTTGGAGATCTTTTTTTTTTTTTTTTTGGTAGTATGTCTTTTTACTTTTTAGTTTTTAATTAAATTTATTGGAGTAACATTGGTTAATAATATTATGTGTTTCAGGTGTGCAGCTTTATAATGCCACATCTGTATACTCCATTGCATGCTCACCACCTGAAGTCTGGTCATCTTTTGTCATCATGTATTTGACCTCCTTTACCCTCTTCATCCTCCCCCTGCTCCCCTTCCCCTCTGGTAAAGGGGGTTAAATATATGCAGGGGGAAGGAAAAGGGTTGGAGATCTTTAAATGTCAATTCTTTTAAACTGTATCATTATTATTTTAATTAAAGATGCACAGTATATTATTTAATAAGTTTACTAGGAATGGCATTCTTACAGTTTGCCAATTTTATTATATTATATTTTCAAATCCATAGTCTATAATACTTCTTCATTTTAACTATATACCTTTTATTTACTATCTTTTTTTATAGTTGTATTTTTAACCCCCCAACAAAGTGTTCCAAAATGGGAGTAGTATTGGATATTTTAGAACTGTTTCTTACTTTCATGGCCATCCATTAAAAAAGATTTTGGCATGAGAGTGTAATAAAACTGGTTTCTGCCTAAGAATCATCTGAATAAAAGCAGACTTGAGTTTGGAGGCTACGGTAATGAACTAATGGTGACTTAGACAAGGATACTGATAATGAGAGGCATGAGAGGTGCTCAGTTTTGAAAGTAGAACCAATACAATTTGATCCAAGCACCCGAAAAGACTGGAATTGTCATTAATTGAGAGGGGATGAACCATGGAAAGAATAGGTTGGTTGACAGGGAAGAAATATTAGGAAAAGATTTTTTGACATCCATTCCAGGAATAACAATATACATTATTATTGGGAAAACTGTAATGGAATCTACCATATCAGAAAGTCAAGGAAAATATTATTACCCTTGATTTGACATAGAAAAACCATTTGATAAAACTCAATATCTTTGCTGATAAAGGACCTTAGCAAAGAATTAATAAAACTATATATTTTTACAGTGGTAAAAAACATATGATTAAGTATATAATCTTAACCATTTTTAAGTATATAGTTCAGTAATGTAAAGTATATTCACATTGTTGTGCAATAGATTTCTAGAACTTTTTCATTTTGCAGCACTGAAATTCTATACCCACTAAATACTAATTCCCCTTCCCCCAGTTCTTGGCAATCACCTTTCTACTTTCTATAATTTTGACTACTTTCAATGCTTTACATAAGTGGAATCATAAAGTATTTGTCTTTTTATGACAGGCTTATTTCATTTAGCATAATATCTGCATGTTTTATCCATGTTATAGCACGTGACAGGATTTTCTTCCTTTTTAAGGCTGCATAAATTTTTATTGTATGTATATACCACAGTTTTTTTTATCAATTCATCTTGAATTGCTTTCACTTCTTGAATATTGTAAATAATAGGGGTGCAAATATGTCTTTAAGATCCTGCTTTGAATTCTTTTGGATATGTATACATAACTGGGACTGCTGGCCCTTAATTTTTCAAGGAACCTCTATACCATTTTCCATTCTCAGCCATACCACTTTACATTCCTACCAACAGTGCATGCCAAAAATCTCCAGTAAGGGCATAACCTAAGCTTTCCCTCCAATGTACAGCTTTCCCACTCCTCTGCCTGCCTTTGAGTCTCTGGCAAATACAAGTGTGATAGTAGATTGCCTTGCTATAACAAACTCTGAATAATAGCTTATGCTTGTTCTTATTTGGGTGGTCTTCATTTATTTCCATACAGAATTGCAACTCAGGCTGATCTCAAAGTCTACTCCTTAATAAACTCGAGTTTTTCTTTGCAACTTTATTGTTATTCTAATTTTATTTAAATATAAAAGATAAAGCAGAAACATTAAGAAAAAAAGAATTAAAAAGGGAGACACATCTTACCAAATATTCAAAAATATTTTTAAATTATAATAATCCAAATGTTGGGACATTGTTTTAGAATAGTAAGTTAAATCAATAGACTAAGAAAAGAGTGCCCCAAAATATTACTATATATTAAGACATTATTATATGGCAAAAACAAATAAACAGATATATCAAATAATTGCTAAAGTGAGATTTTTTCCAACTATTTGGATTATACATATATATATGCACATATTCTCAATATGAAAACAAATTATATATTTGAACTTGAAAGTTTAACTACTTATATATAAAATAAAGTATATAATCCAAAATAATGATACTATGTTCTTGAACTTTTATATTTCAAATTATTGTGTCAAACATATAAAACACTAACTTCTTGAAAATAAAGGAAACATTGACAGAAAATACTAATATAGGCAGATGAACAGATTTTTCTCAGACCACAAAAGGTCAAGTAGATACACAGTAGTTGAAACAGAGAAGATATAAATAACATTTAAAAAATAACATTATTTAATCAGCAAAGAAAAAATTTACCCTCTTTTAAAGTGTCCACTGCATACTTAAAAAAAAAAAAGTAAATAAAAATAAAAACAGAATTAAACCACAAAGGAAAATTCAATAGATTTCAAACAGTAGAGAGAACATAAAGCATAATCTCTGGACCCAAAGCATAAACTTATTAACTAAAAGGAAACATAAACAGCAACAATAACAATGATAAAAATCTCTGAAGTATTTAAGAATTTTATACCATACTTCTAAATACATTTTGGACCCCCTCCCCACCCACCCACCCAAAAAAGGGCTAAGACTGACTGCAGTTAAGTGAAAGCCCTACATATCATAACAAATGTGTGTAGATCAAAATGGCACTAGGGTAAAAATTTAGTCTTAAATATTTTTACAGCCATTGTAAGAAAATAAATAACTTAAGCATCTAGCATAATATGTTAGATAAAGAACAATCTATCATAGTTAAGGACAGAAAAGTTATAAGACTCCCAACAATATGATACTGCTCTCCCTTTTGGGATCTACTTCTCATTTTGTATTTTACTCTAGACCTACTCCCTCCTCTCAATTTTCCAGCCACACCTCATGGAATTACCTAAAATGTCCTCCACTCTCCATTTCTTCTTTAATATCATCCTTCAAAGTCTAACTAAGTCTGCCTTCTTTTATGCATTATTCTTCAATAATAATCAGGTTATAGTAAAGAAATAATATAGAATTTATAGCATGGACTTAATCCAGAGTACATTTAAAAATCAATACTTAATCATGTCCTCTTATTATATGTATGACATCTCTAATGAGATTAGTAGCTCTTCCACAACTTTACCCTATTTTCCCAACATACCTTATAAAGTAATTGGCAAAGACTTTATTTTGGAAAAACCCCTAATACACATGCGACATGTCAATGATAATATTTTTCCAGAGGTAAAGCAATGATTTTGTCTAAAGTCCAGAGAATTTATAATATTTCCAGATAAGAAATAGATTTTTGATCCCATTACTTATGCTGACTTTGTTGTCTTTTGGTGTTTCTTTGAGCTCTTCTGTTATTACACAGGCTGTGATCTCCTTGTATTTATCTGCCACAGTTCAGTATTTAATCTCTCAAATATCTTTGCCTTTAGCAAATATGACTTGTTCTAAAGGATTTCACTTATATTTAAAACAAAAGCTAGAATAGCCACCATTTGTAATTCAGAAAGTTCCCCTTTGTCCTCTATCATTCCCTCCTCCAGCCCTTCCTGCCCTTACCCTCTCTCCTGATGGATAAAACATTCAGAATACATAGCAAGTTTTAAAAGATATTTCCCACTGAAGATTTGGGTAAGAGCTGCATTGCCATACTTACTCAAAAGATGATCTAGAAAATAAGAACATGTATTCAAAAAAAATCAGGAGGAAAGTTCACATGACAGATAAGCACTTGCATTTTAATGTGCTGCTTGCCTAAGCTAAGAACTGGCTCTTAGATAATAAACTAGATAGATTGCCTGCTTGTCATATCAAAAGCTTTTAGTTTTATTCTGAAGATAAGGGGACAATACAGATTTTCCCTGTGATGGAGTCAAATTAAGCTATGGTAAGGATTATTAAATTGCAAAGCCTCAAATAAAAACAAATACAAGAGGAGAGAAAGGGACTCCCCATAGAGGGAGAAGGACTATTGTAATAGGATGAATATTTTGACCAGAGGGTCCACAAGCATCTCAAAGGTCAGGAAGAAAGAGAGCAGGGAGAAGTGAACAAGTCTATAAAGAACTGGATGTGGACAAGTGTGATGAAAGTGATATAGAACATCACTTGTAAAATTCTTAATCTTTTAACAGGAAATGAAATGGGACATCTCTTGCAGAATTCTTAATCTTTTTAGGAAATCAAGTTAAGTTTTCTTCCCTCCTTTTTTTTTAGGAAAAAGGCCCTCTTCCTCAAATCCAGATAAATGCCCTGAAACTGGTGACTCAGATCTTCTGGCTATTGATAAGGGTCATGGCCCATTGTTAAACAGAAATGGTGTTAACCAGGCAGGGCCCTTAGAATCTCAGAGGGGAGGTGACTTTAGGCCAAAGGTCTTTTTTACTCTTTAAGAAATATATTAACCGAGCTGTTCCCTTTACTCGCTTAATAGGAAATCAACAATAGAAATTAATAGATATATGATTTAAATAACAGGTTTGTATTTTCTTTTCCTTGTCTAGGGACTGAGGTGGCACTTCAGCAGGAAACCCAAGACCCCATCCTAAGGCAGAAAGGGAAAGAACTCCATGAAACCCCAATAGGCAGGGACTATGACCCTTCTCAGCAGGAAGCAGATACAGAAGAAGAGACCTCTTGTCCCTCAACATCCGTACTAACAATAAGGGGGTTCATGACTCTTAGAAAAGAGTTAGGCAGGAAAGTTAGTTAGGGGGTTTTGGGTCTGCCTGCAGACACCAAGGTCATCCTATCCTAGAAGGGGTCCACCCTAATCCTCCCACAATTAAGCAAGCCAGAATGCATTTTTAGGCTAAAAGTAACTCATGAAAAGAAACAAGTAAGCAGAGAATTAGGTACCAGATTAAGCCAGTCACTTGCACCTGCGCAATGAAGACCCCCAAGGACCTTCACCTCACCTGCGCCTCATTATACCATCATTATAATATGATGCATATGCCCAGAAATTCATTAATATCATTATAACAGACTGAATTCTGGGAATGAACATGCACAGAAAGCAAATGATGAATCACTGAGTCCTGTCAATCTTAACTGTCAATCAAGGAAGCCCATCCCTTTAAGAAAAGTAACCACCCACAGAAAGTAGGGATAAAAACCCCAAAGGCTTTGTTACCAGGCCTTTTGAGCCCGCTTCCCCTGCTCAGGCTTACATCTATGCCTGGAAGTGTACCTTCCCTTCTAATAAAGCTTTTCTGCTGTATATCGATGTCTTGCTCAATTCTTCGTTGGAGGCATCAAGAACCTGGACAACGCGCCGGGAGAGGACCCCCACTCTCTGGTAACAAAAGGGGGATCCATAGTTGTCAAGGAATGTTTACCTTGAAGTCAGTTTATGCTTGGCTGTATGCTGGGTTAGAGTCAGGACAGGTGAATTTCAGGAGTCTGGGAGAGGGAGATAAACTGGACTAAAGGTTGGTCAAATTTAGGTAGCAGGGATTTTGTCCTAATTGGTTAGTTTGCACACATAATTCAGCTAATCATTTATGAGGCAAAAAAAAATGGGAATTTGGACAGTCTTTGACTTTCATAGATAAAAGAAGGGAGAAATCTTATCTTAATCTTATCTCAGTCATGTGGAAAGAATAGTTCCTTGCTTAAACTGTTTCTGGAACACAAAAGTGGGGGAATTTTTTTCAACTGTGATTGTATTCCAGGATCACAGGACTTGGGTAAATTCCAATATTGTCAAACACATTAATATGGGAGTTACCTGACAATTCCGAATATATAAATGGCCAGCCCACATACAATAATAAAAGTGACTCACAACCCCTGCAGCAAACCAGTGAAGACAGAAAAAACCACGAACTGTAGCGGCTGGCCCAGGATTTTGTCAATGACTGCCAGTTTTCCTATTTTCTTGATGCTTACCCCTGGTCTCAACTCAGGACCAACTCAGAGAAAGCCAATTAATCTCCCCAAACCAATCACAGAGGACACTGTATCTCTGGCTTCCCCAAAGCAACAATCTCTAGAGCATTTGACAAATTTTTATCACAAATTTTTTCCACTCCCCTGCCTATCTTTGAGTGTCTCCACCAAATGCAAGTGATAAACTGACGTCTTTGCTCTTGTAAGCTCTGAGTAAATTGCCTCCGAGTATTCTTATTTGGATGGTTCTTATTTATTTCCATAGTTTTCTTGGAGGCTCCACTGAGACATGGTCTGCACTGCCCATCAACGAAGACCCCAGCCTTCAACCACATGAGGTATCCACAAAGGCCCCTCGTGCTTCTCTGCTCACGATCTTGTGGGTCTACACCAATGTGATAAGTCAGCTCTAAGTCTAAACTCAGCACTGCTTTGAGTTTCCCTGCTCTTTAGTCTCACTTTGATACCCTAGTTTTGTTATTAGTTCCCACTGTTGCTTTGGGGAGAACAGGTCATTTCTTTTCAACCCTTGTAGCTTGCTTTTGTGCTTCTGTTTTGTGTTGAGCTGTCTAAAAGTGTTACGGGAGAGTGAGGTTCCTCTCTCGATGTGTTGTACAGGTTCTTGAAGTCTCAAGCAAAGAACTGAGCAAAGACACTGAAATACAGCAGAAAAGAATAGCTTTATGAGAAGAGAGAGTACACTTCCAGATGTGGACGAGGGCCACAGCAAGAGAAGTGTGGCTCAAAAGCCTGTTAACAAAGCCTTTGGGGTTTTTATCCTTATTTGCTGTGGGTGGTTACTTTTCTTAGAGCAGTAGGCTTTTTGGATAACTAAGACTGACAGTACTCAGTGACTCATCGTTTGCTTTCTGCGCATGTTCGTTCCCAGAATTCAGTTGGTTATAATGATTAGTGAACTTCTGGGCATATGCATATTATAATACTATAATGAGGGGCAGGTGAGTTGAAGATCCTTGGGTCTTCTTTGCACAGGTGTGTGACTGGCTGAAACTAGTATCTAATTATCTACTTGCTTCCTTGTTTGAGTTACTTTTAGCCAAAATACCTTCTGGCTTGCTTAATTATGGGCGGACTAGGGCAGACCCTTTCTAGAATAGGATGACCTCAGCTTTTTTTGCAGGCGGACAGAAACCCCCTATCTAACTTTCATGCCTAACTCTTCCAAGAGCCATGAACCCATTTTTTATTAGTATGGATGTTGAGGGATGGGAAGTCTCTTCTTCTGTATCTGTTTCCTTCTTAGGAGGGTTGTAGTCCCTACCTATTGGGGTTTCATGGAGCTCTTTCCCTTTCTGCCTTAGGGTGGGGTCTTGGATTTCCCTCTGAAGTGCTGCTTCAGTCCCTAGATAAGGAAAAATGAAGATACAAACTTATTATTTGAATCATATATCTAGTTACATTTCTATTATTGATTTGTCTATCAAGTGAGTAAAGGAAATCAGGCTTGGTAAATATATTTATTAAAAGAAAGAAAAAAACTTGGGTTGAAGGTCCCCTCCCTTCTGGACTCTGAGGGCCCTGATTTGGCCTAAAGTCATTCCTGCCCTATAATGGGCCAAGGACAATGCTGAGTTTAAATGATCCTTAACAATAGCCAGAAAACCTGAGTCAACAGTTTCAAGGTAATTATCTAAGTTTCAGGAGATGGTCTTTCTCCAAAGAAAGGAGGAAAGAAAAGATTTAACTAGGTTTACTAAAAAGACTAAGAATTTTGCAAGTGATGGCCATATCAAGTGTTGATGGTCATAAGGAGGATCATAGGATAGAACACAGGCATAGGCTCTATAAACCTGTATGTGGTTGGAGCTGGTCTCAGAGACTGTATTTTAAAAGTAGTTACTTGTTATTCACTTTTCTTTCAGATTTTTCATGTGTAAAAATAGCAATTCTGAACACTGAAACATGAAGAGAAATGATTAGGTGTGCATATATAACACAATTTCATAGATTAAAAGTCTTCTTAAAATTAGGCAAAATTGTAACAAAAGAATCTCCATTTTTTTTTTTAACTTTCTATTATGGACATATAGGAGTATTTTAATTCTTCTATGTCAACTCTACCCAAAAATCTTGAAGATTATGTGGATAACTGCTTGTTTATTTTGAGATAAGAAATTGTCAGCAGGCTTATATTCTAAATATCCTTTAAAATAACACCTCCTTTTTTTCTTGTGTCATAAAACTTAAAGCCACACACATACAACAGCCTTGATTCTCACCATTACTTCTCCATTCCTTTCAGTTTGACAAAGATTTTGGTTATATCCCAATTAAAATGAAAATTCCTCTAGAAAGAATCAAACACAATCAGGGTTGAAGCCCATGACAGAAGCTTATTATGTCTTGGTAGATTCAAATACACCACATACCAGCTTGATGCTTTCACTGAATGAGAGGTGGTCAAACTTGCAAAAACAAAAAAAAAGGGGGGGATGGCGGAGCTGGGACATTTGAGTTCTTTGACCTTTCTCATGCTTTCAGAGTTTAGTGAAATTGTTAATGTTATCTTTCTGCCAACAAATTCCTTATGGTCAGGGGCCACCAAAGGAACATTGCTCAGTGGGCATTTTCCCTGTGCTTCTGGATCCCTAGCCCCTATGCATTGTAGGTTTTGTTGTTGTTGTTATTATGCTTTTGTTATTATGGTTTTAATTCATTTCATCCTGTCTCTCACCATCGTTATCCAGATGCCTGGGTGTCTTCCTCAGTCATAATCCATTAGGTCCTGTCATCCTTCAATGTCCTATTTAAGTTGGCAAGTAGAGAATGATGTTTTCATCATTAACGCATGAAACACACTGGTGCTTGGTAGTGGCCACAATAACAAATGAGTGTTTGACGCCTGAGAAATTTGAACAGGAACAGTTCATTTACATTAACAAATGACAGACTCCAAAGTTCTAATTTAGCGTAACCAGGACTAAGGAAATCGGAAAAGGAAGGAGAGAAATAGCTTGGGGGAGAATAATGAGAGAGTCTTCATTCAGTGGGAAGTTAAGCGAGGCCTGAATTAGTAATGTTAAACACACTGGATAATTATGCATTAAAGGTAAATCAATAAAGTGGCAGAAAGCAAATAACATGGTGAGTGCTAGTGGGATAATAGTTATTTTTCTGGGCCATTTAAGTGCAATGCAGGCTGAGGGAAGGGATCTTTGCAAATTCAGAAGGGTTTCTAATTTCGAGATTATTTTTAAGTTCCTTTCATGTTTTTTCATCTCAGAACTAAGTGATGGTTTTTATTTTGCAACAGAAATTAGGTGAGATCACGAAGAATTGGTTCAATTACAAATCTAAGACCTTCCTCTTATTCAAGGGCCTGTGTAAATTCCTTCTCCATGAAAACTCTGTCGTTCTACACATTTATTTTATGGAAACTGTGTATCTAGAAGGTCATAAAAGTGACTGGTAAAATACAAGTGTACTCTGTGTCCAGAGACTCTTCTCTTACTTAAAACAATCC
This sequence comes from Eidolon dupreanum, assembly GCA_028627145.1. NCBI lineage: Eukaryota > Metazoa > Chordata > Mammalia > Chiroptera > Pteropodidae > Eidolon > Eidolon dupreanum. Next base: position 69,092,369 of record CM053504.1, on the reverse strand, counting down.
AGGGAAATAGGTATTGTTTTTATCCCCATTTTACAGATGTGAAAGCTGTGGTATGCAGAGGCTAAGTATTATATATGGTCTCAAAAAGGCTGCAGAGGATTGAGCAAGGATTGACCACTCGTTTATTCTATCCTCAATACATCTTAAATGAGTGAAGACTCTGCTGCTAGGATTTGGTCTGGGCACTGAGAGGTGACAATGGGGTGAGAGTGATTCCAGTTTCCTAATTACCCCAGCACACTTTGGTCTCCCCATGCTGCCAGGCAGAATGTGATGTTAAGAGCACAAAGTCTGGAGCTCGACGGCTTAATAAAATTGCAGATTAACTATGTGAGTCAGGGAAAGTTTACTTTCTCTGTTTCTCAGTTTTCTCAGCTGTAAAATGAGGTAATATTGGTGACTGCCTAAAAGGGTTGTGAGGATTAAATTTGTTAATTATATGAATAATTAAAAACAAGTATTTATACATGTCTGCTATTAATTTTTTCATAGACAATAACATTTAATAGAACACATGTTGGCAATTGATTATGCATCTTAATTAAATTAATGTTTTATATACTCTTACACATACAGCCTTGTGTAATGTCTAAGACTTTTAAGTGCTGGAGAAACAGGTTGAATCTTCTATTTCTCAGTCCTTCAAAAATGTGATGATAAAAAATTTCTAGGCACTTTTAAATTGTAATTGGCTATATGTACTTTATATTTAAGAACATTAATAATTGAAGTATCCAATGTCACATATACCAGAGATCAGCAAAGGGAGAAAGAGTTGGCAAGAAAAGATTAAGTCAGAGTAATAAATAACATAAAACAAAATGATCTGGATTTGCCTTTCATCTTTTCTACTTACCAGCCACAGTATTTAGAGCATCTGTTCTACTTCTAATTCTCTTGCTTGCATTATGGTGATAATAATGCAAAATTAATAAGACTATTGTAAAGACTGAATGAATTTTGTACTTAGGCTCTAGTATTGATAAATGTTTGCTATTATTTGCTGTGACTTTGGCTACATTTAAATTTACACAGATTAGACAGTTGGGTGGTATAGGCAAGGAAAAATAATTTTTCCTTTACCTGTCTGAGTTTTTAGCTGAGACTCCTGTAATAAAAGACAGATTAACAGGAGAAAAACAAACAGAAGTTTGTTAATATGTGTACCTCATGCATACCCAGGATAAAATGAGTAACTACCTGAGGTAGCTTAGAATTCAGGCTTAAATATCATCTTAATAATGAAAGGGGAGAAAGGATGTAACTGTCCTCAAGGAGACTAAATAATTACTAGAAAAAATGAATGGGCTCTTAGAAGAAAAATGGGAAATATGACAGTTTATGAGAAAGTTTGCCTGGGTATGGTATTACAACTTCTGGTCTTTTCTTTTGTGATGATACTCAGTCTTCCCTGGATGATCTAACTTCTGGAGAGGGGATTTATGACAATTGAGTTCTCTTTGGAGGACTTATCTTTAGGCAGATGATGGGATTTCAGTGAAAGCCTCTTTCTGCATTTGCTGTTTTTCAAGTGCTTGCAGCTTAAAGTAATCAATATACCATAGCTGCATATTTTGCAGTGAGTGGCATGCTCTACTACCCTTCAACTAGAAGAAATGCTTACCTTTCTTCTAGCTTTCATCTTGAAATTCATGTCACTGATATCCTTTGTGAATTTTATTTGAACATGTTTACTTACGGGAAACCACTAAGAGATAACTACTTATGTACAATAATACACACTCCAGCATCACTTATTCTTTGTCTTGTTAGGGATCAATGGCCCATTTACTTTGCGTGTCTGTCTCCTTTATATTTACTGAAACTGATCTTTATCTTTTTGTTCACTATAGCTCTCCATCTTTCCTAGAGGAAAATATTTCCTGATATAATGAACAATAAGATGATTTGTGAAGGATAGGTATCACTTAACAAGTGAAAATAGAAATGAAAAAAAAATGTGCCAAAGATCTTTGTTTTAAGACAAAATTATAAGAGTATCTGAAAGTCAGTCAAGGGGACTGGAAAGATAAATGGCACCATAGTTCGAGATTAGACTGGTTCGACTACATCAAAATTTTTAATTTAAATAATGCTGTATGACACAATGATGTAAAGTGATAAATTGAACAAGAAACAATCTAAAAATATTTTAGCCGTTTTGATAAGCAAAGGGTTAATATTCTTACTATTGACAGAGTTCCTCTAAGAATGTTACATTTTTTCATTAACGCCATTTTTTCAGATTATTTAATGTCTTTTAATAAAGCCTTATGTTTTCTTCACAAGGGTCCTGTATTTTTCCTTCTTAATATATTCTTAAGGATTTTATAGCTTTTGTAGCTACTTCTAAATAGATTTTTATTCTTTTTTGAAATTTTGATTTCTAGGTGGGTACTTTGATTTCTAGTGGGTACAAAGATAACAATAAATTATCAATTTTTTGTACACTTATATTATATCCAATAACATTAACCTCAGAAATTCTGGTAATTTTTTAAATCATCAGGCTTTACAAGTATATAATTTTAAACTTAAAGAAATATAGTTACTTACGTGTAGCAATATTTGTACTATTTATTTCTTTTATTGTACTTACTCTTTGAATACTAACAAGTTTTAAAAATTGAATTAAATTTCCCTATAATTTATATGAAAAAATAAATGCCAAATAATAGCCTACATTGTATTAAAAATAAGAATTCCAAGGGAAGTTTTACTATCCTGGATATTAGTAAAGTCACTATAATAAAATCAATTTGACATTGGTTAGGAATATAAAAATGAAAAGAAATATAAAATATCCAGATTGCATACCTCTCGTAACAAAGAACAAGGTTATTAGCCTAAAAACTCCCATTCATATCAAGTAGGAAATCTATTCAAAATATTAAATAAATTTTATTAAAGTTATCAAATAAAGACAATACAATCATGACTAGAAGTTAACATCCAAAAGAAGGTGATACAGAAAAGATAGCCTGACATTTGGGGTTACTTTTACACTAAGAAGCATTCTACTAAATCTTGAAGAGGCTAAGATGATTATTGGAGCTTTTAGAAACTTCTTAGAGTTCGGGTGACAAACGAGAGTGCATGGCCTGCCAAGGATAACAAGTGTTGATCAAAACATTTCGTGTCCAGACCTTAAAGGGTTCAAACTACCAAAAAGTATAAACCAGAAGTGCATTGCTATCCAAGGACTGAAGACCAGTTCTGAATCATTTCACAATCCATAAAATTGTAATATGGTGCATTTGGCTTCTTGCCTAAAACAAACAAACATCTTTTCTGGAGTAAAGTAACATCATGATATTTTAATATATTTTCATATTTTTATTTCTGTATTGTTTTCAAATATGCTATCTACTACACAAGAAAATAACCAGACTCATGAAAAAAAACAAGAAACACAATTTAAAATGAAGAATAACAGATGTAGTTATCAGATACATATGTGTTTAGTTAGATAAAAGACAAGATATATTTTGGTAGAAAACTAGAAAATATAAGAACTAAATAGAAATTACCTAACTGAAAAACATTAAAACTGAAGTTATAAACTAACAGATATACCTAATAAATTAAAGCTGAAAGGCTGTTAGGAAATTTTAAGGCAGGTCAGAATAAAAGGGAAAAAGAAACAGTAGGAAATATAAAGAGACTAAAAGAAGGTAAAACAGATGATAAGAGAATGGCGTACATGATAGTTATATGAGGTTAGAGTTCCAGAAAGAGAGGAAAAAAAAAATAATGGGCCTAAAGCAAATCTTAAAGAGCCAATGGCTGGAAAGAAAGAAAGAAAAAAAGAATAAAGGAAAGGAAAGAAAGATGAAAAGAGAGAGGAAGGGATGGAGGGAAGGGAAAGAAAGAAAATATTAAAAACAACAAAATTTTAAATACCTTATTACCATCAAAGAAACAACAATTAGACTTACAACTGACTCATTTAAAGAAGCGGTTTAAATCAGAAGGCAATGAAATGTTCTCTTAAGACCCTTAAGAAAATGATAAACTAGAATTCTATGCACTATAAAAAAATTCCTTAATATTAAAAGTTAAAAAGCAAAAGAAACTGTTGCAATTCAATAAACTAAGAGTTTCTGCCACTAGCAGGAATGCACTAAAGGAAAAATTTCTTTAGACATAATTAAAATAATTTCAGAGAGAAATTCGGTTTTTTAATGATAATTTCCCAAATATTGTATTGTGTAGAACAAAGAATGAATGTTACATATTTATTCTTTAGTAAAATACAGAAGAAAAATTGTTCCTCTTCTATCCCACACAAAACAAATTATGAAAAGAAATAATGGGAAAATATTTAAATCATAAATATGTTACTTCTGAAATTCAAATTAACTTTTTTACTGAAAGAATGAGAAGAAAACCCTAGATTTAAAACAGAAATATATGATTGATTAAATGAATTTAGTTTGATTATATATAGATCATAAATTAAGGGAGCTATAGAACTCAATAATATGCAGATTTTATAGTTTACCTACTGATTAAGTTTATTAGAAGGAAAACAGTTTTGGAAAGAAGGGTAAATTTTTTTAGTCAATCTCAAAGTATCATGTGTCTAAACCAAATTTTACATGGAAGGACAAAATCAATGCAGAAGCCATTCTTGAACTGTTGGATAGCTTAAGTTTTAAGCCATGGAAAAGTGATCAGTAAGCAGAGTAAGGCAGAGTAGTAGTTCATGCACAAAGGGTTATTTTGAGTAAAAAGGTACCAGCAGTACTGATAAAAATGAATTATACCTGCATTCCTTTAGAAGTTATGTAAAGATACATCAAGTTCTTTATGTTTAGATCTAGAGTTCTTACTCTCCTTCAGTTGGTCAGGTATTCTGCCGTTCTTCCAAAACTTCCCCCACTCATTCTGATGCCAGACTAGGATATTTTGACTTCTCTGGACATTATTTCTACTTCTGTTCAGAATGATTCTTCCTGGAATTTTATTTTAGAGTTCAGTAAGGCATTGACTATCTTTAATCCCTCTTTTTCCCATCCCCAACCAATATATATATACATACATACTACTGCCACATGTGTTTTAAGTGACTTTAAATTCTAGATCATTTTATCGTATCCACATGCAAATGAGACACTGCAATCAACTCACTAAACCCTTCAATACATAGGATTGATCTCAGTACTAATGATCATATATTTATTAATTCCCAGCCCTAGGAAATTAACATCATCTCTTTATTGCTTGATCTTCCTATCTGGCAAGAGTGAGCAGTGATGATGAAGAGGAATTGGAGAGTTATGCCTGGATTTAGACAACCTATGACCACTATTAGAAACACTATTCAAGAATATACTAGATTAATATATTACACTTAATGCTCTTTTGCATTTCTACCAGTAATAACATGACTACACTGTGGTCATCCCTCCTACATTATCCTGAGTGATTCCCATTTATCATAAAATTTAATAAAGGCAGAGTCACTGTCTCATTATTAATATTAGTCATAGGCTGCTTCTAATACACATATTTTCTGCCAAATTTCTCAGCCAGAAATGAATAACGTGCACACTCTTTACTTACTAAATTAATTAAGCTGATAATTTCAGTTTAATCAAAAGGATACTTGCTCCAATGTTAACTGATTTACTAAATTTCAGTTGTTAATGACCCAGGGGAAAAAGCTTTGATGTATTGGAATTTCTGCATAATTAAATAGCAAATAGATTTCTAAAATGTCATAGGAGATATAGCATTTTAAATAATCTTAAATAGTAAAATTAAGACTCTAATATAGTCTCATAAATTGAAAGGTGATTATGTATGCACACATTGCTTATTCATGTTTATGTGGGTCTATGTCTGTATGTGTGTATTCTATTCTTTTGAATAGTGTATAAAACTGTGAAAAGAGCACATTTATCTCTAGGGCTCTTCTCCCAAGACTTATTCAAAGACTTATTTTCCTCTTTGCTGTCTGGAGATATTCTGATAACCATCAGAGAGACAGTCATTCCAGGATCCTTTTCTCCAAGGAATTTTTATTTACATTCTTATCCCTGTTTACTTAAATATAAATCATATCCCGGTAAAGGAATATTATTGGTCTTGTTAAAAAGTGTTTTAGAGATGAGAAGAAGGATAAAAAGATGAAAAAAGGGAGAGGAAAAGAGGAGCAAGTGAAAAGAGAATGTCTCGTGGCATTCAGTGGAGAAGAATTGGAAAGAAAGAAATGAGAAATATTCAAGGAGTTCTTGGCAGCTTGATCAAGGTGTCAAATTTGTGGGAAAGGTGGTGACAAGTTCCTATAGAAAGGTATATGTCCTCTTTCCTTCATCACAAAAAAAAAAAGAAAAGAAAAGAAAGCAAAATGAGCAACAAAAATGAACATCTTTAAAAGGACAGATGCCTTAAAAATTATTGTAGACTTACAAAAGTAATTAGTATAAGATGCTGAAAAAATATATAATTTTAAGCAGACTATTATATGTTTATTCTTTATAGCGAAAACTATTCTGTTTTACTTTATACATTTTATACATTTTAAATTTATTCATTCAGCATACAATAAATGTAACCATGTGTTATTAAATGCACTTTGGAGAAGATAATTTATTTTTTAAATTAATACACTTAATTTTTTTAGCAGTTTTAGGTTTACAGAGAAGTTGAACAGGAAATACAGAGTTCTCCACTTCCCCTATTATTAATGTCTTGTGTTAGAGTGGTACATTTGTTACAATTACTGACCCAATATCAATATATTATTATTAATTAGAGTCCATAGTTTACATTAAGTTTCATTCTTTTCGTTGTACATTCCATAGTTTTGGCATATGTTATGACATGTACTAAGTATTATGAAATCATACGAATAGCTTCACTGCCCTAAAAAAAAACACTGTGCTCCACTTCTCTCTCCCTTCCTTCCCTGTGAACCCCTGACAACCTCAGATCTTTCTGCTTACTGTCTCTTTAGCTTTGCCTTTGTGATAATGTCACATATAATACATGTACCTCATACAGTATGTAGCCTTTTCAGATTGTCTTCTTTCACTTAGCAATATTTATTTGATTTTCATCTATGCCTTTTCATGGTTTGATAACTCATTTCTTTTTAGCATTAATTTATATTCCATTGTATGAATGTACAACACTTTATTCTTCCATCTATTGAAAGACATTGTATTAGTTTATTAGGGTTGTTACAACAAATATTACAGACTGGGTGACTCAAGCAACAGTTCTGGAAGCTAGAAGTTCAAAATCAAGGTGTTGCCTGGTTTTGGTTTTACTGTTGCCTCTCTCTTCAACTTGCAAATGGCCAGCTTCTTACTGTCCTCACATGGTTTTTCTCTGTGCATCCACATCCTTGTTGTCCCTTTGTGTCTTTTATCCCTTTGTAAGGACATCGTTCAGATCAGATTAGGGCCCACCTAAAGTCCTCTTTTTAACATATAACCTATTTAAAGGTCCTATCTCCAAATACAGTCACATTATGACCCATTACTGGTTAGGGTTTCAAAATATCAATTTTAGGGAAACACATTTCAGCCTATAACAGACATCTTATTTGCTTCCAAGTTTTGACATTTATGAATTAAGCTGCTATAAACATTTGTGTCCAAGTCTTCGTATATATTTTCAACTCATTTGGATAAATAACTAGGAACACAATTACTGATCATATGGCAAGATTATGTTTCATTTCATAAGAAACTGCCTTCAAACTGCCAATTTTTGCACAGATGCATGTGCAGAAGACACAGATATCCATTAATAGTCTGTGCCTGCAACTGTGTGCTTCTCTTTAAATAAACAGTAGGGTTCAATTCAAGCTATACTGTGAATACTGGCATTCACATTAGAACATACCCTAACAACCTTGTCTAAGTCTCTCTTTACTTTTCAAAGGCTTTTATTTTGAAATAGTTCTAGATTCACAGGAATTTGCAAAGATTGTTATAGAGGATATGCCATGTAATTTACACCCCTGTTAGTTATGAAGGGAATCAGAGTTTGCCACACCAAAAATATGCCTTTTGGGATATTATTTTAAGCTAGTTATTTTTAAGAAACAAAAGACTCGGAAAGAAACTTTGACCCTCTCCCTTACCTGTCTAAAGGAATTCAGATAGAAAAACCTACTTAAAGGAAAGGAGCTAACAACTTAGCATCATAACATAAACTAAGGTTGGCGGACAGAGAGGAAGTTGCAAAATCTGTTGGACTCCCTCCTCCCTGTCCCATCGTTTCTGGTGTCCCAACACTAAAGTTTGCTCTTTCTCCTGTACTTTTTAATTGCTCCCTTTCCCTTTGAAATCCCAGACCCCTATCCTCCTTTCCTCAGTTCATAGAGTGTAGAGAGAAGGTGCTATGAACAGCACTGTGTCCACCCAAAATTCTTATGTACATCCTTAACCTCCAGTATGACTGTGTTTGGAGTAAAGAAGTGATTAATGTTATATGAAGTCACCAATAGGATTAATGTCATAAGAGGAGACACCCTTTCTTCCTCCACTCTCTGAGGATACAGCAAGAGGGAAGTCACCTTAAACCAGGAAAAGAGCCCTCACTAGGAAGTGAACTGGCCAGTATCTTGATCTTTGACTTACTGGCTCCCAGAACTGTGAGGAAAGAAATTTCTTTTGTTTAAGCCAGACAGTTTATGGTGTTTTGTTAGGACAGTCTCAGGTGACTAAGAGAGAAGGAAGTAAAGTGCTCCTCCTTTTACTTTTTTAGTGTCATTAATAAGTTCTAAATGTATAATGATGAAACTAAAATAAAGCTAAACTTCAGTATCCAAACATCAGTGTATCAATTTTTTTCCTGCACCATAGTGAAAAATAGGCCAGATCATAATCCTGGAAAATCTTGAAAAGTAGAGTTACGTGCAACCCATTAAAAAGTGGATTGTTCTTCTGCTGGGCATAGTTAATCTGTGTGGCCTGTTTTCTGTACACCAATAGACCAACAATAGCAACTATGAACCCCTTACATACTAGGCACTGTCTTTATCTCTTCATTTTCTGTGGGGTCCTTTGCGATATTTAGTTGCCTATCATACATCTCTACTCCTTATTATTGTGAACTATGCCATTCTGTGTTTTCATTTCTTTCTACAGAGGCCAAACAGAAAGGACTCTTCTGTTCTTTCTCTTATAAGGCAGAATATGAATACATGACTCAGTCTCATCCCTTTGATGCTCTTGCAAGGGCTTTGAATACAAAGTCGAAAGATGATTGGTCTTTATTTACAGCAGTAGTAGTTTTGGTCATGTTTTGGGACTGAAAATGTAATGCTAAAAGGATAGAAGCATTTTGGTCAGATTATTCACACTGAAAGAGGGTTACTGTGTTTTTTATTCTTGTCTGCTAGAGCTATCATCTTAGATTCTGATCTTCATCCAAGTTTAGTCTTCCATTTTTGTTGAATTCTATGAACCCCAATTATGTTTTCACTTGATTTATTTCTCTTTTATTTATTCTCCTCTCAACCCTTAAGATAAGCAGATTTATTTCTGTCACTTGCAACCAAGAAACCTAAGAGATACAGAAATCAGTGTTGAGAAAGCCTTACTGATATCATATTTGTAAGGAAAATGTGAAGGGCCTAACACTTGCTTTTTTGACTGGCTGGAATAAAAGGTAGTGGGTATTTTATTAAATATTTCAAGATGGGAATCTGAAATCTCAAGATATGTGGTGTACAAAGATTTGTCTGAAAAATCTGTTGTATTCATAGGGAATCAAAGGTCCATTGAGGACAAGGCTTTGGATGCTGGTGCCTTGAATAGTAGAAGAGGCATGAGGAATTCAATTATTCCAGCATGAAACAGCTGCTTCTGGATGAAAATAAAAGAAAAAAAAATCAGACCTAAGTTTCTCAGCTGTCTAAGCCAATAGTATAAAATACTATAAAATTACATACAATACTTTTTATAAAATTTTTACTTGTGATGGTTTATTTTATGTGATAATATGACTAGCCTAAGTCCAGACTGTTGGTAAAATGTTATTTCTGGGTATATCTATGAAGATGTCACCAATTCAGGTTAGTATCGACCAATCTGTTAAGAGCCCAAATGGAACAAAAGACAGAGAAAGGACATATTTACTCTTTATTTGAGCTGAGACATTCAGACTGGGACTGAGATTTATGCCATTAACACCTCCTACCACCCTGATTCTCGGGCCTTTGGATTCAAACTGGGACGTACCATCAGCTCGCCTTTGGACTGAGTTACGCCATTAGCTTTCCCGCTTCTCTAACTTGCAGTTGGCAGATTGTGGGACTTCTTGGCCTCCATAATTGTGTGAGTCAATGCCTATAATAAATGTCCTCATATATCTATGTAGTTTTCTCTCTCTTTATATATTTATCATATTGGTTCTCTTTTTCTGGAAAATCCTGACTAATATAGAAATTGAGGGTAATGACTAGAATCATCTAGTATGTAGATATATGTAAAGACTGTTATTTTATCAGGGGGTTACTAGAAACAAAATAGGGTCCTCTTCAATTTTTAGGCTTCTAACCTATTTTTCAAACCTGAATCAGTTCACAATTCCAGAGTTCTTTGAAGGAAGATGGGTCTATGTACTCTTAAAAAAGACAATGTAACACCACCAAAATTTGTACGCTAAAGTGTTTTCCTACCCTTTAACAAGATGCTTAGGCTAAAAGGATTTGAGAAAAGAATTAAATTATCAAAAATCTCAGGATTTTAGGGTCCTGGCTCTGAGAACACTAGTTCCTATATACAACAATTAATAAGCTTACTAAACTGAGTTGTTGACGACATGGACTATGCGCTTGTAGAAATGGGTAAACATGAACCACTGGAACTCCATTCCTACCAAAATAGTAAATACTAAATTACCTGGAGGGAATCTCAGAACTGAATGCAACTGTTGAGACTTATAAGATGTAGGGGAGATAATTCCTGTACATCCTCATTACATCTTCATGTGGCCAGATAGAAAAGACACATGTGGCATTGAAGAATAGCAATGGATTACATGATAAACACCAATAGCAAAAGTGGATTTCTTACAAGAGCAAAATTGCTTTGCCCTTAGCATTAGGTGACAAATGTTTTGTCATTAGTCTGATAAATAGAAACCAGAGGAAGCAGTTAACTTGCACCTGGCAAGTATAATATTTCACTCTTACCAACGTGCTCTAGTATTCCTCATACAACTGGGTAAAGAGATTGAAAAAGAAGGGCATTGTGTCAAGTAGGGTGATTGATTTTGACTATCAAGAAAAAAATAGGCTTCTGAAACACAATGGTGCCAGGGAAAAGATATGAATAGAACTTAGTGGATCTACTACAGGGTCTAGTAACAAAAGTTAATAAAGGAGTGACTGGTAAAGCTAATCTACATTGTTACCAGTTAGGTGTGAGGGCATATGTGAAGTAGTAATGACTGGAAGGAAACTCCAGGTAGACTTCAGGTGAGCTAATAAAGAGTCTATTTTTCAATCTCAGTGTTGGTTGGTAGGTTTGATTTATTTGTAGAGCTATTGTGCATTACACTTTAATGAAAATGTTTTGTTTAAGCAAATAGAAGATTCAGCAACCTAATGTAGGCAAGATCATATCCCTCAGAAGTACAGGTTTTTGTCACACCATTGATTAACTGCTCCTGATCACTGAGGTACTACAAGTAAGGAGTCATCAGATGTGAATCTGGGCAATACAAATAGGAGTCTCATAAATACTAGTGATGCCATTTTGCCATAGAGTTGCAGAAATAAAGATTGAATTGTCTCTTGTAGTCCCCCTTTTCATTCTCACATTTATTTATTTATTCTGCTTTCCTATCATTTTTGGTCACTACATTTTTTATATTATTAGTTATTAGTTATATTGATCCTTTAGTCAATATTTTGCAAAATATTGGAAGAGGATTAAAACCAGTGTGTATGTCCTATCCCCAAATCCTGAATTTAAGAGCTGGGTGGGGTAATGTCTAATTTATTCCCTTTGAGGAGGTATAGAGTATTTTTTTTTTTTTTTTTTTTTTTTTTTGGCTGTAAGAGGGATAGCAACAGGAGGAGGAAATAATCTTGTGTGCATAGGGGAGGAAAAGTACCTGCAGATGAAAAACAGGGAAATCGATTGTAATGGCCATTTGCCATTTTTCACTGAATAGAATTCATCTTTTCTATTTGTGAAAAATCCTCAACTATGTTTAATGTTGGTGGGAATGAGAGTCTGACTAACTACTAAAAAAGCTGAAAATAAGTACTTAACCTCTCTTCCACTCTCAGAAAAATGGAGAGGAAACATGGTTAGGGCACAGGTAATCTGATGTTCCTACCTGAGACTGAATCTGTAACAGAAGAGTATGCGAAGTTTAGATTTTATCTGTGTGAAGGCCGAGGCAGAGGCATGCCGGGTGTACCACTCACAATGGGAGCATTTTGGTCACATAGTTCCTGGAGGTTTCTGTGCTTTCTGCTTCTTGTCCTTCCAAGATACGGTTTATCAAGTCTGTTACTATAGGTGTTAGTTATTGCTATGAGTATCTTATGTATTTTTCCAATCTATGTCTTTTATTGCTTATAATAACTAGAGTCAGTTTCTGAGGCCCACAACCAAAAACCTTGACCAATATCCACACTTTATCTAAACTGATTCTTATAACAAGCTTGGGAGGCAGATATTGCTATCTACAACATACAGATGAGGAAACTGAGTCTTGCAGGGTTTAATGGACTTACTCGAGGTTTTATATTTCTCAAAAGAGGCAGGCAAGGAATTTTAGCCTTTATCTTCATAACTTCAGTTCTCCTTTTTTACCACTAAGTGAGACCACCTCTTAAAAGTAGGAAGGCCTGTTTGGTTCTTTTTACAGGACAATCAAAAACTTAGAAAGAAGTCAAGTGAACACTCTTTCCTAAATTTCTGGAATATAACATGTCACTTTGAGTTGCAAAGCCATATCATCATCAGTGTTTTCTGCAAAAATTTGAGGTAGAAACTCAAATGGTAGATTAAAACAATTTGCTTCTGCTTCACAATGCTGCCGCTCCTTCATCCTCCTTCTAGATTAATTTACAAATATTGAGAATGAGATGAGCTATTTTAGAACTCTCAAGCAAAATAAACTGCAAACATGATCAAATCGAGCCAGAATTGCCAGTTCTAAGGTTATTGCTTCTATATTATAGCTTTTGATATAACCATTCTGATTTTAATGCGTATGCTGAGATATTTCTTTATCCTTTAACATTACAATATGTTCGTCTTAAAGAACTTACAGAATATTAAGGAGGGGCACCTAGAAACCTATTATTCTTTGTAATATTTTAAGCCAGGGATCTGAAAAGTGTGCAATGAGAATACAGAGGAACAATACTTAGGCGGTGAGGGAGGATACAATTCAGAGAAGATTTTCTAGCAAACTTGCCACTGCAGGTAGATATTAAAGGATGAAGAAGTAATTTTACAGGCAAAGAAGACAAGACTGTGGGAAGTGTGTTCCAGGCAGTGGAACAAGTTGTGCAACAGGATGAATATATATTGGGTCACTAGATCTGTCAGATATCACAATGTAAGATGTGAGACATGAGTGGTAAGCAATGATTCTGGAGAGCAAGAAGGGCCTTGTACAACCTGTGTTAAGATTTGAATGTTCGTGTCCCTAAAATTAATCTATGTTGAAACCTTAACCTCCGGTGGGATGGTTTTTAGAGGTGGGGACTTTGAGAGGTAATTGGTTTTAGATGAGGTCATGAGGGTGTCCTTTGTCCCCATGATGATAGTAATGTACTTCTAAGAAGAGGAGAAACCAGAGCTGTCTCTCACTTTTTTCTTTTTATGTGAGGACAGAGCGAGAAGTTTGCAAGCCAGGAATAGGGTCCTCAACAGAAATTAAGTTGGCCAGGAACTCGATTTTGGACTTCCCAGACTCCAGAACTGTGAGTAGTAAATTGTTTTTTAAACAACACAGTCTATGGTATTTTGTTACAACAGCCTGAGCTGGCTAAGACACCATGCTGAAAAGTTAAAGAAAAATAGCAAAATGGTAATTGAACATAAATGTAAGAAAAAAAATAGATCATGATATTAGTAGGATTTGTTCATGTGTTGGCTACAAGTTGAGGTTGGATGAGAGGTCTAAGTTAAAACTTGTTTTCTTCCTTAATCAATTAAGGAATATAGAAAAAGAAGAGTTATTGTGGTTGAGACCGACTATTACTGTCTCTAGTTTTGAACATGCTGGAGATGTTCATAAAGCATTTGTTTGTATGAATGTCAAAAGCTCAGTAGAGGAAACTGAATTCACGATGGCTAGAATTGTAGATTTGAGTATACATCCAAGTCAAGTGGCTGGAGAAGGAGCTAATGTAACAATTTGACAAAGAAAGACAGGCCACTCATTCACAGAAGAAATCTTTTCTTTCTCTTAAGTAAAACACCTTGTTTCCATCTGTCCCCAAGTTTTATTATTCTTATCTTTTTCTCTGAAGCCTTCACTAAAGTATTATAATAAGTTAAAAATAGTTAAATTCTATGGACTCTGGTTTGGACAAAATGAAACTTTGAGAGGATAATAAAATTTTTTCAGCTCTAGTGAATTATATCAGTTTATCTGGAACTAAATTAATTGATACAAGATGTAAGGCTGTAACCAGCAGGCATTGCCTTTCTTTAAACTGTGATTTCAGTGACATTACATTGTCAGCTTTAAATTAGCCATGATGGGAGTATTTACACCACAGAAATTGGCAAGTGCTATAAATCGGTACTTGACTTTTTTTTTTCTGGAGAGTTATTATTTGCCAGAACACTACTGGATCTGCCATATGGATATACATCCCTCAAAAAGATCCTCAGAGACAGCTATAGAAATAGCATGAAAAACACTAGAAGCAACATTAGAAGGACCAGAGCCACCAGAGTGGAAAAAATGAACTATAGCAGGAGTATAACATGAGATGTAAGTTTCAGGATAGTGGCTCCTACAAATTCACTGTCTAAATTTAGATATATCACTTGATGTCTTTGTGTCTGAGTGTTTTTTTCCTGTAAAATGAAAACAATGATTTACACAGAAAAATAAATGTTAAAAGTTAATGTGATTATTTTGAGAAGTTTGACATGCTATACACATGTAAAATATTATTCGTAACTCAATGTTTTGAACATCAACAAGGTATATTCAGACTTCAAAGGCATCACTAAATCTTGCTTTTAGCACCATCTTACTTCACTTGAATTCTCTAAATTCCAATGGTGCTACAGGAAGTTTTATGGCTTTCAATGCATTGGAATTGTCATATGATCAGTCCTTTTGTTTCTCTACATGTATTAAACACCAATACATTGGAGTTGGGTGTCTTTCTGTCAGCAAAAGAGAAGGAGATCCTATTTGATATTTTTGCTTGGTAAATCTAGAATTCCAGCTATTTTGTTAACAGCTTAGAGCATAACATTGGTGATTTTCAAATCAAATCAGTTGTTTTTTTGCTATATAAATTAAAAAGTTTTGCTGGTCAATTTTTCCATTCCTGGAGATGTCTTATGATGGTGTAAAGTGAACTCATGGCCAAATCAGAACTACAGACTGGTTCTCCTGGATTCCATTGCTCTGCCCAACCACTATAATATGCTATTCTCTCTGTCCTTGAAAACATTTTTTTAAAACTAAATTTCAGTTGTTTATAGTCAGAATTGTCTGCCGCTCTTCTCTCTCTTCATCCAAAGCAATCTGCCTTTTGAGGCTCACTTTGAGACCCACCTATATGAACTTACTCCAGTTACTCAGCTCTCCATTGTCTCCCCACTCCTGCAGAAACAGCTCTGTATTAGAATATGATTATGCTCTAGTTCACAGCATGTATGTGAGCCCATCTCCAGAAGAATGCAGATTCCTTGATAACAGAGATATTATCTTTCTGTCTCATTATAATTTTTATAACATGTGGCATGGGGGTAGACCTAGAATAATTTCTATATGAAAACTTACTAATAGATATAAGCATATGTGTATCAAGACAATCCATATTTAGAACTAACACATGTGTATCCAGGCAAATAGATGATAGAATTAAAAAACATGTGGCCCACTCAATATATACATGATGGGATGATATATTTATAGAAGAAGATTTTTGGAGAGTTAATTTATGTGTGCTATATTTGAAGCCCCTAGTTTCTTAGAAGGTTTTCCCCTCTTCTCCCTTGATGGATGTCTAATTAGTATGCTTTAAATTTAGAAAGCATGAATTAATTGCTGAAACTATGTCTTTAGAGAATTGGTACTAAAAAAAAAAAAATCTTCCTGAAATAATAAGATTTTCAGATGAATTGTAAAGATGCTCAGCCAGCCCCTTTGCTCATTGTCCTGACAAAGAGAATGTCATGCATTATTTTTTGTCATTAATTCTTTTAGTAAAGGATTAAAAAAAATAATAATGTTGAGAACAAAAGCTGGTAAACATAGCAACTCCTATGGCGTTTTTCCCTTTCATGTCTCAGCTGCCTCACCCGGTCTGAAAAGATGCCCATGAGGTCTCACAGGTTTTAAGAACAAAATGGCTTCTCCCTAGTGCCTGGTAACTAAGCCACTTCCTTACACTCAGGTAAAGCAGATAGTGTTGTCACCATCTTCTCTATGTTTTTTAGGTGCCACTATAGTCTAGTAATATCTGGAATTTGTGTATCAGAAATATAAGGTAAGGGTTCTTTCCCATGCCTCCATTAATTTATGAATTTTTTCCATTATTCATCCACATATTCATCATTCATCAAATAATTCAGTGCCTCTTGAGTGCATTCTATGTACCATGGGTACTGCAATAAATACAACATTCCTCACATGGAACTTCTCTGGGAAGACAGATATTAAACAGATAAGCACATAGATAAACATATGTAGTGGGACAGTGAAATTCCCTCTTCTACAATGTGAATGTGAAAAGACAATGTAATTTCTTGATTTTATCTATAACCATAATGATTTTTTACCTACATCCTCCCACCCACAGTCTTGGGAGAAAAGTTAAATGTTCAATATAATTTGAAGCTTATTATGATTCACTAACTTGAATAGTATCCTCTGTTGGATAAAACTGCTCGTCTCTCAGATAATCTCCTCCTGATTCTCTTTCCAAGATGGAATCTGCAGGAATAAGAGAAAGAATATTTGGTTCGGGTAGCCTCATGTCCTTGGCAGTGGGGTGAAAAGAGTCCCTGGGCATGTGCTGGTTCTTGGTGTGCCCTGGTCTCTTGTCTTCCTGGTGCTCTGTACCCTGCCAGGCTCTGATGCTAAAATCTGTGACTGGTGAATGATGGTCCATTCTTGTGCCCAGGTCTGTGCTCCAGAATAGCATTTACCATCTTCCCCTCTTGCTAATCCTGCCTTTCCTCAATTCTCACCAATTATACCCTGAGCCTTTGCTTTCTTTCTTCATCTCTCTTGTCTTCTGGCCTCCACTGAGTAGGCACTTTGCCCCAACATACCACACCCCATGAGAGGCCAGCTGTCTTTCAATTCTACATTCGTGTCACAGAGGAAATAAAATCAGCTGTAGAAATAAATGTCAAGCCTTCTCTCTGCTTGGTTATGACAGGTTGTCAGATTCACTTGGATGTGGCATCTCTCCAGGTTTCTCTGTGACAGCCTCCTCTCGAAGGCACACATGAGTAGCGGGGCAAGCCTCCAGCACATTCCTGATTTTGCTATCCATTCCCCAATCCCCAAAGCTGGGAAAGAACAGTCTTTTCCTTTACTTCTTCTATGAGATACTCTTCAGATGCATACTGCTAGTCTAGCTGCCAGAGCCTCCTCTGGGGAGGGGTCTGCTCTCCATTATGAGCTGAGCTCCCAGGCCTAGCCCCTTATATGATAAATGTGGGAAATTAAGAACACTGGGACCATTCCCTCTCAATTTACACTTACTTGTCTGCTTTACTATTTTTTTTTTAATGTGAGAAGCTGAATAATTACCTTGATATTCACTTTCATGTTTCA
>CM053504.1:69047938-69073893 GCA_028627145.1 Eidolon dupreanum | reverse complement strand
TGTGGGGCCTGTGGCATTTTCAACAAACTAACTAGAAGGAGAGGAAATTACTTGACATAAGACTCAACATATATATTCATGGTTGGTGTGGACAAGGCTCTGTGTGAAGGAGAGGGTGAGTCTCCTGCTTTTTAAATGAAAGGATCATCATCGATTTATTCTCCACTCAGCTGTGCATCATAACTTTTATTTTCTCTCGAGCCATCACCACCACCAGACCACTCCTCACTTCCAAGCCCCACTTTGGATAAAAAAAAGTACAATTTTAAACATTACTTTGAATTTTGTTACATTTTGTTTTGTTTTTGCTGAGTTCATTCACTGATTTATCCTTTGAATAAATCTATTAATTTCACTTTTATTTATCCGAATGCATGTAAACAAAATGAGGTAAAAAGAAACCTATGTTCATTTCTTCAGCTCCCATCAGGGTTAACTTTAGATTAAAGTTAAATTTGTTTCTAAAATTTCACCCCATTAAAGACCAATACTTTGAAATAAAGCTTCTGTTTTGCCAAAACCAAGAATGGAAAAAAAAGTGGTAACGTATTACATAGTCATAATTTATTAACACTTACTATGTATGAAGCAGTTTCTTTTTATTTTTTTTAATTGAAGAAATGATTTAAATTCCCGCCCCCCCCCACTTTGTCCTCATCTACCTCCCCGATCCTGCCTCTCCCTCCCCTCTGTTAACCACTAGTCCATTGTCCATGTCCATGAATCTCTGCTTGTTTGTCCTGTTCATTTGATGAAGCAGTTTCTAAATGAACTTTTCTATACCTTGGAAGAGTGAGATCAGAACTGAGAATAGGGTTGGTGAATCTGTTTGGAGGAAGGAGCAGGTAAAGGATCAGGGAACAGAGGTCAAGAAGAGCAATGTGTCATGTATCTACGTGGTGTCTGGGAGGGAGGAAGGTGCTGTGATGTCTGTGGAACAGAGTTAGGCCGCCACCCATCAGGAGCTAGAGTGAAATTTAGAGGAGGTTAGAAGACAGGCATACATCAAAATTTGCATTTCATAATTTTGTCCCAAGCTGGCTCTGCATATCATAGGAACACATTTTATACTGTCTTCCTTTTACGATGTTCCAAATTCTAGCCCTGCCTTGCTCATCCAGTTACTGATGTCCTCATATTAAAAAAAAAAAAAATCTCTCTGGCCACAAACCTTAAATAACTAGCTATAATAATTTACCTCTTATTAGATTTATTAATATAATTTTCTAGACAATAATAACCAACATGTAGGAAAATACATATTTCTTTCCTTCTTTTTCGTCTCTGTCTATCTCTCTCTGTCTCTGTCTGTCTGTCATGTGTCTCTCTCTTTTGCCAGGTAACTTTTTTAACTTATTTACTGTGGCATTGTAATAATGGCTTAGCAAGAAAGAGAAATCCTATACTGTAATAGCACATAACTATCTTAAAAATACATCACAGCGAACCCAGCTAATTTTAGAGCACCTACGTATTCTAAAATTTAGAGATATCTATTACATTAATAAAGTTTCTCCACTGCTGGTTGAACTCATTTTTTAGTTATAACAGCTTGTCGGTTTATTCTCTTTGAATGTGGGCATCCTT
Organism: Eidolon dupreanum; assembly: GCA_028627145.1. Classification (NCBI taxonomy): domain Eukaryota; kingdom Metazoa; phylum Chordata; class Mammalia; order Chiroptera; family Pteropodidae; genus Eidolon; species Eidolon dupreanum. The sequence continues at coordinate 69,072,306 of CM053504.1, read as the reverse complement.
AACTTCTTTCTTCAAGAAAGCTTTAAATATTTTATCACAATTTATCATGTTGGTATGCTACAGGTTCCTGTAGACAAACTCTATCAAGCTAAAAGAAAGATTATGGAACTTTATCAAGTGACTTTTTTTCCCACCATTTGCTAAAAGGATCACATTTATTTATTTATTTTTAATTATTTAATAGTATAAATTACAGCAAGATACATTACCAAGCCATTTATACATATCTAGAATAATATGTTCTTGTTATTCTTTTATTATTTGCCCAAAATAGAATTACATTTTATTTCATATTTATGTTTCTGTGTTCAGAGATGAGATTGTCCTAATTGTATTTTTTGTGTGTGTCTATGACTGCATATAAAAATGCTTGTGCCCTTATAACATCTTGTTTTGCTTAGATGTCTAAGCTATCACAGACTTTTAAAATAAGTTGTGCAATTTTCTTTTTTCTTAATTATTTAGATCAGTATATTTAATTGTGTGCATTATCTGTTCCTTAAACAATTGGTGTAATTTTTTTCATCATACATTTTTAATTCTGATAGTTTAATTCTGATTGTTTGTTACAAATACAATGTAAATACATTGTTTTTTAAATTTTTTATGTATAAAACTATGCCATCTATGTACATGAACACTTCCTTCTGGGCCTGGAATTTTTTTGTAAAAACATTTTAACTCTAGTTGGTATAGGACTATCCTATTTAGTTTATCTTGTTTCAACATGACAAATTATTATTTGCCAAGAAATTTGTCTTTTCATTTGAATTTTCAGATTTATTACCAAAAATTTGTTCACAAAACCCTCTCTTATAATGTTTGTAAGATCTGTAGTGATGTCCCTCACTCCTTTTAGTCTTTGCTTTATTTAAATCTTATAGTAAATTGGAGATTTTGGTGTCATATCCAAAAAATCATTGCCAAGACCAAGGTCGAGGAGCTTCTTTCCTACATTTTCTTCTACATGCCTTATGGTATCAGGTCTTACATGTAAGTTTTTGGTCCATTTGGAGTTAATTTTTGTGAATAGTGTGAGATAGGGGTCCCATTTCATTGTTCTGCATTTATTTCTCATTTCCTAGCACCATTTGTTAAAGAGACCATCCTTTCAGTTTGGGAAATTTTTTAAATTGATTTTTACTTAATTCCATTGTGTTTTGAGAAGATACTTTTTAAGACAAATCATTAAATTTAATGAGCCTTTTTTTATAGCCCAGAATGTGATCTAGCTTGATAAATGTGTAGTCTATTTTTGTTGGGTGGAAAAATCTATGAATGTCAATTAGAATAAGTTAGTAAATACTATTGTTAATGTCTTTTATCTCCTTACTGTTTTCCTGTCTACTTGTTCTACCAGTTATCACAAGACAAATATGTAAATCTCCAAGTTGGGTATTTAACAATTTTATAGCTTTATCAGTTTTTGCTGCATGCATTTTCAAGCTCTTTTTTTAGGTGCATACATATTCAGAGTTTTGTTATGTTTTCTTGATAAGTTGACCTCTTTATCATTGTTAAATGAACATATCAGTGGCAATGCTCTAAGCTCTGAAATTTATTTGACAGATATTAATGTAGTATCACAAAGCTTTTTTTCATCAGAGTTAGCATACTGTATCATTTTTTTATCCTGTTACTTCTAACCTATTTTTAAAATTTATTTATTTATTTTTTTATGGTGACATTGGTTAACAAAATCCAATAAGTTTCAGCTGTATACTTTAACAATAAAGCATACATATATATTTACACTGTGTATTCACCTCCCATACTTTGATTTCTTTCCCTGTCTACCTCCCCCTTCCCTCCACTCTTTACCCTCTGGTAATCACTAGTCTATAGTCCATGTCCATGAGTTTCTGTCTGTTTGTCCTGTTCATTTGTTGCTATTAGGTTTATATCCCACATATAAGTGATATCATGTGATTTTCAACTTTTTCTGTCTGGCTTATTTCGCTTAGCATGATTATCTTGAGGTCCATCTGTGTTGTCGCAAATGGCAGTATTTCATCTCTTCTTATGGCTGAGTAATATTCCATTGTATATATGTACCACAGCTTCTTTAGCCAATCATGCTTCATGTCCTGGCCACGATGAATAGTGCTGCTATGAACATCAGTGTGCAAATATCTTTTCAGATATGGGTTTTTAAGTCTTTGGGGTAAATACCCAGTAGCAGGATTGCTGGATTATATGACAGATCAATTCTTAGCTTTTGAGGAACCTCCATACTGTTTTCTATAGTGGCTGTACCAATTTTCAGTACCACCAGCAGTGTGTGAGGGTTCCTTTTTCTCCACATCCTCTCTAACATTTGTTATTACTTGTCCTGTCAATTATAGCTACTCTAACAGGTGTGAGATAGTATCTCATTGCGGTTTAGATTTGCATTTCCCTAATAGCTAGCGATGTTAAGCACCTTTTTGAATATTTGTTGGCCATTTGTATGTCTTTTAGGAAGAAAGTTCTGTTCAGATCCTTTGCCCATTTTTTGATTGGATCATTTGTTTTGTTGTTGTTGTTGTTATTAAGTTGTATGAGTTCTTTGTATGTTTTAGATATTAGGCTCTTATCAGAGGGGTTGCTTGCAAATATATTTTCCCATTCAACTGGCTGTCTCTTTACCTTGTCAATTTTTTTTCACTGAGCAGAATCTTTTTAGTTTGATGTAGTCCCATTCATTTATTTTGCTTTTATTTCCCTTGTCTTTGAGGTCAAATTTATAAAATCCTCTTTAAGTCCAAGGTCCTTGAGTTTCATTCCTATGTTTTCTTCTATGCATTTTATTGTTTCAGGTCTTTAATCCACTGTGGGTTAATTTTGGTGTGTGGTAATAGACAACAGTCTAGTTTCATTATTTTGTAGGTGACTTTCCAGTTTTCCCAGTACCATTTATTGAAGAGGCTTTCCTTTTTCCACTGTTTTTGGCTTTTTTTTTTGTTGAAAATTATTTGCCCATATAAATATGGATTTACTTCTGGACTCTCGATTCTGTTCCACTGGTTCGTGTGTCTGTTTTTCTGCCAATACCATGCCGTTTCGATTACTGTCACTTTGTAGTGTAATTTGAAGTCAGGCAGAGTGATGCCTCCAGCCTCGTTCTTTTTTCTCAGGATGACCTTGGCAATTTGGAGCCTTTTGTGCTTCCATACAAATCTGATGATTTTTTGTTCTATTTCTTTTAAAAATGCAGATGGGATTTTGATGGGGATTGCATTAAATCTGTATTATGCGTTAAGTATTATGGTCATTTTTAACTATGTTGATTCTTCCACTCCAACTTTTAACCTATTTTTATATTTAAATTTAAATTGCCTTTTTATAGGCAGCACACATTTGGATCAAGGTCTTTTATTTAATCTAACAATCTCTGTTTTTTAATTGGATGGTTAGACCACTTATACATAATAGAATTTATTTTATTAATTTTAATCTACCATATTTTAATTTGTTTTCTATTTGTCTCAACTGTTCTTTGCTCCCTTTTCCCTCCTATTCTGCCCTCTTTTGGAAAAATTTTGTAATTTTGTGATTTGCTTTTAGAAGCCATAAATCTTTATTTTGTTATTCTAAAGGATGCTTTAGGTTTATAGTATGTATCTTTAACTAGTTACAGGCTATCTTCAAGTGGTATTTTATCCTTTCTTGTATAATAAAACATCAATAATTGCATCAATATTGCAATTTCAATTTCCACTTTCAGACTTTGTCCTATTGTTGTCAAAATTTTAACCCTATACTTAAGTCCTACAATTCATTGTTAATAAACATTCAATTTTCTTTAAGTCAATTTAAATAATAATTTTAAAGTTTTATGTATTTACCTACATAGTTTCTATTTCTGATTATCTTTATTTCCTTGTATACATTCAGATTCACTTATTGCATCATTTTCCTTCTGCCTGAAGGACTTCTTTCAACCTATGTTGTCATGTGGGTCCACTGATGATTATTTCTTCCAGCTTTGGCATTTCCGAAATGTCTTTATTTTATTGTCATTTGTCTTAGTCTATTCAGGCTGCTATTATAAAATAACATAAACTGGCTGGCTTATAAACAATAAAAAATTATTTTTCAAAGTTCTAGAAGCTGGAAAGTCCAAAATCAAGGTGACAGTGGATTAGGTGTTTGGTGAAAACCTGCCTTCTGGTTCATAGAACACCATCTTCTATCTGCTTATTTAGCAGAATGGATAAGGGTGCTCCCTGGGGTGTCTTTGATAAGGACACTAAATTTAATTCATGAGGGCTCCACCTTCATGACTTAATCACTCTCCAAAGGCCTCACCTTATAAAACCATCACATAGCGAATTAATCTTCAATATATGGATTTTAGGGGGACAGAAGCCTTCAGTTTAGCATTCTACCTTAACCTCCAAAATTCATGTCCTTCTCACATGCAAAATATATTCATTCCATCAGTACCAAAAGTCTTTACTGATTTCAGCATCAACTCTAGAGTCTAAAGCCCAAAGTCTCATATAAATATCATCTAGATCAGATATGAGTGAGATTCAGTATAATTCATTCTGAGGAAAATGGTTCGCCAGCTATGAACCTATGAAACCAAACAAGTTATGTGCTTCCAAAATGTAGTGGGGGGAAAAGCACAGGGTAGACATTTCTATTCCAGAGGGGAAAAATAGGAAAGAAAGAATCCATGGGTCCCAAGTAAGTCCAAACTGCAAGGCAAACTCTGTAAGATACTAAGGCTCAAGAATATTCCTCTTTAGCTTGAAGCTCTTCCCTCCATGTGCACTAGGTTGATGGTCTCCATTCTGGGCCCACTGAGATGGTGGTCCTGCCCCCACAGCTTTGCTGGACGGGGGTTGGGTCCCATATTTTTGAAGTAGGCCATGTGTCCTATTGCAAACAAAGTGATGGTTTCCCCTTTTGAAAACAAAGCAGCACCCCAAGTCATCTATGAATCACTTTCAGGGTCATTCTTCTCTGATACTGAAGAACAGCACTTCATTTCTGTTGAGGTGGCTGATTAGGTCCACTATTTATACCCTTACTAATCTCCTTTGAGAGATCAAAGAGTTGCTTGATCACATCCTTAATGTTCTCTTCTGAACAAGCGTTCTCTTTGTTTTTTTTTTGCAGAATGAATAGGCCAAGAATTTTTAGATCTTTAGTTCTAGTTCTTTCTTGCTTAATAATTCTGGCTTTAAGAATTTTCTCTTCTCTTGTATTTTAATATAAGCAGGAAGAGCCAAGCCACATCTTCAACATTTTCCTTAGAAATGACTTCAGCTAAAAATAAGCAATTTCATCTTTCACAACTTCTATCTTCCACAAAACACTAGAACATAAATACAATTCAACTTCTTTATAAGAACCACCTTTCCTCCACTTTCCAGTAACACGTTCCTTATTTCTACCTGAGACGTCAGATGGCCTTTACTTATCTGTATTTCTAGCAACATTCTGTTCATAATTATTTAGATATTCTCTAAGTTGAAGCTTTCTCTAAAGCTCTCCTGTTTTTTTCTTTCTGAGTTTACACCAGAATTGCTCCATTCACGGCAATGTAGACTTTTTCTAGCATGCACCTCAAAATGCTTTCAGCCTCTACCTAGTACCCGTTCTAAAGCCACTTCCACATTTTTAAGTATTTGTTGCTGTAGTACCTCAACTTCTTGGTCCATTTGGGCTGCCATAACAGAATACCATAGATGAGGGTGACTTATAAACAATAAGAATTTAATTCTCATAGTTCTGGAGGCTAGAAATTCAAGATCAAGGCTGCAGCCGATTCAGTGTTTGGTTAAAGCTTACTTCCCGGTTCACAGACAGCCGTGTTTTTGCTGTGCCCTCACATTGTGTGAAGGGTGAGAGAGCTCTCTGGTGTTTCTTTTCTAAGAACATTAATCCCATTCGTGAGGCAGACCTAATCACCTCTCAAAGCCCCATTGCCCTCTTAATTTCATTATTCCATGGGGTTAGGATTTCAAAATATGAATTTGTGGAGCACACACACATTCAGTCTGGAGCAGCATTTATGAAATATACTTTTGCTAACTATAGTACTCTATGTCATTAAGCTTTTTTCTTTGCAGTACTTTATAGATATTGCTTTGTTGTCTTCTTGTTTGCATTGTTTTCCATGAGAAGTCTGTTAAAATCTTTATCTTTGTTTTTCTGTATGTATTTTTTTTCTTGTGCTGCATCTAAGATTTTATATTTAATATTAGCTTTGAGTAATTTTATTATGATGTGCCTTTGTATAGTTTTCTTTTCTTTTCTTTTTTTTTTTAATGTTTTCTGTGTTTGGGCTTTTTTGAGCTTTCTGGATCTGTGTGTTTAGATTTTCACCAAATTCGAGAATATCTTGGCCATAATGTCTTTAAATATTTTTCTTCCTTCTCTTTTGGAGACTTCAGTTACACATATATTAAAGTGCTCAATGTTTTCCCAAAACTCACTGATGTTCTGCTCATTTTTTCCAGTCTTTTTAATGTCTGTGTTTTATTTTGAATTGTTTCTATTGCTATGCTGGTTTGGCAGAAAGCCAGTGTGAATGTGAAACTACCTCATGTGGTTTTTTTTTTCTTAAGAATTAGTCCTTTGATACCTATTCTGTAATACCTGAAAACAGTTGCTTCACATATTTCATATTAAATTATTTTATTTTTTATGGTGTTGGAGTAAGTTCAATACCTAAAACTCTATTATGGCTGAAACTGGAAGTGTTCCCAACATAGATTTTTTAAAATAAAAACGTGAGATCCATTAATATATTAAAATATTTCCAGAATCTGGGGCCATATTTTAAACTTCTAATAAATCAAATGTACTATTTCAATAGAATAGAATTAAACAAATATATCTTAATAATATGATGCTTTTAAATTTTTTGCATAAATATGAACTATATGGCCAGGGATGGGACATAGCTTTCAAGATCATTCAAACCACACTGTTATTGGCAGTAGCGCTTCTAAGACCTACTGTCCTATTTTCAATTTCAGAGACACACAGTGCAAAGAACATACAAACAGATAAAATAAATTCTAATTTAAAAGGCTTTTCAACAAAAAAAGTCATTGGTGTCCTAAAACATTTTTAATATTTAGAAAATATAAAGATAATGAAAGACTATGCTAACGTGAATAAAAGTTGCTTAGATCAAAGAGAGTGTGTCCATTGGTAGAACATTAACTAGAATAACTGACATAAAAGTGAGAGGAGAGGAATGAGAATAACAAGAGGGACAATATTTGAAAGGGTGGATACACATTTGAGCTCACTGAAGGATACATCTTGGCTTTACCAAGTTCAGAGAATTTTTTACTGTTTTTCATCAAAGAAATGTTTTAAAAAAATATTATATGATAAGTGGTCTATAACTTCTGTATTGTTGTAGTAAGTTTTATGCAATTACAATTATATTCTCTTTTCAATAGTTAGACATTTATAAGGGTGTGAGCAGCCCAGTAAAAATTCAAATAACCAGTTCCTTTTTCTGATAGCATTTCTGCACATTGACCACTAGATGGCAATCTATCCCCATTTGATTTCTTTACATGCAAAGCACTTCCCTTGGAAATCACACACCTAAATCCTAGATTGCTGTGAGTACGAAAGCCTCTTTAGTCACACATGTACTCATTCAGGACTTTCAGAGCATCTACTATATGCCAGCCTGAGTATTAGGGATACAAAGATTAATGAGACACAGTTATCCTAAAGGTTTTCACAGCCTCCTGTTGGGGAGTGACAACTATGTAAACTGCTAAGTAAAATTCAAAAGAAGTTAGAGATGGTCTCTATCTTAGGATGGTTCAACTTACAATTTTTTGACTTTATGATGGTGCAAAAGTTATGCACAGTCAGTAGGAACTGTACTTCAAATTTTGAAATTTGATCTTTTCGGGGGCTAGCAATATGGAGTACGGTACTTTCCTCATGGCACTGGGCAGCAGCAGCTAGCAGTGGCTGTCAGTCAGGCACACAAGCACAAGGGTAAACAACAGATGCTCTACAGTGCATTGTGTTGCCAACGATTTTTGGATTTTGTGCATGGAGCAGAATTAAGTTAGACTAGGCTATGTTATGATTTGGTGGATTAAGTGTATTGACTTCATTTTCGACTTATGATATTTTTATTTTATGATGGGTTTATCATGACATAACCTGCTTGTAAGTTGAGGAACATCTGTATTGTGACAGAAAAATGTTCTGAGAGCTCCTGACTTGAGAGTATCTGAAATATCTATGGACTTCTGCTTCTTCTGAGTACTGCTTTTTTATTTTACTTGGGGCAGTTTTATAATGAGATTGATATCTAAAAAGTAATCTAATGCAGTAAATATTTATCGAGCATCTGGTATGTGTATATGCAAACCAAGGCATTAGGTGCTACCATGGAGAAACAAATGACTCGTTTTTTCATTTATTCACTGCTTGAGAAACTTACATCAGATAGGAGAGTTAAAACAATATATATGTAACTATAACATGGGAAACAGTATAAGATAAAGCCTTACATTTCTGAAAAGAGAAGGTTAATTTCTGGCCAGGGAAATCAAGAAGGTCTTCATCTGAGAAATTCCATGTAAGGAATCTTTTTAGAGCAAATAAAATTCTGATTGGTAAAAATGATTGGGAGTCTCACTTATATTAGCCAGATAGAATAGCTGACAGGAAACATGACCATTAGTACAAAGCCTCTGCCCTCTCTCCATGCCTTTTTCTAATTCTTACAGTGCTACTGACTGATCAGCTTGCAGTCCTTGGGTAGGTCAGCTAATTTTTCTTTTTAGAAAGCCCCAGTTTTCTTCTCTGTCAATGAGTTAACTAGACATATGCAATCTCCACCTCTCATCTCAAAGATATTCAATTCAAAGATGAGGTGGTAGAAAAATATAGGTTTTATTTAGGGAATGAGAATTCTGCATTTATAGCTTAAGTGTAAGGTCTGGTTAGAGGCCACGACAGGCTAAATCAGATGCCTGGTAACATTCGTGTGTTGAAGCCCCAACCCCCAGGACCTCAGGGATAGGGCCTTTAAAGAATTGATTAAGCTAATGAAGCCATTAAGATGGTTTCTAATTCAATATGACTGGTGTCCTTAAAAGAACACCAGGAGGTGTTTGGACTCAAAAAGAAACACCAGGAAAACATATGCACAGAGGAAAGATCACGTGAGGACACACAGCAAGAAGGCAGTCAAGGAGAGAGATGTCAGGAGAAACCCAAACTGCTATGTCTTGATCTTCGACTTCTAGCCTCCAGAACTGTGAGAAAACAAATTTCTATTGTCTAAGCCACCTAGTTTCTGGTTGTTTGTTATGGCAGCCTGAGCAGACTGATACAGAGGCTATTATAAAGCAAACCTAGAAAAGTAATGCGTGACCATTCTGTAGAACTCTTTAAAACTGAGATAGAAATTACATATTTGATTTAGTGTTCAATAAGCAACTATCACAGGTTATGAGCTTGAGAAAGGGACACTCTGACTAGCACCCAGTTAGCAGCTAGAATCTTTGAAAGTAAAAATATTTTGGGAAGATTGGGAAGGAAAGTAGAGAAGGATTTTTAACACCATTTTAAAAAACAAAAATGATACAGGGGAGACACCATGGTCCCAAAGGTGGTTCTCCCAGGGCGAGGCTTTGCCATTGCACTCGATCATGCTGACCCCTGTGATTTCCCCACACGTGGGAGACTCAACTGCATAATTTCTACTAGTGGGGGACTACATTCATGCTCTCCCCTGAAAAAAGAAAAGAAAAAAAGAAAAAGGAATGAAAGTGGCGGGGTTTTATAGAAGGAACTCTAGATCGGCAGCCAGAAGGTCACGTTCAATGTGGGCTCTCTAGTTTTAGTCCTTGGTTACTTTTAAAAAGGTTTTTGACCTCACTGGGCTGCTGTTTCATTGTCTGTAACAGAGAAATGTTAATACTGATCATTCTCCTTTCACAAGATATTTGTTGGAGTCAAACAAGAAAACTGTTGAGAAAGTACTATAAAAATTAAAGGGTGCTAGATTGACAGATAATCTATATATGCTTAGTGTTGAAAGAAACCATAAGGTCACAGAGTCTAATCTCCTCACTTAAAAGTTATTAAACAAATGTATTGTGTTATTTATATGGAAGACATATGTCCTGAACACTAGACAGACTACATTCTTCATTAATATTTTCTCTTATATATCTGATCAATTTTATAAAATTCAATAGATACTTGGAAAAAGAGTAAGAGGTCATTTAATGCCACCATATACACATTCTGGAAATACTTTTTTTTCTTTTTTTTTATTTTTCAATTACAGCAACATACAATATTATCTTAGTTTCAGGCATACAACATGTACAACATAGTAATTAGACATTTATATAACTTGTGAAGTGATCACCCTGATAAACCTAGTACCCATCTGACACCATATATAGTTATTATATTATTGACTATATTCCTTATGTTGTACTTTACATCCCCATGACTATTTTGTACTTTTTAATCCCTTTCTCCTTAACCACCCTCTTATCTGGCAACCATCAAAATGTTCTCTTTATCTATGAGTTTGTTTCTGTTTTGTTTGTTCATTTATTTTGTTTTTTTTTTTTTTTTTTTTTAGATTCCACATATAAGTGAAATCATATAGTGTTTGTCTTTCTCTGCCAGACTTATTTCACTTAGCATAATATAGGCATAATTTAAATAAAAATCTAGCCATATTATCTTAGGCAAATTATTTAAGTGTGTGTGTGTGTGTGTGTGTGTGTGTGTGTGTGTGTGTGTGTGAATCTATGCTATAGATTGAATTAGGTTAGCTGCCTGCTCAACTGTCCTCCCAAAATGTATATATGGAAGTCAAATTCCCAATATAATGATATTTGGAGGTGGGACCTTTGGAAGGTGATTAAGGCATGAAGGCAGAGCCCTCATGAATGGAATTAATGCCCTTATAAAAGAGATCCTAGAGCTATCCCTTGCCCCCTTTCTGTCATGTTAGGACAAGGAGAATAAGGACTGTCTATGAACCAGGAAGCAGGTGCTCACCAACCACCAAATCTTCCAGTCTTGATCTTGGACTTTCCAGACTCCAGAATTTTGAGAAATACATTTTTTTTGTTTATAAGTCACCCAGTCTATAGTATTGTGTTATAGCAGCCTGAACAGACCAACACAATCTAATTGGAAATTGTTAGAGAAAATTAGAAAACATATATTTTAAAAGAGCCCCAAAGATTACTAGATAGGTGAGTTATTGTTATAATAATAATTGGTGATAATAATAACATTCTTTTCAGGTTAAATCGTAATGGTATTTAAGAGCTAAACCATTACATTTTTACTTCCTCTAAATGTTAGGAAATTCTTTCTTATATTTAGCTTACTTTTGCCTCCCTCTGATTTCTAACCACAGAGCCTTGTTCTCTTCTCTTTGTTTTCAGCTTATTATTCAAAAAATAAGTATCTTCTCTCTTCCAAATTGGTACTCCTTTAGTTATTTGATATTGACTCTCATGTTTCTTTAAACCCATATTTTTTCCTAAAACATCCAAGTTCATTGACTCAAATTATATACAATGTGGTTTCCTATCTCATCACTGCCCTAGTTGCCATGCTCTGTGTATTTTAACTTCATAATCTCCTTAATAAATAGTTCCTAAAACTAAACACAATAATTCATCTATGAGTGTACTATTGCTAAACACTTTTGAAAAATCTTCCTCCCATCACTGTATTTTCTAATGACCAGTTCCTAGCACTGTGTTATTCACATAGTAGGTGCTCAATAAGTAATTTTAGTTTTTAGTATGACTTAGATGAACGTTTTAGGAAGCCATTTCCAGTCATTGGATCCTTTGTGTTTTTCAGTGAATTCAAATCTAAAGTAAAAAACGTTAGCTAAAATAGTGCAGAAATTACTGTGAAAAGTAGAAAGTGTTGAGTCTTTTGATGGTTAATGAAACAATAAGACAATTTAGTAGGCATCACTAAAATTTCAATAATAACTTAGAACATGATTATGTTTCATATCATTTAGAGGGATGCAAACATTTCCACGTGGCACAACACAAAATTGTGTTGACTTGAAGCACAGCTGTGAGAAATCAAGTCCTGTCTTCTTTACCTATGTGTTATTTATACTCTTTTAAGTAGTGATGATGAACTATTCACAGAATAAAAGATGGAGAAGGACCCAAGGCCCAAAAACACATCTTTCTCACACCTTCCTCTCAGCTTCTCAGAGATATCCTGGCTTAACTTCCTTGTATATGAAGCTGTCAATCAAAATAGGTGTTCTTGGTGTTGAGATGCCACTCAAAATGGACATAGTGCAAGTGAAACTGCCACTCAAAATGGCTGCCTGGCAAATGGAGCTGTCAGTCATTTTGAGGAGTTCAGTCTGTTGTATTGTCAATAAGATGGGCTGGTGTGTGCTCAAAGCTGCCACATCAGATTTAATGGAATTGAAAGTCTTGATTAACTCTCTATTTTGCAGTTCCTCAACTTTTTTGCTTTTTAATAAAAATGTATTTTTTAATTTTTCAAAGCTTATAGTGACCAATGATTAAAACAGCATGGAGTGGTGAGAAGACTGTACTTAGGGTACAAATTGTTAATGAAAGCGAGTGAAGAATTAGGTGGACTGCCTACTCCACTTCTCATTACAGACCAAAGAGAATAGAGGACAGCCTGTGACAAGCGTCAAAGGCATGCATTCATTTATTCACTCATTCACTCCTTAAATCTTTACGGTATCACCTGTTGGGAATCAGTCAATATCATTTGAAGTAAGACATTAATACATTCAGAGAAAAGTGGGATTCAAGAGCATCCATTTCTCAGCAGGCTCTGAGTAACAAACTATCCTGTGATGCTCTATTTTTGCCTACTTCTCTATCATTCTTGGTTCAATTTCACTTGTTTAATGAAATCCCTTTGCTCTCTATTTGCTTTGTTGCTACAGGTGATGTTTTCTCCTTAATCATTAACTTAGTGTCTACAACTGGCAAAAACTACTTTAGTTTTTAAAAATTATGGTAAAGGTATTGAATTTGGAGTGTTATTTGTATCTACATCTACAGAGTATCAATTATAAAATTAATTTAAGCTGTCATAGTTAATATATGACTTTCCAGCAATACCTACTAGCAGACAATTAAGAGATTAATCTGTAGTTTCATCTATTTTGTCTAGTTTATCATGTAGTTGCATCTAACTTTCATTAAAATTGCAGTTCCATGTTGGCAGAAAATGTATTTTGTTTTTAACTATTGTGTTAGAAACAATCACTGTGCTCAACACAGGGTAAGCCCTCAGTAAATAGTATTAAATGAAGGAATCTTGAGTAGAAAGTGGAACAGAAGACATCTCCCTAATATAAAATAGCTAGAGACAATCTTGCTAGTACACATAAGCCCAGTATATGAAATGTTAGGGCAAGTTCCCTGGCTCTGTGGACTCAGAGTGACTCAGTCTGGTTCTAAGTGCTCCTGTGTTGTCCTACATTGAAATATTGAACCACAGCCTTCAGGGTTTTTTTCGGGGAGGCGGGGAGAGGGGTTGCAGGGTGGACGGTTATAGCACAATTAACATCTGGAACCCAAGCCTTCCATTGCACCAGTAAAATTAAGAGTCTAACATAATGCTATCCTAATTTTTCTCAGCAGTTCCTCTCCCAGAATTAGAGGCAACTCTGCCATTCAGGCTTCAACTAGAAGCCTGATCACTGCCTCACTTGATTATGACTGTCACTCATCATCTCTACTGCTAATGTGCTACTCTTCCCTCAAAATTGGTACTCTTTAGATATTTATTAGTATACTAATTTATGGCATCTTGGAACCCCTGCCACTCTGTACAAGCCAGCCCCTATCTTCAGTCCAAGACCTTCCTATGCCTGGTTCTTTCCCAGATGATGCCATGGCTCTTAGCCAAGTTCCACAATGCTATGGAAAACAACCTCTGCCCTATTTTTGTTTTGATCAACTAAGTAAATAAACATATATCTATACCAATAATCTCCCTTTTGAATGACTAATTATGAAAAGTACTGAATATATTTATTGATAGATTTCACAGTATTTCTTTTATTTGTGCTTCTTAGTTATTTCTCTTAGCTATGTCTTGTCTCCTTAATTAATTGTAAATTTTATAAGATAAGGTGTGGTCAAAATCATGTCAGAAGCTTTTTACTGGGAGGAAGGAGGCCTGTGTTTTTCTGATGACTCTGCCACTACTTGGCGGAATTTCATGAGAAGTCTGCATTAGATTATTTTTAAGATCCTTTCCAACTCAAGAATTTTCTGATATTATATCAATGAACAGAGAAATGAGGAAACGAGATAAATATTTTTTTTTTCCTGAGAAATGGGGAATTAGCCAGTATGAATGAGGAGTACCAAATCCCTATCTAGGCTGATGCTAGTGTTGCTCAGTGGTGAGGTTCAAATGAGGGACAACATGTCATCATGGAGAGATGTGTCATATGAATAGAATAAATCACATAAGCTCAGTAGATTGGGATATGCCACTCTGATTTTGTTGGATACAGTTTTACTGTTTCTGTGTTTTCCTTGACAGACACTAGGTGGCGTAAGTATTTGATTTTCTAAAATGGAGACAAACCTACAACTTGGCAAAAACATGCTCTATCACACCTCTTTCAGGATCACTTAAGTAGAAAGGCTTTATTTTAAGAATTATGCAGACCATTCTGTTGGTTCAGTTAGCAGTGAAAATGGACTATTTTGTGGTACAGAATATCTGTAATGAAAAACCTGTCAAATGTTGGTCATTAATACACAAAAACAGGAAAGATGCTGGAGTATAGAAAGGAAAGGAAAGATTGAAGGGAAAGTGTTAATGAATGAGAGACGGAAGAAGATAGACACAAATGAAAGAAACAGATGTTTCACCAGAGCAGAAATGGTATACGTAGATTTGGATAAAAGAATCATAGACTCTCAGAATTGGAAAAAGTTTTGGAGGCAATTTACTCTAACTCCATCCAGACAGAAAAATAAAGCACCCAAATGTAATATAAAGTGCTCAAACACATGTAACAGAGTAAGAATAGAGGTTTTCATACATCTGGCTATGCAGATATATACCCAACAAATTTCATCACTGTAATGGTCAATTTGTTTTTATTGATACTTTGAGAGACCAATTAAAGGAAAATAAATTACTTTTGAGCAGACAGTCATATCCACTTTTAAGTCAGTACATTAAGTGAAGTTGATTTGGTAGCATAGGTAGTCATTTCAGCTGTAAATAATCTGAGAGAGTCTTCTATGATTTGTCTATGAAAGGCAAATTTAATTTTTAAGTTAAGCATATCTTTAACTTGGTAACTTGAATGTTTCTATTATACAGATTTTCTCTTTTTTTTTTTATCTGTCTACTGTTATGCCTTTGCTTCTGGTGCTAATAAAAAAGAGATAGCATTACGTTGCAACAAAAATTCTATGTGACCATAGAATTTGTGACACTTTAAAAAATAGCCTTATTGAAATGTAATTAACACGATAAACCGTATATATTTAAATTGTAAAATATGAACAGTTTTGACATAAGGGTATACCCATGAAACCATCACCACAATCAAGATAGTGAAAATATAACCCACAAAACTTTCTTTATGCGCCTTTGTAATCCTTAGCTTCTTCCTTTCTCTCCCTCCAGCTTCCCACAGGCATCCACTAATCTGTTTGTCACTATAAATTAGTGTTTATTTTCTAGAATTTAAGACAAGTGGTATAACAAAATACGCATTTTTTTGTTTGATTTTTTGACTCAGTGTAATTATTCTGAGAGTCATCCAAGTTGCTGTGTTCATCAATAGTTAGTACTTTTTATTATTGAACAGCATTCCATTGTATGCATATACCACACTTTATTATCCATTCTCCTTTTTATGTGCATTGTGATTTTCTTGTTTTTAGCTGTTACATATAAAGCCTGTGCTGGTGCTCTCTCTCCCTCTCTCTGTCTCTCTCTCTCTCTTCCTCTCCTTGCCACTTCTTTTTCTCTCTACCTCTCTTCATATCAGTTCTTCATTAAGTCCAGGCTTTTACAAAATGAAGAAGACTTCAAAAAATTTGCTTTTAGTTTAGCCAAAATCTCTGAAGAAAGGGAGCATTGAGAATTTATCTAAGGGTTTCTCTTGTCAGCAGTATTTACATTTCTGGCTGGATAATTTCTTGTCATGAGTGGTCATCTTGTGCATTGCATGTTAGCATTGTCCTTGGACTCTACCCATTTAGATGCCCATAACGTCCTCCCTCACAAGCTGTGACAACCAAAAATGTTTCCAGACATTATCAAATAGCAAATGTTCTCTTTGGGGCAAATTTATCCACTTTGAGAATTTTCTAACAGTTTAAAATGGAGGAAAGAGAAAATATTAGCTAAAAAAAAGATAGATTCAAATTTAATAAATTGTTATGCCCCAGTTGTTTGGAGAATGCTTATAATGTACTAGGCCAAGCATCCTAACTATGTTGTCTTACTTTGTCCTCACATGAAGCTTATGATATAAAATATGTTTTACAATTCTCATTTTACGATTGAGAAAAACGATACTGAATTATTTAGGGTCCAGTCAGAAGTCAGAGAGATTTTGAGTTAAAGTCACCTCAACTATGTATTAAGTTATTAACTAGGCAACTTAAACATTAATCAGAGAGCTGTAAGGTATGGTGGGCTAGTAAACTGGCACTGTGATGTGGGTGTGGAAGTAACGCTGAATTTTACTGTTTGCTGATATCAATGATAAACATATGTGACCCTGGCTGATTTCAGGCTACCAACTTGACATCACTGAATGCCAAGTTGGAGAGAGAAGAGCATAATGAGTTTACTTAAGCTTTATATAAGGAGCTCCATTATACCACATGTGCTAAGGTGTCACTGAGGTAGCAACTGCAGAAAGCAGTCACCATGCCTAAGATTGAGAAAACGGAGAGATGAGGTTGGAATTATGAAAACCTAGAAGCTTAGATGAGGGCCCCAAGGAGATGAAATGCTGACCTCTGAAGAAGAGGTGCTACTTGGCTAGTGCTGGAGTCTTTGGTCTTGAAGGAAGAACCCTCTGGGATTAAGACACAGGTCTCCCAAAGGGAGAACCCTGGCACCAACGGACTGGTGCTGCTGTCTCTACTGATCTACAGACACTGGAACAATGTAAGTTAGATTTGGCAGTTGCCACAGGAAGGGATTGCTGTTGCTGGAGTGAAGAAGTGTTGCTATGGTGAGACTGGCAGAGAAAGGAAACAAAGAAAGGAGTCACCTCCTCCCTCATCCACCTATGCAATCTTCCCTAGGCACCAAGCCCAACAGGGAACCACTGTCAAAGCAGAAATGTAGTTTATGGAGTGTCAGGCCCAGCATCACAAAGCAGAATATAGAAGAGTAGGATTGGAACTGAGGGTTGATGGCACAGATTCCTAGTGAGATATAGGGTCACTTACATAACTATTAGTACATATTAAATATGTAAGGCTAGTTAATATTATATAGATTTTTACTCAAGTAAATCTGACTCTGTACTGTCTGTTCTTTATCACTCCATTACATTATCAAAAATATCAGTAATTTTTTTTTCCTCTAATGGTATTTATCTTTAACTTGTGTATCAGTAGATTATACTACTATTTTGACCTATGGTGGTGACACTTTTTTAAGTTGCTAATATGATCTTTATTCTTCTTAGAATCAAATGCATCCAAAAATGAATACATGTGAGGACTTGATTTGATGAAAATAGATGGAATCTGAGTTCCAAAAAAGCATTCTTATCATAATAAGTCTTTAATATATTCACAAAACTGATTAAAAACTCAGTAGAGAAAAAAATCTCATGGTATACAAGCATTGCAAATTTCAGAACACAACTTTAAGATTTTCTTTCAGATATCTAGGAATGTTGTATTAAAATGGCTAAATGGAACTGAAATATGGGCATATTTGAAGATCCCCTTCTATTACACAAATCACCAATCAAATGGAGTTGGAGAAGATATAAAACGCTTGCTTTAAGGCTCTCCACACACACACACACACACACACACACACACACACACACACACACACACACAATACAGAGAAACTGTATAGAGAGAAGAGACAGAACTTGATAAAATTTAGATGTCACTCATTGTAAGATATTCTATTATTTATTTGCCACTAAGGTAAAAAGATTGCCACTTAAATTATGACATACTCGTACTTGTAAAATACCTCACAACTTCAGAGATGTTAAAATGTGAAAATACATTTACCTTAGAATCTATAAAATGTAATAGAAATAAAGGATACAATAAATTAGGTATGTGGGTTAGTAATGAATTAAGTTACAGGGATTCTACACTGATGACAAGAAGAAGTGCCTTCAAATACCTTAGTACAATTCTTCAGGTATAGGGATATTTTATCCTTCCTATGTTTTTTTCTCAATCTCCACCAAACAACAAACTGGAAGGGTAATTTTTTGTTGGTATATAGAATTATAATTGAAACTATGAAAGGTTTTTCTAATAGTAAGTTGCATTAGTTTATGTAGTTCAAGAAGCTGATATCAAGATGGGATTAGAAATGACATAGGTATATTGGAGGACAGAGCAGGGGAAAACAGGACAGCCTCCAGACTGCAATGCAGGCATGGAAAGAGGGAGAGAAGAAAGAATTATTGAGGTGAGAAGAATCTCTGACTGCAGCACAGTTCCAAGAAAGGTTTGGCAAGGCTAATGGGAAGCTCCAAGTCCAAGTCACCTGTTGGGAGAGTAACAACACGTCTTGCTGGAATGGGCTTGCTTTCAGCCCCAACAATGATCAGTGACTGCCTGGATGCAGCTGCAGGAACCATTACCTTGGTGAAAATGTGATGGATCCAGAGGGATAGCAGCTGAAGGTGTCAGTCAATTATACTCCCTGCAACAGGAGAACTAAGTAGAGCATTTTCATATCTGCACTAAAAGGCCCAAAAAGTACTGGAGGAAGACTGAGGATTTTTCTCAATAATATGTGAAAATAAGGTGAAATCTAGTGTTTTGAAGTGGAATTCATTCTAAAGGCAGGGGATAAACCATATGAACAAACTATTGAAGTCTTTCTCAGAGCCGCAGCTTTATTACTACACAAATCTATATTGTGATCTGCAAATGATGAAACTTCAGGAGCGAAAATCACAGCTGGAAATGAAAGACATTTAAATTACAAGAATGTTTTTGAGCATGTACCGGATGATGATGTAGAAGCAATATTTAGAAGTCTACAGATGATGCTGAATTAAGTAGAATGGTAATAATGAGCACAGCGTATTCATATACAGAACGACCTCAGCCATTTAATTACTGTGCTGGGCTAACATGATAAATGTACCTGGACACAAATCAATGGTAAATGGTTCCCAGAACAAAGCATTCAAGAAAACCATGTATACGAAATAGAATAGTGTTTGCAATATGCAGCCAGAAATAATTCTGACATTAAATCACAGAGTTGAGGCAGCAGAATCCTAATTACATATTGAAAGTGGGTCTGGTAGATGAGTGAGCTACTTTCTGATTACAAATGTGCTATTTTGGCAGGTGCTGTTAGGCTCAGAAATACTATTTGTTGCACAAAATGGCTCTCTATGTCTTGGAATATAGGAAAAAATGCCTACTCTTTCCTCCTTCTGAAGTCTGAACTCAAACCTAACATCTGCATTCATGCAGTTAGAAATCCTACAAGGTAAATCATGTGTCTCTCTTTCTCAAGCTCTTTCAGAAAGAGAAATATGGATAATACTGGTGGGGGAAAGGTCATACATAAACCGAGGATACTACACAACATTCCCAATGAGCTTAATCAGTGACAACCTCTAAATGAAGGCAGTGAGTGGGAGCTTATGAACATTTTCGAAACAATTAAAAAAAATTTATAACAGAGGGCTGTGAAACCTGTATGATATTGAATACTTACAAATATATTATTAAGTGAATAACAAGCACTGTTAAAATACCACTTTTTTTTTTTTTGAAGCAGGTATTGGTCTTCAAAGTTCTGAATCTTTTACTCAAAGCCTTAAAATAGTAATTTATTTTATTTAGGGCTCTATACAAAAATTTAATTTCCCTTAGGAAAAAAATGGCTATACAGATTTGTCAAATAAATTTGCATTTCTAGAGGCAATAAATCTTTATTGGTTTATGAGTTTATCCAGTGTTTCTTCTCTCAATATGCATAGAGAGATGGAACCTGTGTACTAGGAGAAAGCAATAAGAAGTCAATATAGAGTGTATATGCTGTATTTTGAGCTACAAGACATCTTATCAAACACTATAAGAAATAGTTCCCATGTCTGTTTAGGGCTCCCATCCACTTCTCTTATTTTAGGATTGTAGTTCCTAGGAAGCTGACTCTAACCCAGACTCAGAAATGAAACACGTGAGCAATGTCTATAAATCAATTAGCTCGTTCCATCTCCCAACACTGGTTGATTTGGAGATGGGCATATGTTTCTACCAGGTCAATCAGAGGTCCAAAGCCAAAATGCAAGGACTTTGGTTTGAGTCTTTGGGGGAGTGGATTTACTCTCTCCTGCTGAATATAAACTTTAGTACAAACTGGATCTGTTCTCATCATCTTGCTACCAGGTGGGAACTGAGACTGAAGCCAATACAGCAGAAGGCAAAGCCAGAGACAGAATAAATCGAGACCTAAAATCATCATCTAATCTGCCAGTACAGCAGTGCTGGAGCCAGTGTAGTTATGTGAGCCAATAAATTCTCTCTGTATCAAGTCAGTTTGGATCAGATTTTTATACCTCAAACCGGAAGTGTCCTTACTTTCATGTTACCCAACAGTGAGATATGGGGATGGCAGGGCAGAGTATATTGAAATGACAAAGTAATTGGAAATGAAACTGAAACTCATTTTGTTTAACATGTCATGTTACAGACAGTAATGGAATAGGAGTAAGGTGTTTCTGAAGAATTGGGTGTATTATATCATGCCAAACTTCCTCTCCTCAGTAGTGAGTCTAGCAACTCATCCAAACCCCTGCACTAAGAGACTTGACCCATCTGTAGTGTGGTTTCTAGCAGTACAAGGCCATGTCCTTAGGGTGATCCCAGCCTCCATTAAAGTGCCTGCCTGAGAAAGCTCAACACTGCCAGGAGAACTTGTTCTAGCCAACACCTGATCATAGGCCCCTAGCTTCTCTTTCTTAGAGATTTACTAAAAAGATCTTGCCATTATGAATATGTATCTCTTATAACTTAGGAGTGTCCCTCTCAGGCACCAGAGAGCCATTCCTTTGAAATGTAAACATCAGGACAGAGAAGGCCTCCATCTCCCTGTCTCTGTGAGAGTGTAGAATCCTAACTTCCATACTACTGGCTAACAGACACAGACATGGCCAATCTGATCACATTAACACTGACCACCCCCTTAGTAGATTCCACCTCTCTGACTCTACTGAGCCCCACCCTCATTCTTCCCTTAAAACACCCAATCACCTCTGCACAAATAAGAATGGAATCCAACCTTTTCCCTTACTGTAAATAATTACTGAATAAATACTGTTAAAATATGATTCTGACTACCTAGTATAAAAAGGTTAATGAATGGATTATGTGATATAGGTAGTCCCTTTAGGAGGCTCACATAATGATCCAAATGGGAAAGAATTGGAAGTTTTTAAGGTATAGAACCTAAGTAAAGTCAAGTAGTTAGAGTCAAGAGTTGTTCATGAAATAAACTGCAATTTTGTAATTTGATTAAATATGGGCAGATAAGGACTGAAAAATGAAAGATTGGAGAATAGGCTTGAAGAATGCTATAGATCATAAATTCACTTTTGTCAGGTTTTGAGGTAGTTGGAGACATATACTGGGGAAATTGAGTAGGCAGGTAGATATGTGGATCTGGACCACAGGGGACTGATATGGCTGTATGTATATACAAATTTTAAAGAAATTGATATATCAAGAGAAAATGAAAGTCATGAGCATGATGAAATAGCCTGGAAAGAAAAGAAGATCCCTTTGATATTCTTTGTGGTCTCATTCTCCTCTATCAGACCTTTACATGTTGAAATCTCTTTAGGTCTCCATCTTAGAGCATAAGAATAGGACGAAGATAGGGTGTCACAGAGGGCAAGATGGGAGGGGTGGTTAACAGTATCAACTGCTACTGAGAGGTCAAATAAGATTTAGACTGATCAATGCCCATATGATTTAGTTTTGTGGAGGTCATCGGTGACTGTATTAAGAGCTGTGGCAATGAGTATAACAACCATCAAAAGGAAAGTGGTATCTTAAAAATAAGTCTAGACTCAGTATTAACATACCCCACTCTATTTTTTTAACCTAATCATGAGCACATGCTAAAATGATTCATTGTGAGTCCTGATGATACCTGTCTCTTGAGGTGTAATTAAAATGAAAATAATAACTTTTCTGTTTTGTAGTGATCCTTGTGTGAAAATGAGATCTCAACAGAAACTGTTCCTAAATGCAGAGTGATTTGATAATAGTGTCATTGCTTCCAACATTCACCTAGCAAAAACTTTATTCTAATTAAACAGCCAAAGTGTTTTCAGCTAAAAATGGAGTCTAAAGTTGAGACTAACAAGTTAAGCAAGCCTACATCAGCATTTGTATGCAATGAGTTTGTGAGTTTGCTAATTCAGAGGAAAACTTAGCCAGACCTATTTGAATAGCACCTTCTAAGTAAACAGGAGCCGAAGAATCGAGTTTGGGCTGACTAGTTGAGTTGCCTCTTGAGATAATTTGTAGTTAGAGGTTAGTAGTCTGGAGAAAGGAAGTCTGACCCCTTACCCTTGACCACTTTCTCAGTCGGTAATTCCCTGAAAGCAGTCTGTTAAAGAAATTGTGGTATTTAGTAAAGTAGAGATGATATGATTATTTGATAAGACAAAATTTATTTAAATATTATTCTTTGTGAAAATGAGAAGTGAAGCAGGCCAAACCTTTAATATTCACTGTCAGGTGCATCTGCACCCACACAAGCTGTTCCTGGAGACATCTGCAGGAACAGAGCAAGTATCGCTTTTCAGACCAAGTTTCTGTCTTAAATTTAAGGGACAGCTGCTTCTATTTGGAAAAAGGCAAGAAGAGTATAAATTCAAAACATGTGCTACAAGCCCCTTCCAAAGCTTAACAATTCCAACAACAGGAGACACTGATTTTTTTCCTTCTCTGTATATCCCTTTAAAAAATGGCTAATTCCTTAAAAGAAATAAAGCATACTTTGAGTACCTATTGCTTAATAAGATAGTATTAGGTACTAGGATGTAAAATGAAGTTATGTGATACCTTTACCACAATAAATATATATTGTGTGGGACCAGGCACACAATTAAATATATTACCATTTAAAACTGATCATCGGTGTAACGGAAGTATAAGAAAACTAATATGAGAATGTGACTCAGAGTAGAATGGAAAGAGATTGACTTTACAGAGTGTGGAACTGTGGAGCTGTACTCGGAGGGCAAGTATGTTTTTAATGAGGACCAAAGGATGGTTTATGGATAGAGGGAACTGTACGAGAAAAGCATTGCAAAGATGAAAGGACATTGCTCATTAAAAAAAAAAAAAAAAAAAAAAAACAGTTGTCTGCAAGCAAAGTAAAGGTAAGCAGAGTGTAATGATTGTTTCTGTTCTGTCTGAAGGTTAACACATGGCAAAGGACTTAAAAATTGTATTTAATTATTTACTGTTTATAAATGCTGGATAGAAGGAAAAGAGAAGAAAGATAAATTCCTTTACTAGAGATGAAGAGAAGTATAAAGAAGCATATGCATTCTATTTTGGGGGGTGTGATTCTCTGGGTTCTGACTGAGCATCTGTACTTCCAAGCTGTGGGAACTTAGGCCTAAGTTATTTAACCACCGTGAACGTTGGTTTGTTTATCTATAAAATGGGCATAACATTACTCCCTTAACAGGGTATTTTGGTGTATAGCGACAACATATGCAAAATGTTTGGACTTGTGCCTGACAAATAGTAATTCCATATAATGTTTAGTCTTTATTTTTTGTCCCCAAAACCTCATTCACTTATTTGATAGAGTACAGCTCCACCTACTGGTGAATAGGAATTGGTATTATTGTCAATTTATTTGGACTCAAATTACATTTCTAAGTGTGTAGGCATCATGGATGGTGAGATATCTTAATTAATTTTTTTCTCACTTATTTTTTCTCCTCAAAGTTCCCTTATTGCAGTAGGCACATGGCCTTGTACTTCTTTTTCTCAAAGGACAGCAAGTGTTAAAATAGAAAGTTAAAGCCACCTGCTTTGGCTTTCAGAAAGCCAAAGACCTTTAGAGAAAATATGAGATTCTCACATGTGGACAGACTGCCTTAAAAAAAAAAAAAAAAAAAA
>CM053504.1:68995681-69047438 GCA_028627145.1 Eidolon dupreanum | reverse complement strand
GCTGAATCACACGGATAAGACTTGGTTGAGGCTGCAGCCTGTGATATAACAAATCTATTCAGTGTCTGGCAGCAGAGTGTGGGAAATATCACTCTTTTATTTGTCACATCCTATCAAAGGACTTTTCATGGTTTTAAACATGGTTTTAACATTACCTCTGTGGATTCTTATCTCTCAGGTCCATAGGTTCTAATACCAAGGACCTTGTGTTGTTCGCTGGAACACAGTGTCATCCGCCTCACCTGGCCCAGCCTATCTACTGAATCAGACTCTGCATTTCAACTGGATCCTCTGGTGATTCACATTTATGTTAAAATTGGAGTAGCTCTGCCTTGAAAGATTTGGTTAAAAAGACCTCTTAATTTTGACTGTGGCTTTTCTCTCTCTCACCCCATAAATAACAATGGACCAGGTTAAGAGCACATTCCTGGTTTCAGACTCACTATGTGTGTTCAGAAGAATGAACTTCTCTCGAGAAGTCAATTTTGTTAGAGTCAAGTTTGTTGTTTCTAAACCTCTTTTCTCTGGAAACTGCTTAGATCTTGATGCAAATAGATTTTTGTCAAGCTGGCCCTCCAGATTCTCAAACACACTTGAACCTGACTGTATCTTAGTGGTGGACACTGATCCAAACTGGAACATCCTACTCTTTTTGTATCATGTGTCATTTGGTCAAAGGTCTTACAACAGTGAACTCAACTTTAAATTAGCAAAATGAATCCATTATTATAAGAAGACTTTTTTCGATTGCCTCTTATTTCGCATCAAGTTTTGTATAAGAGCTTTAGCAGCTATAAAGAAATATTTCGAAAATCTAGAGTGAAACATTCTCATGTGTCTCCTAGATTGATAGTCACTTAAATTCTCTAAAAGGCTAGCTTGGTTTACTTTAGGCAAATATTGTTCATGAGCTTAAAATGTTCTTAGAAACAGAAAGCTTCATTAATACCAGCTGTCTGACAGGTTAATCTGTTAATATCGCTTATTAAACTATGCTAAATATATATCAATCTTCTTACATATGACATTTAAAGAAGATTTTCTTAGAATCTTCCTCTAAGTCTGTTATTTATTTTGAGTAACTTTGTACATTTGTAGCTAGTAATAAGGCCTTTGTATTAAATTTTTTAAAAAAATCAGTAATAAGTATTTTTAAATAATTAAGTGACAAGATCTAATGGTAAGTCTAATTAAAGTTTTTATTTTTTAGAGAAGTTTTAGATTTATAGAAAAATTGAGAAGAAACTACAGAGTGAATTTTATTTTTAATTAGTGCCATAATTTTGTTACTTTACACACCCTACTTCTTATTTAACATTAGATTTTTCTATGTGTTAGAACCAGTATAGGATATGAGTGTGCAGCACTAAACTAAAAAGAAAATTTTTTTTCTGTTTTAGCTCAGGTCTATACTTATCATGATTAGCATTGTCTTCATCATCACCATCATTATCATCAGATTGTCTTCATCCTTTCTCTAGAAGTCCAGTGGCAATTCTGAGGTTGGTCTTTTCCACCTCTTACTCTGTAAAAGAATAGGCTAGTCAGACATTTTATTTGTGTTCCTTACTGTTGCTCTTAGTAACTATTAAATAGGCACTCAAAATATTGACGCAAAGAAGCAATATTTAAAAGACAAAGGATTTGCCTAATTAAAAATAAAAAAATCTAATCTCACTGAGTAGAAACTTTATTTTAATGTCAACAAAGGCTTCTAAATGCACACCAGAGAACTGAGCAAGTAGCATAGCTACAGCTGTTTGGGCAGTGCTACAGATCACCGTCAGCACACTGAGCCCGTTCCTTCTGAAGTCTCTGTGTAACCAACAAATAGACTCAATAAAGAGAAACCAAAGGACTGGTGATACTGCTATCTGTGAAGAAGAAACCCATGACCTTTTCTGATTGTAAAAAGTAGAAAATAAAGGATCCAAGGATACACTGTAAAAGGAGGCCATCAACCGATTTATAATCCTTGTCACCATATAATGGTTTCGTTATTAAAAATCTTTTCCTTTTTCTGTCTTATGATGTGGACTTATAGCTGGCTTTAAATTATCAAGTGCATGTCTAGAATTAATTTGTTTTAAATAGGCCTGACGGGTTTGACAGGCCACTAATTGAAATGAGTTAATTCTGGACACAGTTTCTCATAACCAGAGGGAACAATAAAGAGTTAAAGAGAAGCTGCATAATAAAGAATTGTGTCTCAGCCTCACTCCAAAAGTTTGGCTACATCTAGGCCATGGGCTTGGCCATGAGGCTAAAATGAAGGGATGACATCATATTCCTAATGGACATACTGGTCAATAAGTGGAAGCACACAGCACAATAGAAAATGAAGAGGTATGACTGGAGCAGAAGAAATGACCAGTAATTCCCAAAGCTTGATCCTTAGAATCACATGGACAAATTTGAGGCACTCGAGTGGAACTTTGTCATTAGTACATTATCAGCTTTTGTCTGACACGTTTATAGATTAATCAGTCAACAAATATTTATCAAGTACATATGTATAAGGAACACTGCTTTAAGTAGCTTTGTAGAGGAATTTAAAAATACATTGGGTGCAGTTACTGACTTCAAAAGAATACCCAGGCTACTTAGTGAGGAAGCTAACATAAGTGAAAATAAAATAAAACCTTAGGATTAAAAAATAATGCTAAAATCAATCTATTTTAACTACTGACTTAATCTCTTCTAGAATATTAAACTCTACTGTAATCTTTCCAATTTATTGCTGCACAATTTCTCCTTAATCACCACCTGTGATAGATATTAAGTAATTCTTAAAATTTTAAGGCAATGGATTTCAAGTGGACCATTCTAATATTTATAAAGCTCTACTCTCTATTGAATCAATCTGTCTCCATGATTTCAATGTATTGGTCTTTGCTTTGACTCTCATTTAGTTTTGTATTATTTATCTAATCCTCTTCTTCAAGACAATATTTTTGAAATGCACATATGCCCATTGGGCCTCTTCTAGCTCTCTCTTTTTTTTTTTAACCTCATTTGGAACCCTCTTTCAGTTGACTCTTCCTCATGTGATATTGTTACTCTTACAGTCAGGCATTTCTCTCCCTGCTGAACTCTCACTCTTCAATGTTCCCTTTAAAGTGAGTTTTCCAAGGATAGTAAAACTGATGCCAAAGATAATGATTTCTTGTTCTCTTCAGTATACTACTTCTCAAGCCAAAGGTCAAATTTTTTGATTTATCAGTTTTACCTACATACCTAATTTTATTAATCTTTACTCAATCATGCTTTGATCAGTTCCCCCTATATTGTACCTTTGCTCTGCTTCAAAAAACTGAAGTTTGAGATATTTATATTTATTCCTATTAAGTAAATATATTGTAGATGTGCAGACCCACTGTTGCTAGAGATACCACTTTTACTGATATACCAAGTCTCTCAAAAATAGGGAGATTTGTGTGCTGTATCATCTAGATGATAAAATTAAGGAGGAGCCATGATGGGCTCAAGTGACTGGGACAACTTTATTGGAGGATGAATAGGAAATTTATTGAAAGATTAGAACATATGGTGGGTAGGGTACAAAATATAAGGAGAGAA
Source organism: Eidolon dupreanum (assembly GCA_028627145.1). NCBI lineage: Eukaryota > Metazoa > Chordata > Mammalia > Chiroptera > Pteropodidae > Eidolon > Eidolon dupreanum. The sequence goes on along the minus strand of CM053504.1, from coordinate 69,043,859 downwards.
TGAGTAAAATGAAAAAGACCTCAAAAGAAATGAAAATTATTAGATTAAAAATAAGAGAAAACTATATTCTCTTGTCACTACTAACTCAAGTTTTTTTTTTCCTTTGGAAGTGTTGGAAATGAGGAAAGGCAATTGTTTCTGGAACTGAGACCAGAATGGAGTGGAATTTTCTAGACAATCTGATTCAGTGGTTCAAAATTTGAAGAGACAATATATCTATTACTATGAACTTTCTTTTCTACACATGAGAAAAGCAGAAATCAGACCATGCAGAAATCGAGTGCAAAACAATCTTCAAAAATGTTAGAGGTTCCTGCCTGTTCTGAATTAATGAAAGCCATTGCCCATCAAGGACATTTTAGAATGCATAAAACAATCATAAGCCATCCACTCTAATTTGCTAAAGGTTTTTTGAGTCATTTTTAGAGGCTATCTTTGAATTACAATGTATCAGGTAGGTTTTTCTGCTAATACTTCCTGATACATCTCTAGAAAAAAAATTTACCAGTTAGCAAAGGCTTACACTTCTATCCAAATCTAATACAATGTACAACTGAGTATACACATGTTAAAATATTTTTAGCTTACTATGTTTAACAAGAATTTCCTAGGTATTCCTGCTTCTAATAAAGTTAACCTGTAGAGTTCTGATTAGGGAATACATTTGTTTAAAAATGCCTTATCATATCCACTTTTATTCATTAAAAGATAAAATGGGAAATTGTGTGTTTTATTCTTTGTTTTGTTCTTTAGATGAACAAGGGTGCACAATCAACTGCCTGCTGGTATTCTGATCAGATTTCTTTTGTTCCTTCTACATTTTACTTCAAGAGTATTGTGAACCCCAGTGAGATAAACACGTTACCAATGCCATAGGTAGATAGTCTCAAAACAATAGAATCTAGAAATAGAACCAATGGATGATGAGGCAGAAGAGGAAGAAGGTGTCTGGAATTGATCCACCAATACCACACAATGTAGATACACTTCCACCTTTATCTATAACCCCATATTTTTTCTTAGGGTCCTTGACCCCTAAAATAACCTTACTGTAAGAAATTCCATCAGAAGCTTTTATTGTACTTCTTGAATAAGTGAATAGGTTTGACAGTTACTGGAACATTTATTGTAAATTAACTTTTCGATGTACGCTAAAAGATGGTCAGTTAGGAGTAAAACTTGAGCATCATATTGAAGAAGACTGAAGGAGAATTGGACTAATAGTAGGAGGGAAAAAGCCTGAAACATTTCACACCTGTATTATAGTTTTCCTAATGGGCAGTTTTGAGGTTCTTAATTAAAACTAGAGCATAAGCCATTTTTATGAACAGTGCCCTCTCCTGGATATTGTCTCTTCTTGAGATGATTTTGAACACCTGGCATAGGAAGTCTGTTCAGTACTTACCTCTCTTGGGAAAGATTTCTCGTTCCTAGGTCACTATCTTCATAAAATTAAACACATGGCAAATTCAAATGACTTGAAGGGAGGAAGAAAAAGAGAAAAGAAGGAAGGATGGAAAAAATATAAAAGAATAGAAGGAAATTTTTTAAAAAACCTGGATTCTTAACTAAATTATTCGGTTAATAGACTCCAATGATGATTTTAAAATGGAAAAATGTTAAATCTGATATCTTAATACAGACCATGTTCTTGATGAGGCTATAAACTGTATGAGACAGAGGAAAATGCACACGAGATAAAATCAGCTGTTGAGCTACCGAACCCTGGAACTTTTTTGATGCTCAAGACTGGGATGTTTTTAGGGAAGTCAAATAACTTGTCAATTTAAATAGATAAGTAGATAGAGGAGATGATGGATAGATAGATTAGATAGATGATAGATGGATGTATAGATAGATAGATAGATAGATAGATAGATAGATAGATAAATGATAGGCATAGAAGGATGAGTGGAAGGAGGGAAAGAAGGAAGGAAGGAAAGGAGATCAAGGTTAGTGAATAATATACTATCACACAGAAATTAGTGAGGATATGAGATATTTTAAAAATACCTTGAAAAGATAAAAGAAAAGGTAATAGTATTGCTTTTTAGACAGAATTTGGGATTATAGAATTATTTTCATTTGCCTAGTGTTCTAACAAATTTAGCTGGTAGGAAAATAAATAGACCTCAGTTGCCAAGATTTATATCAAAGGAGTATAGACGACTGGATCAAGAGGTTTCAGACCTGATTTGAACTCCAAATCAGTTCATTAATGTAAACTGAAAATCAAAGGCCATAAACCCTGGGGCTGGTGATAAGACAGACTGGAATATAAGCCAGGAGGGCTGAACAACAAATAGATCAAAGCTGGAGAAAGAGCAAACCAGAAAATCTGTGTCACTGGGCACAGAGACAGCTGGCTTAGTTCCTGAAGTCAGGATGAATACACGCAGAATCAAAAGTTGATGCCGGAAATAGGTCACCAATACCTGACTTTGCCCAGAAGTTAAGCTACATAATGCTCAATAAATATTTATTGACTACCTGACTGAATGAGTGAATATTGATAAGGAGTTATCCAGCTGGCCAACCAATGCAACACACCTCACATGCTTTCAATTTCTTTTCTATTACTTTTTTTAAGTTGAGGTAACATAGGTTTATAACCTTATGTATGTTTCAAGGGTGAAATATTATAATTCAACATTTGTATATACTATATCACACTTAACACCGAAAGCCCAGTTTCCATCCATCATCATACAATTGACCCCCTTTAGCCATTTACCCGCCCTCTATCCCTCTTCTTCCCTGGTAACCTCCAATCTGTTGTTTGCCTCTATGAAGTTCTTTGTCCATCTGTTTTGTTTTTGTTTTTGATTTTTTAGTATTCCAAATATAAATGAAATCATAGGGTATTTGTCTTTTTCCTGCTGACATTTCATTTAACATAATACCCTCAAGGTACATCTATTCTGTGGCAAATGGCACATTTTCAGTTTGTTATTGCTGAGTAGCATCCATTGTATATATGCACCACATCTTCTTTATCCATTTATCCATCGATGGACACTTAGGTTGTTTACATATTTTGACTATTGTAAATAATACTGCACTGAACATAGGGGTGCATATATCTTTTTTAATTAGTGTTTTCATATCTCCATGTAAACTTCTGAAGTGGCATAGCCACCCAGTTTGTGGTAATTTGTTATGACAAACCTAGCAAATTGGTACATATGCCTAATAGCCATCACGAGATTTATATTTTTTGGTGGAACTTATTCAAAGTTCTCATGGAAGTGGCTAGTGTTCCAAAGAAGTTCTCATTCCTTGGAAGAGAAGATTCATTGGGCCCCAATCCAATTGTCTTCATGCCTAAATGTTGTTGGAACATCCTTCATTCATTTCACTACTCTAGTCCGCATATATCGCTGATCAATGAATGTCCTCATTGCCCTCCTCAGGTGCCATTTCCCTTGATGCAAAGCACAATGCCTAATTTGTCTTTTCATCCTGACACATGCTATGATCTTAATAGAAATAGCACAAAAACATTGAGATCTAAGATTTGTTTTTAATTAAAAAAGGGGGCTGAGAAAATTTTCCAGAAAGAGGAAATGAGATTTGTAAAGAACAAGTATTAATGTTTTTGTAATTTTGACATGTTATTTGAAATCCAGATGAATCAATTGCCAAGCTAGTAGCTTGTCCCAATGATTTTCCTCTTCACAATGCAAAAATTTTGCAAAATAGCACATATCTAAGAAGGAAATTCCATCTGGGGATACAGTAGATTCTCTTTCCTACATAAAAATTGAGCAAACTCTCTTTCCTTTTAAGCTAGTCACTAAGATCTTGTCTAATTGCACCTAGAATATGTATTAAAGAGTTCAAACATTGCTTTTAAAAATACAGTGAATAAAGGGAGTTTTTGATTATTTTGCAACTTTTTTTTTTTTGCAATGATTGGATATATATTGGTGCTAAGCCATGGAAAACTTCATAAATGATGAAATTTAATGAAGATGCGATCAGCAAGACTTAGCCATTTATAAAAATTACTTTGTAATATAATGATAAAAAGATACAGAATACCAGTGAGAAATGTGAACACTTTTAAAGAATACTATCCTTTACTTTTCTATATGTATTCTAGCTATTGTCTCAATAAAAGAAATTGGCAAACTATTTCGCAACTGACAAACTTGGTAAAAATAATTGGTAAAAAAACTTGGTAAAAATGATTTCCCAAAAGTACATGTGTTTCTTACTAAAGTCATTCTCTCTCCTGCTGGTTAATATTGATGTAAATGAAAAGCACAAAATAAAAGTATGTATGTGTGTATGTAAATATGTTTGTAAGTGCATGGAAATCCATCATGAAAGATACGTAGCCAACATATTCTTATACCATGTCTTTCTTTAGGGTGGAAAATGGATGGGAGGGGATTCATGTGGATGAAAACTTTCAAGGTATTTTAGTTTTGTATGAACTGTTCATAATGTAAATATTTTCATGGATTATTTGTGTAAATTTATAATCATTTAAAATTACTAGGAAAATACACAAAGAAATTTATTACATATATTTTAGGGTAGAGAAGCTCTTTCCAAAATATAATACAAAAGACAGAAACCAATAAGAAAATGGTTATGTATTTTTTTTACTTAGAAATATGTTTTCTGTGTGTCAAAAACACCTTGAGTGATGTTAAAGATAGTAAACCGAGGAAATTATTGCAACATATTTTCCAAACCTAGGTAGTCCTCTGTAGTAATCATTTAAATATGAATAAGGGCAACTCCCCAAAATGATGAGATCAGAAAGACCTTTAAGAGGCAATTCACAAAAGTTTAAATATAAAAACCATAAACTTGTAAAAGACACTTATAAGCAGTGTTATCATGTTTTCCCTATGAGATTGGCAAAGATTAAAAGTAATAGTAATTTCCAATGCCATGTAGAAAAGAATTTGGCGTGAGCTCAAACTGCTATTGGTAGAAGTTGGTAAAATTTAAAAAAAAAAATTCTGGAGTCCAATTTTGGCAACATGTATCAAAATCCTTAAACTTACATTTATTGTTTGGCATAGCAATCCCATTTCTAGGAGTCAATTTTAAGGATGTAATTGCATGTGTACAGAGATTAATGACAGTCCATCATAGTATATTTAAAAAGAAAAAAAATTTAAATGTTTTAAATAGCTAATAATTTGGAACTTAAATACAATGAAATGCTTTAGAAATATTAATATGGTATTTTATGATATTTACTATATAGAAACATATAGCTGTATATTTTAAAACTCAGCTTACAAAAAGATACATATTCTGTTTACATTTTTTTATAATACTGCCCATAAGAATGGTAAATAATGTTTTATACGTGGTTATCTCTGGGTAGTCAACTATAGGTAATTTTATATTCTCCTATTTACTTATTTTATAATACGGATTATATGTGCAATAAAAAGTTTTGGTTAAAAATAACTTTTTATTAACTCAGCTTATTCATCATTTACAATGCATGCAGACTGATTATAGCCAAATTTGGGATCTTTTATCTTCAGCAAAGAATATAAATAAAAATTAATCTCCTAGTATTCTAGTTGTAGCTCTTTTTTGAGTTCAACTGAAGTTTAACAGTCATCTAATCTCCAATCTTGACAGGATGCAGTGGGTAGCCATTTAACATGAATTGACATCAATCAGAATGTCAGGAAATTTAATCCAAAGGGAATTTTTTTCTTTTTTCAGAGAGGAAGAAATGAGATAACCTGAGGCAGTAAGAATGGAAACATTCTTAATTTAAAAAAAAGGCTATATTGGTTTCAGAATTTCCAGTAGTTTATTCAAATTTCAGGAAGGAAATAGACCTTATAAAATTGGTCACTAGATACATCTCCTCTAATACCACCTCCATCTCTCTAAATATTTGGCATTTCTCTAGCAGCTTTAAGAAATCAATTTCTTTATGGGAATCATACTTGTTCAATTTTATAGCTTTAAATTAAAGCTATAAACCCTTTTAAAAAATCAAAAGAGTTTACATTAGTATGAAATGTAATAATAAAAGCTACTAATACTAGTTAACATTCATGGAGATTTATAAATTGCAAATCATTTTCATATATATCACTTAATTTATTCCACATGACAACACAGTAAATATCGCTGCTTTTAATCCCATATTTATAGACACAGAATTTGTCCTGATCATACAAGTGTTAATTTGCCCAAGATCACTTGGCTAGTGAGTAGCATTTTCCACTCTCCTAGATTCCATTTCTAAAAATGTTTTCACGGATTCTTACTTGCATATATGGTTATATCCAGTGCAAGGGGAGAAAACAGATTAAAGTTCAGGTCATTTGGGGATTTATGAACCAAGCCAGCCAGTCCTTCCAGATGCAGTGGAGGTCAGCAGTTCCTTCTGTGACCCAGTTTGAAGAAGCCAGAGTAGAACACTTAGGCCTCTTTCCTGTGTTCCTACTCTTAGTCTCATAGACTTGGGCCTTGAGGAATGGGTGAAATCATAAAACTCAGAAGAATTAGAAAACACAGAAATAGGTAGAGAAACAGAGTCAAAAAGTCTAGTTGGGAGGGAAAAAGTTGTAATGGAAAATAGAGCAGGATGGAAGGAAAGTTAGTTATAAGATTTTATAGTTTTTTTCCCTCCCTGGAACAAATAAGAAAAAGTTAGGAGGCATAACTGCCTGGAAAATGTCTCTGGAACAGGGATAACATTGAGGCTTAAGAGGGCATACCAGAATCCAAAGTTAGACACCTGTCTAAAATTTTTTCCTAGCTGTTACCTTGTAATAGTACATAAATTTGATTATATATCATATGATCGATCATATGAGCATATTTAACCATGAGTTGTACCTATGATACTTCTGATTAGCTTAATTAAAAATGTGTGCTTCCTTAGTGAAAAGAAACACATTAACTGAGGAAAAGAAATTTAAGGGGGAACAGGGCTGCTGTTTAGTTTTGGATATCCTTTTTTGTTTGTTTGTTTTAAGGAACTGATTATTTTTTGGAATAAATAAACATTCATTTTAGTTAAGAAATTTAATTGTCATAAACTCTGAAATAGTAGTCAATTAGACAACATATATACTCAATTTAGAAGAATAGAGAAGTTAGATTAGATTAAAACAATTTAGATTGCTAAAAGCCTTTGATTAGCACACAATATTATGATCGAGAGTTAAGCTGTTCCACTTTGAGGAAATTTTAAAGATGTCTTATTTACTCATTTATTCACATTGAAAACTCTTTTAGATGGATTCAATAACAACAAAGCCGAACAGCTTTTCATCTGAAGACTTTCTAGGAGTTATACTTGACTAAAGTATATTAAGTCATTAAATCATTAGAGCAGTGTTTCCAGCCTTAACTGAACATTGGAATTTCTTGTTGAGTTTTATAAAATACCAATATTTAGGACTTAAACCTAGAGTTCCTAATTTAATTGATCTGGGGTATGGGCTAGGCCTCAGGAATTTTAAAAGCTCCCCAGGGAATACTAGTTTATGAGAAGACTAACTTCAGAAACTCCATTATTCCTGCAAGGCACTGGTAGGCACAAATTAAAGCAGGCACAGTCCAAAGCAGGGCAGAGGAAGTAAGATAGAAACAAAACATTCATTTTATTTGTTTTTGAGGTAAATGACTGTCCTGCTTATTAGTAGTACTATGCTTGTACAGCAAAAACAAAACAACAACAAATTACCTATTAATTAGTATGTTGGGCAGAGTAGGAAGCTTGATTAAGGAAAGAGCTCTATAAAGGAGAGTTATTTCTGCCTGATGTTGTACAGAATCTTTAGGATTCTTACTGATACAGCTTACCTACTTTGGCCATTTTTTTTATCCACTAACTACGAGTTCCAGCTGTATATTGAGGATAGTGATGGAAAGAGAAATAAATAATATATGAGCTTTACCCCAGAGGAGCTTACACATGAGAAGATGAAGCATGTACACAAAGAGCTACACAAACAAACATATAACTGCAGACACAGCTACAAAGATATATGATCAATACTGTGGCAGAAGCACAAGTCAATCAATCACATCATGCGCTCAAAGGGAAAAGATTTATTCTTCCAGAATTTTACATTGCCAGTTATGTAGTAGATGACCATACAAAAGCCATATTTTATCAAAAATGTATTTCTTAATATGTTCATTTTGATCATTAAAAACTCTATGAAGATAATAATCATGTTATATATTTATTTTTATTCGCTCTGGATCCAGCAGAGTTTATACCTTGATACATTTTTTTAACAAATGTAAATTTGCAATTAAAACAGCTGGGAAACCTTGATGGATTAAGGAGAGCATCTAGCTGAGGATCTTACAAGAGAGGAACTAGAAAGGATCTTCATGGGTATGAGTTATTAACCAGAGAATACTCTAGCTAGTTTATGGAGAAAATGATTCTGTAAGTTATACAGATAATTCAAAAATAATTCCAAAGCATTGGAAAAGGCTAAAGAAATAGCATCTACACTGAATTTCCAGGACAATTTCCATTCCACATTGCAGAACCTGTTCAGCAAAGGAGCTGCCATACTATATTCAGAAAGCTTTCAAATCAGGAAGCCACGACCACATTGCCAGGTACACAACTAGGCTAACTCTGTGGCAAGTCACAAAAGTACAATTGATGTTCTATTCACGCATCTCTCCACATAATTAAACTCGAAATCATTTTTCATCTCTCATGCATGTACCTAATTAGAAGAACCTATATAACAGTTCTGCATTTTAGAATCAACAATTATCATCATCATCATTATCATCATCTTACTGGCACAGCAGCATTTACACTATTGAGATCAAATAAATTATTTTTATTGGTATGAAATGAAAAGAAAAACCGTGGGACCCTGAAGGAACCACCTTCTCTAGACTGGTGGTAGAATCACTGCAAGAGAACTGAGGGCATCCACGACAGCAGGAGATTTTTTTTTAGAAATAAGAAGTCACTTCTCTGAATTTTCTAGGCTGTTGAGCCCTTTATTAATTCACAAGAAAGCTGTCTTCTGGGATAGGAATGCTGGGAAAGATTCAAGCTGCCCTAGAAAACAGCACTCTCTAAAACTTCTCTCATCACTCATGCATCAGGGAACTGAACTGGGAACCTAATTTGTTTACCTGGCTGGTCTTCATTGCATCACCCTGATGGAGCCTCAAGCATGGTGTTAGAAATGAAACTTTAAGACATTCTTGCCCATGGAAACTGCTAGTTCTCTGTCCAAGTGTGCAGGTCTTGCAGCCTGAGTGCTCTCTGCTATTTCCCACTCCTTCCTCCCATCTTCTCACCACTAGACCTTTAGTTCAGGAGTCACTGTCACTGATGCTTCTCCCCTGAGCTGTTGAGACCAAGTGAGGGAAGTGAAATGCATATAGAACAATTCTCCTCATTAATAATCCCACTAATCAGCATTTAGGGAAATGCTGATGGTTCTAGGTGTAAATGACTCTGCTTTCCATCAATCCTGTCAGAGAAGTCTTTGCTTCCTCTTAAGTGGTTAGAAAAAATAATAATAAAATAAAGAGAAAAAGACTTTTTAATGGAAAAACCATGAAGGAACCAGAAGACCTAAGTTTTTCAAATAAAATAAAATATATAAGAAAAATATCAAACTAAACAGTGCAAATAAATGAAAGCACTTATTATTATAGTTGGGTTGCCAGATATTTCTATCTAGATTGTCAGCTAATCATCAAATTATTTTTTGCCCAAGATCATGTTCTTTCTCCCCAACTAGACTAAATCTCTTGAAAATGGAAAAAAGTTTGAAACACAATAGGCTTAATTAGGGATACAATGTTTATTGTTTAGTAAGTAAGCTGTACTGTTCAAGCCGATTTAAAGACTGACCTTGTACTTCGTTTATAATTTTCTTGCTATTTCAAAACTGACCAAGTCCTTTAGAGTTTGCAAGATCAGTGCATGTGTCCACAAGTGATAGTCTCTTGTGGCTATTGTTCATGGTTTATTCTCTCATTAAATATCAAATTTTAGACTCTTTCGAATTTATATATCTTGCTGTATACTAATTTATTATTTCTGTTGGAATAATTCTATTGTTTCTTTACTGACAAGTTCATTGTTGGAAGTCTTAGCTACCCCATTTTCCATTTTTTATTTATTTTTTATTTTGTTATCATTTTTTTAACAAACTTCTGGCTTTCCATTTTTCTAACTTCACACCTCATAACCTTGTACATTTTTACTTTCAATCTCACTCTTCAGTTTCTTGTTTTTAACTGACTCACATTCCTAATAAATAATTTCAGATTTCTTATGCTTTGAAAAGGTACATTTAAAAAATACTCTCAAATCACAAACATTTTAGGAAGGTTATACTATCAGAGAACTCAGTACTAAATACAATCTCATTGTAGCAAAAAAAATGATTGAGCGAATCATGGATATGGATATGTAAATTAACATAACTGGTGCGAATCAATAGCTTTTGTTTATTCAGAGACAAAAAAAAAAACCTACCACCCACTGGTTCTTGATTGAATTTTTGACTTTTTTTTTTTTTTAACACTAACTTGGAGACACTGTTAAGTTAAACACTAATGGCTCTTTTGGTAATAATAACACATATAGTTTCCACAAAAAAAAAAGGTTTCAAGTGTTTGCTATATATAAACTCATTTAATTCTCATTTTAAAAAATAAGAAGGAACGTAGGAGGTTGTTTCTTTAAATGCTCTATTTTACAGATGAGGAAAATGAGGTACAGAGAAGTTAGCACAGTCAGTATGCAAAAAAAACAGGTACTACATCCTAAAGTTTGATTCCAGTGTCCATGTTCTTGACCGCTAATCTGTAAAGCCTTTCAAAGGAGGCCTCAAAACAGTTGCAGCTTATTGAGGTGCTTACAGTATGCTGGACACTGCTCTGAATGCTTTCTATGTATATAATTGTATACTCTTCTCAATACCCATATCAAGTAGGTGCCTCTGTCAGATTGTGCTGACCTGACTTGCAAACACTGTATGCGGAATCCATTGGAAGAGCAGAAGGTGTGTTTTGGGATACTCTTTCCAGAAGTTATGCTCTGAATGATCACAGCTAAGTCATCATACCCTTCTTCATCTCTATCTTCTCAACAGAGCTAAAGGCAGAAATCATGCTCTAGTTTGTTGCAGGAATCACATGGACTGACATTGGCAGGACGCTTTGTACTTTAAAAAGCTTGCCTGTCCTAGCTCTCTTGGTAACTGCCGCCTTGCATGCTGCCCTCTCTTCCAGGCTCCCTCCTACCACTTCTCAGAAGTTGACCTTGCTCAGAACATTTATCTGGCTTTGTAATTTCTATACAGAGCCACTTATCTTCTGAACCTCCTCCTGGGTAATTTAATTGCTCTTAAAGAGACATCACATTAATACATCTGAAGGGGTCCAGAATATGCCACTGTGTCATTAAAATTATTGTGAGCAGAAGGCATTTAAGGTCCTGAAATCTCTTTTGTATCTAAAAGCAAAGCCTTGTAAAGGAACTCAATTGTTATAAACCCCCTTCCAGGGAACAAGAAGAAAAAATTGACTCACCACTGGAGATGGAAATTCCCTATACCACACGTAAACAGACATTGTCACATGACTAATATATCTCTCAGATGTTCGCCTAAGGGCCCATTTATCATTCTAAAAAACATTTATTTTTCATTTAGTGTTCTTTCTCCCCTCCTTCCCTTATTCAGATAGTGTATAAGCCCCAAATCTTAAGCATTCCTTTAAGTCACATTTTTGTGAACTCTTATATCTGTGTGATTAAATTTTGTCTTTTCTTTTGCTAATCTCCCAAGAACAGAATATAAGAGGAAGAGGAAAAGGTTTTTCTCCCAGATACATCCATGTTAGGGTGTTAATGGCTAAGGTTTAACAGTTGAACACCAGAAGTTTAACAGCAGTTATCTCTGGAGAAGTGATCAGAGGTAGATTTACATTTTTAGATTTTTCTGCACGTTTTTTTTTTGTAAACATCTATTAATTTTTACACCTAGATTTAAAAATATATTCAATGCAGAGGCATTGCGAAGGTGCTGCCTAGTTCCCGATGCCACTTTTAGCTGTCCACCTTCATCAAAAGTGGCCCTTGGGAGGTATTTGTGACCTGGAGTTTTAGTAATTATATCTCCATCGGGTTGTGGCTTCTTTATACAAGTGTAGCCAAACAGATTATCTTTGCAGGAATTTTGAATAGGGCCTGAGAGGGACAGATATTCTCATTTTCTTTGGAGGTGAAATATGTACATTTGGCATCTGTGGAGAGGGCAATTTTCACCTACCATACAGACCAGAGAAGCAGCCAAAATAAAAATGAGGAGATGGATTGGGAAGAGAGAGAAATAGAAAAGAATGAAATCCCTTATAGAGAAAAACAAATAAGAGGGATAGAGAAAAGGTTTGGGGATCTTCTAATCTCCTGATTCCAGTTCTTGTTAGCTCACATGACACTCTCTATGACCAATTAATTACTTTTTTCTTCTTAAACCAGCCCGAAGTCAATTTCTTATATTTTCAGACAAAACAATTCCAAATTATGAAACATAATTTATTTCAAAATACTGTTAATGGAAGATGATGTATTTTATGCATAAAATCTCTGCTTTTTTGTCAGAAAAAAACCCAACCCAAAGGAATAACCCACTATTATTAATAATTATGAATGTCATGTCAGAACAATGAGGAAATGTTTATGGATTGGGTCACCTTCCAATACCTTTTCAGGTTTCATACTTTATCATGTGTGTTATGGCAATAACACCAACATCACACCTGGACAACAGTCATTCTCATAACTGTTGAGTCATATTTTCAATTCGGTCTATCATAATGAAATCACAACTTAAGTTTTGAACATCATTGCCTGAAATGCGAACAGGGTCAACCACTGTGCCTCTGGCTACTCTGGTGATTGTGGAATAATAGGTATGTTCTCTTTACTGCCTTTTCTTTTTTTTTTCTTTATTTATTTTTTATTTATTTATTTAATTTGACTGTCAGCCCCTGCGGGCACAGGCAGATGCTGCTGTGGTTCGGCCCAAACTGATTTAATGATTTTAATCTGGAGCAGTAAAAATAAAGATATTTCAAAAAATGGTACCCAGAGACTAATTGATGTCAGAGCTGTGATGTGAGAACAAATTATAATTTGTGTTTGCTGTAAAGGTCAATTAATTTTATCGTGTCCTACATATTTGATATGACTTATCAGATAGTCAACTGAGAAAATATATTGTGTGATTTTTAGCACCTTTTTTCTTTTATTTAAAAAGGTAAAATACTTTATTTTTATTCAAAGACATTGAATTCTATGTAGTATAAGGTTACTACATTTCTTGGCTGAGGTAGAACATTAAACATATTAGCCACATAATGTAAATGGTGTACTAATCAAATACTTATTTCACGCCTATCATGTAAAAGTTTACTTTTCTAGGTACTGGGAAACCACAGTGAACAAAACAAATAATGCTATCACGCCTTTCTGGATTTATGTCTTTGTGAAAGGAGATGGTAGAATACAAAACAAATAAAAGAGGCCACACATTGATAAATGGCCAAAAAAAAAAAATGACATGAAAAGAGGATGTGAGTACCTTAAAGAGGAAGTTTCAATTTAAAGTACAGTGTTCTCATAAAAACTTTATTGAGCAAAGGCATGAGATGAGGAAAAAATCCATACAGTATTTAGGGGGAAAAATGTCGCAGGTGGAAAAAATAGCAAACATATTGTCCCTGGCAAGTTTGAGGACCTGCAAAATAGTGAGTGTAGCTGAGTGAGCGAAGAGACTAGTAGCAAATGATGACAGAAAAGTAAACATGGAGACCTTATCATGGAGGGCCCTAGTGATAAATGTAACCGTTTTGATTTTACTTCAAATAAAATGAGAAGTTATTGGAATTTTTTTAAGCAAAAAAGTAGCCTGATACGAATTATGTTTTTAACAGTGTTATTGAGGTAAATAATATACCATACAATTCATCCATTTAAAATGCATGGTTTGATGCTCTTTACATATATCCACAGGACTGTGCAACCATTACTACAATCTATTTTTAGAGCATTTTTGTTTCCACAAAAAGAAACCCGGTGGCCATTTACTGTCCCTACTCATTGTGCCCTTTCCACTTCCCACTATCTAAGCCCTTAGCAAACATTAATCTGTCTTCTATTTCTATGGATTTACTTACTTCACTTAGCATAGTGTTTTCAAAGTTTATCCAAGTTGTTGATTGTATCAGTATTATTTCTTTTTATTGCTGAATATCATTCCATTGTATGGATATGCCATATATTTTTTATCCATTCATCAGTTGATGGACATTTAGGTTGTTTAGTCTCTTTTATTGTAGCTGTCCTAGTGAGAGTGAAGCGATATTTCATTGTGATTTTGAGTGAATTTTCCTATGACTAATGATGTTGAAGTTTTTCATGTATTAATGGCCATTCGTACATCTTTAGAGAAATGTATATTTAAATGCTTTGTACATTTTTTAATTGGGTTATCTGTCTTTTTCTTTATGACTTGTATGAGTTCTACCTCCTAGACACAAGTCTCTTATCAGAAAAATGATATTCAATATCTTCTCCCATTCTATGGGTTGTCTTTTTACTTTACTAATAGTATCATTTGCAGCCAAAAAAAAAAGTTTTTAACTTTGACGCAGAACAATTATCTAAGTTTCTTTTGTTACTTGTATTTTTGGCATTTTATCTAAGATATCATGATTAACAAAGCGTAATACAGATTTATGCCCATGTTTTCTTCTAAGAGTTTTATAGTTTTACCTCTTAAATATGTTTATGATCCACTCCAAGTTTATTTTCATGTATGGTGTGAGGTAGAGGTTAAATGTTATTCTTTTGCATGTGTACATCCAATTTTCCCAGCACCATTGTTGAAAAGACTGTTCTTTCCCCCAAATGAATTGTCTTGACATTCTTGTTAAAATTAATTAATCATAAATATAACAGTTTATTTATTGACTCCCAATTTTATTCTGAGATCTATGTTTATGCCAGTATAACATTGCCTTGATTACTGTAGTTTTGTAGTAAGTTTTGAAATTGAGAAATGTGAGTCTTCCAAATTCTGGCTGGTCATAGTGCATAATCCTTTTTATATGTTTCTATATCAGTTTGAAAGTATTTTGTTGAGAAATTTTACATCTGTATTCATAGGAGATATTAGACTCTAGTTTTATTTTCTTGTGATATTTTTATCTGGTTTTGATATCAAAGTAATTCTGGCTCTGTAGAGTGAGTTGAAAAGTGTTCTTATAATTGTATTTTTTTGGAAGAGTTGGTGAAGGATTGGTATTATTCTTTGAGAGTCTGGTAGAATTCAACAGTGAAGTAATCTGAACCATGCGCTATAGATCTATTCATATTTTCTACTTCTTTTAGGTGTATATATGTTTATAATTATTGTATCTTTCTATTATTGTAGATTGACCCTTGTATCATTGAGAGCTATCTCTTTTTATCTTCAGCAATATTTTTTGCTTTAAAATATACTTGCCTAATATTAGCCTAGCCACTTCAGCTCTTTCATGGTTACTGTTAATATGGTATATATTTTCTCATCCTTCTACTTGCAACTTATTTGTATTTTTTAATGTAAAGTGTGTCTTTTAAGTAGCATAGAGTTCAATCTTTTTTTATTATTGGGGGTGGAGCAATTAATTATCCAGTCTGACTCTCTGTGCCTTCTAATTGGTATACTTCTTTAACATTTAATATCATTGAAATGGTTGGATTTACTTTTAACAATTTCTTTTTGCTTTCTATATGTCTCATGACATTTTTGTTTAAATTTATCTATTTCTTTTCTATTGTCATCTTTTTTATTAAGTAGATATTTCCTAGTATAGCATTTTAATTCCTTCAATGATTTCTTAAAGTATATTTTTCTTTAGTGATTGTTATACATATATCTTAATTAATCAGAGTCTTCTTTAGATTTATACTGAATTAATTCCCCTAAAATATAGGAATTTAATCTTATATAGCTCCATCTCCTCATCTTTCTTTATGGACACACATATATATATACATATAACACATATATTTATATTTATGCATAACACTATATATATTTGTATTTTTATATATAACATATATAACCTTTTTATATATAATATAGTAAATATATTTTTATGTATATTATGTACATGTTTTAAACCCAATAATACATTATCATAATTGTTACTTTATATACTTGCTATGGACTGAATGGTTTTGTCCCTAAAAATTTATTATGTTGAAACTGTAATCTCCAATGTGATGGTATTTGATGAGGTCTTTGGGAGATAATTAGCTCATAAGGGTGGAGTCCTCATGATAAGATTAATGTCATTAGAAGAGACACAAAAGAGCTTGTTTCTTCCCTTACTTTCTGTCACATGAGGATATAATGAGAAGATGGCCATCTACAAACTAGAAAGTAGGCTGTCACCAAACACCAGATTTGTCAACACCTTAGTCTTGGACTTTTTAGTCTCCAGAACTGTGAGAAATAAATGTTTGTCATTTAAGTCACTCAGTTGATGGTAATTTACATAGCAATCCAAACTGTCTAAGATAATAATTATATATATATTTTTAATTATGCTGAGAGAATAAATAAAGGCAAGTATATATTTATAGAGTTTGTTGTATAATAAACTTCTTATTTACCCTTTCTTATTCTCTTTATTCTTGTAGACTTTTGTTACCATTTGTTGTCATTTCCTTACTCCTATATGTCTTTTTCCCCACCCACTTCCTTCACCGCTGTTATTGTCAAATGTACTATAGGGTCATAATGCAATTATATACACATTATTTTCTGCAATTCATTTTTGAAATCATGAGAAGTAAGAACTAATGTGTAATTATATTATCTTTTGTCATTATCTATGCATTTACTTTTACTGGCACTCTGTTTTCTTATGTAGATTTGAATTACTGTCTTGTGTCACGTGCTTGCAGAGTAAAGAACTTCCTTTAATGTTTCTTGTAAGACCAGTCTGCTAGTAATGAATTCTGCTATTATTTGTTTGTCTGTTTGTTTTATAATTTGGGAAAGTATTTATTTCTTCTTTATCTTTAAAAGGTGGTTTTGCTGGATTTAAGATACTTGATCGAGAATTTTAATTTTTAAGCACTTAGAATATGTTGTCCCACTGCCTTCTGGCCTCCATTGTCTAATGAATTGTCAACTGTTAACCTTATTGAATTCTCATATATCTGACAAATCATTTTTCTCTTATCGCCTTAAAGATTTTCATTTTATTGTTCACTTTCAACATTTTGACTGATATTTGCATGGGTAGTATCTTTTTGTGTTTATCTTACTTGGAGTTTGTTGAACTTCTTGACCAAGTAAATTAATGTTTTGATCAGATTTGAGAAGTGTTCAAACATTAATTCTTCAAATATTTTTTTCCAGTCCTTTCTTTTTATCTTATTCTTTGGTATTCCCATTACACATATGTTGGTACGATTAATGGTATCCCCAATTTCGCTGAAGCTCTGTTTCTTTTTTTTTATATCCTGTCAGAAATGTCAGAAAAATACTATGTAGGTTAAAAAGTAACTAGAGAAGTATGGTTAAAGGAGAGAATAAATGTTTTTTAATGTTATAAATGAAGTCCAAAAAGAGGGTAAGCAACACTGTTGTAGAAGTCAGTATATGATTTGTGTGGTTTCTGAGAGTTAAAGAAAGCCATAATACATCTTTAAGTAGTTAAGAATAGGAGAGCATAATCGAGGATGTGGTTTAGGAATCCAGATCCCACTGTAGCCTTCAGGTAGATCAAAGGTAGGTAAGAACCTAAGGAGGAACTTAGTATTAAAGGGGGGAGGGGCAAGGGAGAATTACTGAATAAGAATATACAGGGAAAATGGGCCTGATTTATTACCAGAAGAAATATGTCATCCTCTTTTATTTTGTGGTGCCATGTGCTAGATTAGGACAAAATGAAGATCACTGCAACATTCTCATTTCTAATTATTTCAATATGAGCTGTCTTTAGTTTTACTTTTAAAGAGCTAGTAGGTAAAATGCTTTTTATGTTTATCTTTCTAGCCAAAGTAAGGGTCTTAATTGCCTGTTGCTTTTAAACTAACTTCTTACCAATATTCCCAGATAATCTCTGGAGAAATAAAATTTTCATCACATATTTCTCATTATAGAAAACTAATTAGAGTTCTAATTAGTATATAAATGGTTTTCAAAATAATCTTCCTTATAATACAAAAATAATTTACTTTTTCAATTAAATTTTGTGCTTGGCAAAATTTTGAATTGATTATATTTTTGAAGGATTTGGATATTATGGCTGAGTCTTTGCTTCCCTTTTCCTTGTGGGATACAAGGAAAAGGAGAAATAGTGAATAACAGAATTTGTTCTTTTTTGTGTACATTTGGGAATGTGTATTAGTTTTCTTTTCCTAAATCTTGGCCTTGACTCCTCTATCCTTATTTATTTAACTTACGCTTACTTACTTACTTACTTATTTTTCAGTGTGTTTATGCAGAAATAAGTGTTCCCCTAACAGGATGGTCAAGTAAAACAATGGCCATTTAGTCTTAGGAGAAAAACCTATGAAACAAGTTTAATACAATTTTACTGAAAAGCCAATATAGTTTTTAAAGATGATCAGCATTATTCTAAAACATCAAGTATGGAAGGAGATGATTTTAGCAAGATATATAAAAGCCAGACCACATAGGTCTTTATCAACTATCTGAGAGAGTATTGTCTTTGCTTAAGAAAAATGAGAAGTAAATAGTTTTAGAGAGGAGGTAATGTGATCAGTATTACAGTTGAAAAGATTATCTGTTTATACTATAGAAAACATTAAATAAATCTAGATGAATCAAAATATAGTCATGCCTCAATTTCTTCCAATTATTTTGCCTTCAGCAAATGTTGTTAGAGGACCTATCATGTGTTAGACACTATCTCAAGATACACATTAAAGCTACTATCCCTTTCTTCCAGCTGGGGATGTTGATAAACAAAGCATTTTAATATTTTAATGTCTCTAACCCAAGACTCCACACTCCACCTATTGATCTAGCTTGCCTAGCTTGCTTTGCAGAAAAAATGATTATCATCAGATTCTAACTCACTAAGTCTCTCTCTTTTTTTTATAATAAACATTTGTGTGTGTGTGTGTGTGTGTGTGTGTGTATCTATATATAACCTACCATGTGCCAAGAATTTTTCTAGGCACTGAACATGCATTATTGACCTAAAGAAGAACCCACCTCTTGGAACTTATATTAAATCTCTACACACTAGACTAAAAAAAAGAAAAAATAAGATGAAAGTAAATAAATACAAATAAAATTAGAAACGAAAAAGTAGACATTACAATTGATAACACAGAAAAACGAAAGATCATAAAAAATACTATGAACAATTATACATAATATATGGGCAAATATATGGAACATAATAATGAATAAATTTCTAGAAATATACAACCTACCAAGACTGAATCATGAAGAAACAGAAAATCTGAACAGACCAATTCCTAATTAAGAGAATGAATTAGCAACTAAAAACTTCCCAACAAATAAAAATCTGTAGATGGCTTCAATGTTGAAGTCTACAAAACTTTTAAAAAGAATTAATGCCAATTCTTCTCAAAGTTTTCCAAAAAAAAAAAAAAGAGGAAGAAACACTTCCAAATTTATTTTATAAGACCAACATTACCCTGATACCAAAGCCAGATGAGGGTGCTACAAGAAAAGAAAATTACAGAACAATATTTCTAATAAAAATTAATGCAAAAATCCTCAACAAAATATGGGCAAACTGAATTCAACAGTACATTTAAAGAAACATATGCCATGATCAAGCGAGAATTATTCCAGGGCAGGGACACAAAAATGGTTCAACATGCACAAATCAATAGATATGATTTACCACATTAACAAAATGATTAAATTAATATGATTATCTCAATAGATGTAGAAAAGTACTTGACAAATTTCAACATCTTTTCATGATAAAAACTCTCAACTATATTTTATGTAGATAAAGTATAACTACATATAATGAACTACATATAATGAACATCAATTATATGTAGGTGAACTGTATCTTAACAAAATAAAAGGTATATTTATATATTATATATACCTTTTATTTATTTAATGTATAATATATATGTATTATATATATGATATATAATACTCACAATAAAAAATTTAAAAAATAAAAAAAGTAAACACCATACTCAACAATAAAAAATTTAAAAAATAAAAAAAGTAAAACACTAAAAACATTTCCTCTAAGATTACAAACAAGACAAGGATACCTATTCTTGCCACTTTTATTCAGTGTAGTATTGGAAATACTACATGATGAGAATTCTTTCACATGGTACAATATATCAAATCGCATTACATCCTTTAAATATATTACAGTTTTAGCTCTCTGCCTGATTGTTCTGAGCTGGGACTTTGTTCTTCTCTTGTCTTCGTACTTGAACTTAGACTGGAACTATACGATTGGTTCTTCTGGATTTCCAGATTGCTGACTACAGATCTTAGAAACTCTTGGCTTCCAGAATCACATGAGATAATTCTTTATAGTAAATCTCCTGATAGATGATAGATGACAGATAGATAATAGATAGATGATAGATGATAGATGATAGATAGATAGATAGACAGACAGACAGACAGTGATAGATCCTATTGATCTTTTTCTCTGGAGAACTCAGACCAATAAACTTATGTATACCTTACAAAGTACTAGAAAGTAATGAATCATTATGGTCCTAACACCTAACCCAAACAGGAAATTACTATTGCTCTCCCCTTTTGCACATCTTCTTAGCATTTTGATAGTTCTCCACTCTGTAGATTCTGCCTTCTTACCAACAAATAAATTACAAAAAAAATATTGTGTTTTCCAGTCTTTCTTGTGCTGGGTGCCTTGGGTAATTGCGATTCCACAATCAGATGCACCCATTAGACTAATTCAGAGCTAAGTTATACAGTGAATATGAATAGGAGGTATTCATACTTCTAGTATGAACTGGAACCAGTAGTGTGGTGGCTTCCCGATTATAGCAGATGTTGTAGCTCTCCCAGAAAGTCATTTTGGAATGTAGAGATGCATAGTGGTGTTATTCTTGGAAGCTCACCTTGAGTCTGTTTCTTTAACCTTTGTATTGATTCTTTAAGTGCTTCCACTTAATAAATTCCTTTCTTTTAAATATTGGTGTATATGCGTATATACATATATATACACATATACACACACATATATGTGTATATACATATATAAATGCATTACAATTTTCTTTTTAAATGACATATCAGTGAAGTAAAAAAATAAAATAACACACATGAAAATGCCACTCTTTGAAAAAGTATTTGAGACAAATGACAATAAAAGATAAATGCAAATAAAAACCTCTACTCATTTGCTAGTTTCAGAACACAAATTTCTTCACTTTTTCATTTCTTAGCTTATCCTTTTCAAAAAGAATCCTGGCATGCACTACAGGAAATACTGAAAGAGGTCAGCTCACCTAAAACAAAATAATAACAACAAAAAAATACATAATTAAGAGTAAAGTGACTATCAAGAAAATAGAAGCAAAGGAATACAATCTTTACTAAGAAGAGGGCCTTATAAGCTTACATAATAAGAAGAGAATTGCTATAGCAAGATAGTAATGAATGTCCAGTGTACATAGGGACAAATTGAGACAACAATGGTGGAAAAGCGGAGGATTCAAAGATCCAGATTCTCAGAGGGGAATGGAGATAAGGCACACGCAGAAGAAAATGGATGACTGTATATATATAACTATCCTTTTCATATTTGTAATGGTAACCACACACCAAAGATTCAGAACTGAAGTATATAACATAAAATAAGAAGACTAGAGGCAAAACTCACAAAAGCCAACCAAAATAAAGGAAACAGAAACACAAGGACAAGGAAGTAATGGAAACACTGAGCTATCGGGAAGCAAAAGATTAAACGGCTATAAGAAGATCTCATATTTCAATAATCACCCTAAATGTAAATGGACTGAACTCACCAATAAAATGGCATAGAGTTGCAGAATGGATCAAAAAACAAAACCCAACCATACGCTGCCTCCAGGAGACACATTTCAGTTCCAAAGACAAATATAGACTCAAAGCAAAAGGGTAGAAAATGATAATTCAAGCAAATGGCACTCAGAGAAAAATGAGAGTAGCGATACTAATATCAGACAAACTAGACTTCAAAATAAAAAAGGTAAAGAAAAATACTGAGGAATACTTCATAAGGATAAAGAGAATCATGCACCAAGAAGACATAACACTTAACTAATATCTATGCTCCCAATCAGGGAGCCCTGAAATATGTAAAGCAATTACTAACAGAACTAAAGAGAGAAACAGAAGAAAACACTATTGTAGTAGGGGACCTAAATACTGTCGTATATAGACAGATCATCCAAACAGAAAATCAATAAGGAAATAATATCTTTAAATGACACATTAGACCAACTGGACATAATTGACATTTACAGAGCCTTCCATACCAAAACAGCTGCTTATACATCCTTCTCTAGTGCACATGAAACATTCTTAAGAATCGACCACATACTGGGACACAGAGATAGCCTCAACAAATATAATTATACCAACTATATTCTCTGATGATAATGCTTTGAAACTAAAGATCAATTGCAGAAATAAATCAGGAAGAAACACAAATATATGAAGGTTAAACAAGATGCTACTGAAGGGTAACTGGATCAGAAAAGAAATAAAAAGAGAGATCAAGAGATACGTAGAAACAAATGATAATGATAGTACGACATATCAAAACTTTTGAGACACAGCAAAAGCGATCATAAGAGGAAAGTTCCTATCATTATAGGCCTATTTCCTAAAACAAGAATGAGCCCAAATAAATAACCTAACACATCTTAAAAAACTAGAAAAGGAAGAACAAATGATACCTAAAGTCAACAGAAGGAAAGAAATAATCAAAGTTAGATCAGAAATAAATGAAATTGAAAACAGACAAACAAAAAAAAAAAAACAATAGAAAAAGTAAATACAACAAAGAGCTGGTTCTTTGAGAAGGTTAATAAAATTGACAAACCCCTGGCTAGACTCACTAAAGAAAAAAGAGAAAGGACACAAATAAACAAAATCAGAGATGAAAGACGATCATACAAGAATACTATGAAAAAGAATGTAATAACAAATTTAATAACTTAGAAGAAATGGACCAGTACTTAGAAAAATATAATCTTCTTAGACTGAATTAAGAAATCTGGAAAATCTAAATGACCAATTGGCAGTATGGAAATTGAAACAATCATCAAAAACCTACCAAAAAGTAAAAGTCCAGGACCAGATGGCTTCATCAGTGAATTCTACCAAACATTCAAAGAAGATTTAATACCAATTCTCCTAAAATTCTCCCCCAAAATTGAAGAGGTGGCCATACTTCCCAACTCATTTTATAAGGCCAATATTACTCTGATACCAAAACCTGATAAAGATAACACACAAAAAAGAAAACTATAGACCAATATCTCTCATGAACACAGATACAAAAATCCTAAATAAGATACTAGTGAACTGAATACAACAACATATTAAAAAGATTATATACCATGATTAGGTGGGCTTCATCCCAGGGGCACAGGGATGGTTCAACATACGCAAATCTATTAATGTAATACACCACATGGACAAATTAAAAAAATAAGAATCATATGAGCATATTAATAGATGCAGAAAAAGCCTTCAAGAAGATACAGCATCCATTTATGATCAAAACACTTAACAAAATTGGTATAGTAGGAAAGAACCTTAACATAATAAAGGCCTTCTATGACAAACCCTCAGCCAACATTATACTTAATGATGAAAAACTAAAAACCTTCCCTCCAAGATCAGGAACAAGGCGAGGCTGTCTACTATCGCCACTGTTATTCAATATAACATTGGAGGTCCTAGCAAGTGCAATCGGGCAAGAGAAAGATATAAAAGGCATCCAAATAGGAAACAAAGAAGTCAAACTGTCACTATTTGCAAATGACATGATTCTCTATATGGAAAACCCCAAAGACTCCACAAGAACACTACTAGAAACAATAAGCAAATACAGTAAAGTCTCTGGATACAAAATCAACATTCAAAAATCCATAGCGTTCCTATACCCTAATAATGAAGTGTCAGAAAAAAAAAGTGGGAAAAATAATCCTTTTGTAATTGCAACAAAAAGAATAAAATACCTAGGAATAAATTTAACTAAATATGTGAAGGACCTACAAGAATCTTATTAAAATTACAGGATCTTATTAAAAGAAACTGGAGAACATACAAAAAATTATAAGATCTTATTAAAAGAAACTGAAGAACATACAAAAAATGGAAAGATATTTCATGTTCTTGGATTAGAAGAATGGACATAGTTAAAATGACCATATTACCTAAAGCATTATACAGATTTAATGCAATCTCCATCAAAATCCCATCTGCATTTTTTAAAGAAATAGGCAAAAAATCATCATATTTATACGGAAGCACAAAAGACCCCAAATTGCCAAAGCCATCCTGAGAAAAAAGAACAAGGCTGCAGGCATCACTCTGCCTGACTTCAAATTATACTACAAAGTGACAGTGATCAAAACGGCATGGTACTGGCAGAAAAACTAACACACAGTCCAGTGGAACAGAATTGAGAGTCCAGAAGTAAACCCATATTTATATGGGCAAATAATTTTTGACAAAAAAGCCAAAAAATATACAGTGGAGAAAGGAAAGCCTCTTCAATAAATGATGCTGGGAAAATTGGAAGGCCACTTGCAAAAGAATGAAGCTAGACTGTTGTTTATCACCACGCACCAAAATCAACTCACAATGGATAAAGGACCTGAATATAAGACCAGAATCAATACAATGCATAGAAGAAAACATAGGAATGAAACTCAAGGACCTTGGACTTAAAGAAGAATTTGACCTCAAAAGCAATGGAAGTAAAAGCAAAAATAAATGAATGAGATTACATCAAACTAAAAAGCTTCTGCTCAGCAAAAGAAATCATCAACAAGGTATCATCATCCAAACAGGAAAATATATTTACAAGCAATACCTCCAATAAGGGCTTAATATCCAAAATATACAAAGAACTCATATGACTCAATTACAATAAAAAAACAAATGATCCAATCAAAAATGGGCAGAGGTTCTGAACAGACACTTCCCCCTAGAGAACATACAAGTGTCCAACAAATATATGAAAAGATGCTCAACATCTCTAGCTATTAGGGAAATGCAAATCAAAACCACAGTGAGATACCATCTTACACCTGTTAGCATGGCTATAATCAACAGGAGAGGTAATAACAAATGCTGGAGAGGATGTAGAGAAAAAGGAAACCTCATACACTGCTGGTGGGACTGTAAACTGGTGCAGCCACTGTGGAAAACAGTATAGAGGTTCCTCAAAAAAACAAAATTGATCTATCATATGATCCAGCAATCCCTCTTCTGGATATTTACCACAAAGACTTGGAAACCCATATCAGAAAAGATTTTTGCACACCAACATTCATAGCAGCATTATTCACAGTGGCCAGGACGTGAAAGCAACCGAAGTTTCCTGCAATAGATGATTGGCTAAAGAAGCTGTGGTACATATATATAATGGAATGTTACTCAGCCATAAGAAGAGATGAAATACTGCCATTTGTGGCAACACAGACGGACCTCGAGGTAATCATGCTAAACGAAATGAGCCAGACTGAAAAAGTTGAAAATCACATGATATCACTTATATGTGGGATATAAACCTAAAGCAACAAATGAACAGGACAAAGAGAGACTCAGGGACATGGACAATGGACTAGTTGTTACCAGAGGGTAGGGAGTGGGGGAAGAGGAGAGAGGTAGATGAGGTAAAGGCAGTCAAATGTAGGGGGGTAGAGGGAGAGTGAAGTGGGTAAAGGGGATCAAATATGTGGTAGCTGAAGGAAACTGGACTCTGGGTGGTAATCACGTAATGGAATATATAGATGTCAAATTATAATGTACACCTGAAAATTATATAATTATATTAATCAATGTTACCCCAATAAACTTAATAAAATAAAATAAAACAAAATAAAATAATTTTTTATAGGGAAAAGAAAGAATCCATCCTTCTTTATCATCTGCTTTTTCTTTGCAGTAAACTTAGAGTAAAGAGCCTGGGTATACTGAAAGAATCTTCATCAGCCCATACTTCACTTGTTTGAGCATCATAGGCTTTGTCATTATGAGAAAATAATCTCGTTCATGTGGTTTTTAAAAACATTTTTTATTAAGGTAAATTTACATTAAAAAGTATACTCTTTTTACTGTAAATTTTTGAGAGTTTTGATAAATGTATTTGGTCATGTAAACATACAAAAATTAAAACATAGAACAGTTCTACCACCCAAAAAGTTCCTCTGTGTCACTTTTTAGCCACATTCTCCATGTCCTCATCAGTCCCCCAATATCCAGCCCCTGGAAACCACGGATTTGTTTTTCATCTCTTAAATTTTTGCATTTTCCAGAATGCTATATGAGTGGATTAAAATAATATATAGGCTTCTTTCATTTAGTTTGTGCATTAAAATTTATGTTGCATGTATCAGCAAATTGATCCTTTCTACTACTAAGATTCCACTGAAAGATATACCACTGTTAGTCTATCAATTCCACAGTTAAAAGAAATTTGTGTTGTTTCTGGTTTTGGCAATAATGAATAAAGCCTTTACAAATACTTACGTAGAGATTTTTGTGTGAAGATACAAGTTCATTTTATGTTGATAAATATGAGTTGGTTTGTTAGATCCTATTGTTTAAGTGTAGGAATACCTTTATAAGAAACTGCCAAACTCTTCTCCAAAGTGACTTTACCATTTTGCATCCCCATCAGCAATGTATGAAACTTCCAGTTGCTCTGTAAACTTGTCAGCATTTGGTATTATTAATTTTAAAGTTCATTCTAATAGGTATATAATAGCATTTCATCGATGTTTTCATTTTTATTTCTCTAATCACTAATGAGTGTGAGTGTATTTTCTGGTGCTTATTTGCATGTGTACATCCTTTTTTGTTAAGTGTGTTCAAATATTTTGCCCTTTTTTTTTAAGTTTTTTTTAATTTTTCAATTTTAAGAGTTGTGATTTTTAAAAAAATATTTTGGATGTAATTCCTTAGTTGAATATGTAATTTGTAAACATTATCTCTGATTTATTTCAATAACTTTCTATAGTTTTTAGCATACAGATTTTATACCTGTTTTGTTAGATTTATACCTACATTTTTAGTTTCCTTAATGGTATTTTTTTGGTTTTTGGTTTTGTTTGTTTGTTTTTTGTTTTTGTTTTTTTTTTATTTTTGTTTTTGTTTTATTTGTTTGTTTGTTTGTTTTGGTTTCCAGGAGTTCATTGCAAGTACATTAGTACATACAATTACAATTGATTTTCATGTGTCGACCTTGCATACTACAACATTGCTAACTCACTTATTCATTCTAGAACATGTATGTTCATTCGTTTGTTAATTTTGTAGATTATTTTGTATGTTTTACATAGAAAATTCTACAAATAGGGACAGTTCATTTCTTTCTAATCTATATATCTTTTATTTTTCTTATTGCATTGCATTAACTAAGGAGTTTCATTACAATGTATATAGAAGTGGAGAGAGTAAGTATCCTACATTGTTCCCCATCTTGTACTTTCACCATTAAGTATCATTAATATCTGTGGGGTCTGTAATGCTAACCCCTCTATCATTCCTAGTATTAGTAGTGTCTCTCTCTTTTTTAGTTTCTTAATTTTGACAAATCAATAATAACAATGTAAATGTTTAATATTAGAAGTAAATGAGTTAAGCATATAAAGAAAATCTGCATGATCTTTACAATTTTGCTGTAAATCCAAAATTATTCCAAAATTAAAAAGTTTATGTAAAAACTCACTAGGTTTATTAGTCTATCTATGATTTAAATATCACAGACTGGAGAAAGAACATAGAGTGATAAATTATTATTAATATTAATGAGTGTCACTTTACTGAAAATATGTTCTTTCCTTTGTAGTCTCAAAATCTAAATTTTTCTATAGTATTTAAAGAAAACCAAAATAAGCATGGGCTTTGAAGCCAAATTTTATTTGCATATGAATCATAAGTCTATTATTTACAGGCTGGATGAAGTTAGGCAAGCAACTTTTCTAGCTTGTTTATCCATTTATAGAACAAGTTTTGTCTTTGTCATTTAAGGTCTTGTCATAGAAGGCTAAGAAATTATCTTTGTCATATAAGGCTAGGAAAGTTAAATGAGATATCATAATTAATATGTCTAGAACAGACTCTGGGACATTTTAGATGCTCAATAATCTTTTTTTTTTCCATTTGGACATATAATGTTTATCTTTGCTTAGATCACAATATTAATATCTTAACTAAACTCTATAAATCAGAAACAAATTAAGACACTAGACGTAATCGGTAAAACAGGAGTATGTATGGTTTTTGCACTCAGTTACTAAATGCTTTCATAACTCTGGGAATTCAAAGCTTTATTCTAAGAGTAGTGCCATTGTTGGAGACATGATTAGAAACATGCTTGATATTCCACTCTGAAATATCTTTCAGAGCCTGAGACATACAGGAATCTTATAATATTATTTATAATAATATGTTTTAAATACAAAATGCTGGTGTCTTATTGACAAGTGTAAATGAATTGGAATCCAACTCTTCATTTTAATATTTTTGTCTGATTTTTACCAAAGTTGTAAAAGCTTCATAGAATGAGTTGGAAATTGTTCCTTTTTTTTCCCCTTTCTGGAATATTTTCAATGTTCTGCATAATTAATTCCTTGAAAGTTTAAACCTTCTGAAAACCATCTTTATTTTTTTAAATAAAGAGATTTTAAACCACCTATATTTTTCTAAGATTATAGATCTAGTTATACTGTTTACATTCTCAGGTAATTTTTTGTAAGTTATATTTCTCCTGAGATGTATCTATTTTGCCTAACTTTTAAAACTTTTTGCCATAAAGGTTATTCAAATCTTTCTTTCTATTTTCTTAAACTCTCCTATATCTATAGTCATGATCTATTTTTCAATTCTGTTTTCTTGATCAATCTCACCAGGATTTTAATCTATTTTATTAGCTGTTCTAAAGCCAACTTTTGAATTTACCAATTCCCTCTATTCTGTTTTTTGTTTTAATTTTTTATTATTTCTGTCTTTTTTTATCTTTTACTTTTTTGGAATCATTTGTGTGCTTTTGTTTTTCAATGTCTTGAGTGTTTTACTTGTTAATTTAAAGGTTTACTTTTTTTAAATAAGCATTTACTATGATAAATTAGCTTTAGATACTGCTCTTGCTGCATCCCGTAAGTTTTGAATTTTAATATTTTTATTACCATTTTGCTCTTAGAACTTTTCAATTTCCACTGTGATATTTTTGAGCAATAAATTATGTTATTTCTAAAAATATAGGTATTTAACAGACTTACACATGTGAAACATGGAAAGACAAAGAATTATAGGTAGTTTATAATTATATGACACAGATTTATAGATTTTTAAGTCTTTGCATTTATTATTCTAAACAATTCAGAATCCTCTGAGAATTTTTTAAAATTTACTTTCAAAATGGTCTTAAATACAGAGCATGACAATGAAAAACAATTGAGATGCTGATCATACTCCCTTCCTAGATTTTTTAATACAGTGTAATTCCCAGATGTTAATTGTAATTAGCTATCATCACTTAGCTTTCTTTATCAAAAGAATCAGCTGATTTCCCCTGTTCTCCATTTCCCTTCTCATACATATCTGAAACAAGGTCACTAGCTATGACAAGGACAAAAGTCCAGTTGTTAATATATAAAAACTTTTAAAGTTATTATTTATATATATGTATTTTTCTAAGTAGAAATATCACTAAATACACATTTAATGAGAGTTTATCATAACTTTAAATTTGTTATCTCTTTAATAAAGTAAACAAATTAAAAACTTTGGAGAAAATTAATATTCAAGACCCATTCTTTTTCTGGACATTGTTAACCAAAAGTAGCTAACATGGTGTTTACCTAGTTAAACATCATTTTGGTGACCGATTTAATCTATGTGGGACCAATTTAATCAGGGTCTTTCTACTCAAAGAATCCATCTATCTTATAACATAAGAACTAAATGGTATAAAAATAATCAAATGATTAAATATTTAATCACTCAACCAATACCTTTTTCTGACAGCTTCAGCTAATCATTTTGATGGATAAATTCACTAACATTTTAATTAACTTCATTACTCAGTTAAATAGTAAGTATTTAAAGAACCTGCTATGAGTTCTAAACTATTCCAGAAGCCATAGGGTGTTCAAGAAATATAAAAGTTAACTTCTTTCCACAAGGAAATAAAATACACATAAGAAAAATAATAGAAGAAAACAGAATAAAATAATGCATGTTGGTATAGAGGGAAGAAACATCTTATTAAAATCATCAAATATTCCATCAATGCTTACTTCGTACTAAATATTCATTCACTAAAAATTATTTAAAGACTGCTATGTGTAAAAGACACTGAGAATACAACAATGAATAAGAAAGAATTTCTTGCAAAGAGTTCACAATAAAAAGGGGGAAAAAGCAATTAATTAAATATAAAGGGATAATTGAAACAACACACAAAAGACATTGTTTGGGCTGTCATGTTGGAGGGCTCACATCTGGTGTTTGCAGGCCAGAGAAGGTTGAAACATACAGGCAAAAATCAAGAAAGATGGGGGGGGGATGGTGGTGAGCATGAATATTCCAGGAATCAGAACAATATTATGTACAAAGGGTAAGAGAAAAAATAATACATTTGAAAAATTACAGTTAGTATACATAGTTGAAGATGGCTGGAAAAATGGCCAAGAAATGTAGCTGATAAACTGTGAGATGTAAGCAGACACTAGAACATGGAAGAATTTATAAGCCATAGTAACAAATTGAACTATATTCTGAAGAGAATGACCTTGGAAGTTTAGAAGCAGATGTGATTAAATTATCCTTTTCAAAAATCTCAATCTTCCTTTATTATGAAAAATGGATTGGAGAAAAGAAGGACTAGAGGCTTAAACAGCTGCTCCACTAATCCAAGAAAGATGATTGAGACATGAACTAAGGTAGTCAAAATTGGGTCTAAAGAAGTGCCAATTCAAAAGTTATTAAGGAAATAAAATGGGAAGACCTGAGGATATGTTACATCCGAAGCAACAGGAAGAATGAAAATAAATGGTGAAGTTTTAGTTGTTGATTTCTACCATTTAGTGAATGGTGGTATCATTCACTAAGTTAGGGAATACTAGAGAGGGTTTGGGTAAATGAAATAGTGAGTTTTAAATATATTGAGTTGGAAGTGTCTTTGAGATTCCTGCATGGATATAGTCACTAGGTGCAGATTATTTGATGACTACTGAGCTTAGGAGAGATTCTGATAGAGACATTAAAAAGCTGGAGGCATCATTACATAAATGATTCTTTAAATCTCACAACTGTCTAATGAGACAAGCTTTACCCCTAACTTGTAAAACAAAAACTCAGGGTTGTTAAAAGAACTGCCAAGTCATTACATCTGGTAAGTAGCAGGACAAAAATAAAATCCACATCTATGTTGCCCCCAAATCAGTGTTTTCCAAAATTCATTTGCATATAAGCTCTTTTAAAGAAAAATAATTCTCATGAACTTATAGTTTATTTAAATTACTTTTTATTATAAAACTAAATATGGACCAAAATGAGTTACAATATTCTTTGACCTGAACTTTTTATGACAACTAAAATCAAATTTACAAATTAAATGTAAAAAAACAAAATCCCACAAAATCAGTAAAATTCATTTTCAGGACATTGATTTAATGAAATAGAAAGTATTTAGGTAAGTCTCCACCTACCCTTTGCATGTGGACTGGTTGCTATGATTTGGTGTTTTCAGTTTGGCTGCTCTAACTACTTGTGCTGTACAATAACTGTGTTTTCCTATTCTATTATGTCTATCTCTTCGAACTACTTATAAACCTTCATGTTGGTACGCTTTGGGACTTTTTTCCAGAGAGAGCCCAGCAACCATTCATTTGCTCTTTTCTCCTAAGTCAGAGACAACTAAAGTAGTGTAGTTGGTATGTGCGCTATTAAAATCACAAATCAAAAGTAGGCACAAATCCCAGTTGCAGTGTTTACCCATACAGTGCATCATATGCTTGTTTTAATTTTGTAAGCATCTATTATTATCAAAATAGAGACCAAACCTTAATATTATTGTAGAAAATTCATAAACCTTTGAGGATATGTGGGCAGCCACTCTGAGGAAAATTGCTGCACTGTGCCAATGGGCCTCCCCATGGAGCTCTGTGTGGACTTTCTCTTTTTGATCATACATACACTTGAAGTTCTTCTCATTGCATTTGTTTCCCAATTTGAGAACTGGAGTCCTTTATAAGACATTTTTACCTGTCTGGTTTCAACTATTTGATTTATTTATTGCTCTAAGCTATTGTCTAGGCTAGGGGTAGATTTTATATAGAATGGTTAATTATCTATACAGCTTGATTTAAAAGGCAAAATGTGTAAGAAAATGGACAATTAAGTTTTGATTATGAGAGATGGGAATCCCAGGGGGTCTGAGGAAGAGGGTTCCAAAAATAGGGAATGGTTCAAAAACAATGCAGAACCTCCAGAAATAGATGGTCTGTTTTACAATAATAGTCTGTGGGTGGTCCTGTACTGACCAGTTCTGTGAACATTTCCTGCTAGAGGCGTTGCATATACAGTTCAGCAAAGAGGGCGTTCACTGATTCTGCACAGTCTGTATCAAGTGCCAAAGTAATTAAATGTGGAAGCCAGTGGACCAGGGTGATTCAAATGCCTTGGTAGCCTATATAAGCAAACCAAAATCTGAGCCAGAGTCAATGCACTCTAATCCAAGAAAATGAAAATTAAGGATAATCAATCACAAATTGCCAACTAGGCTTTCCTAAATAAGAGCTGCTTAAGTTATGACCAATTAATTGCTTTGCTTTGCTTCTGGATCTTTTCTATAAAAACTTCTTCCCTAACTACAAATTAGTACAGTATAGAGGTTACTCAAAAAAACAAAAATTGATCTACCATATGATCCACAATCCCTCTTCCAGGTATTTACCCCAAAGACTTGGTAACCCATATCCGAAAAGATATTTGCACACCGACGTTCATAGCAGCATTATTCACAGTGGCCAGGACATGGAAGCAACCGAAGTGTCCTACAATAGATGATTGACTAAAGAAGCTGTGCTACATATATACAATGGAATATTACTCAGTCATAAGAAGAAATGAAATACTGCCATTTGCCTCAACGTGGATGGACCTCGAGATAATTATGCTAAGCGAAATAAGTCAGACTGAAAAAGTTGGAAATCACATGATATCACTTATATGTAGGATATAAACTTAAAAGCAACAAATGAATAAGACAAACAGAGACTCGGGGACATAGACAATGGACTAGTGGTTACCAGAGGGTATGGGGTGGGAGAGGAGGGAAGAGATAGATGGGGGAAAGGAGGTCAAATATAGGGAGGTAGGGGGAGGGTGAAGTGGGTAAAGGGGATCAAATATACGGTAGCTGAAGGAAACTGGACTCTGGGTGGTAATCACACAATAGAATATATAGATGTCAAATTATAATGTATACCCGAAAATTATATAATTGTATTAACCATTGTTACCAATAAATTAAAAAACAAAACAAAACAAAACAAAAAAACCTCTCTCCTAGTCTCCTTGGGTTCCCTCTCATTTTACACCATCCCAAAGTGCATTCTTCAGTAAAAGTGACAGTGAATTTTTTAAAGATAAACATGTCCTGCCTCCTTGTTTAGAAACTTCCATGGCTTCCATTCTACTTATTGTGAAAAACAAATCCCTGAGCTATATTTTTCTGCCACATTGGCTTTCTCCTTCACCAGAGACATGCCATTTGTCATCCCTTCTACTTGGAAACTTCTTCCCCAGTTTTGCAGGTGGCTGCCTACTTCTCATCACTCAATTTAAATGGCATAGCTTCTCATCACTCAGCTTAGCTCATCTCGTGATCAATGCTGAAGCTCTCCCCTTCCACTCTGCATCCCATTATATCACTTCATTTTACTCCCAAGACTAATCAATAGCTGAACTAAATAAATACATTTTTAAAAAACTGAAGTGTGTGTTATCTTCCTCCCCTATTCAAAATGTCATTTGCTCAAAGGCAAACATGTTATCTGTCTTGTTTATTGCACTATTTCCCATCCCTAGAACAGTGCCTGATACATAAATAATAGGCACTAAAAATTTATTTGTTGACTATTATGAATTTTTAATGGAAATAAATACAAGTTGGCTGATATTTCCATGGTTAGAAAATTATAGAATATTGTTCTTAAATAAAGAAACGAGATCGATTAGGACAAACATTATTATTTATAGTTGATTAGATGAAGTTCTGAGGGATAGACTAGTGGTAAAAGAAAACAAAATTCAAAGAAATGAATTTGAAAATCTAGTTGACTTTATTAAAGGTTTTATGAATTGGGCAGCCTTCCATCCAGTGACTGGAAGGGCCTTCTGTGATGTTATACAAAATGGAAGGCTTTTTTAGGAAAGGTGGGGTAAGAGGGCTATTAACAAAAGAAAAGAAAGGATTACTTTAAGACAGGGATCACTTCTTTGGAGTGGGGTAAAGATAACTGAAGGACAAGTGTTTTTATCTTTCAGATTACTTCTTCTTTCTATAGGGAGGGAAAAGGCCTCTGTGACAATTTACCATACTGGTGCTTAACTAGAAAATTCCATACTGGAATTTTTGAAGATTACATTTCTGGGAGAGGTGGAAATTACAATTGAATCAGATATTAAATCTAGGTTTGGTACAACAGACTTCTAGCACCAGTGTTCTCATGTTGGGTCTCTGACTTTCTATTTAATACTAGTAAGTGAGAAAGCTGGGTCTAGAACCTAGGACAACTGAATATAATTCTAGAGCTATCTATATTTTGGGATTTGGGGTTTGTTTTATTTTTACTACTGATCACCATAAATGTGCACAGAAAAGAAGATTTTTAATTAATGATAAACCACTTATATGAAGATGCATTGTTTATGGCCAAGATATGTGTGGGAAACAAAAAAACTTTGAGATATTAACACTGTCTTTAAAGAAGCTAGTGTTTACATGTAGAGATAAACTTTTATTTTTTTCTTTAGTCATTGATTTGAGACAATTTTTTAAAATTTTATGCATCTAAGCAGGATCAAGAAAGGTACAGATTCTGTCAATATAGAGAATTGAAATTAGTGGTGACACGACTATGAAGTGGATGGGAGGAGTTGGAAAGGGACCATGCTTCAGCTCTCATTCGAGGAAGAGAAGAATTTCTACCCAGAGAGAGAAATGGCAGAAAGAAGAAAAGCACTGAGGGACAAAGCACAACAAAGGATTCTACAGCATGTTATAGTGGATTTAGTTTGTTTTTAGATAAATTTGGAAAGCAAAATTAAAAATAATGTTGACCCATCCATCTGTTTTAACTGTAAAACTCCAGGGAGTGAAACACAAAAGTTTGGAACAAAATGAATGGATGGGGAGGACCATTATGAAGAAGCAAACACAATATCTTATCCCAGAGGTTTTCAGGGAAGGCTCCACATGAATTGGACTTTGGAAAACATGGTTACTGTAGGGGAAGGTATTGAAATAGGATAGGAGAGTGAATTAGGAAGAGGAAAAGGATAAAGAAAACCATACTAAAACGTTAGACATAAGAATAATGAAGAGAACTGAGAAAGAAAGCTGTACTGTAAATAAAGCTGCATTTTGTAACTGAAGTATATATGTCAGCAGGTGGTAGAGTCAGGTGCCCGGAGATGGAACCACATATGTGGGTTAGGAGATGATGCATGCCTGTAATGGAGTTTCATTTGACTGCAGAAAAACAAAGGAAGCGAAAGAAGCAGAGCAAAACACAGAAAACTCACAGAATTAATTCAGAGATAGAAGGAAGAAGAAAGGAAAAGAACAAGGAGAGAAAACAATAATTCTGAAATGACACAGAAAACAAGTTCAATTTTCATTATCTAGTATAAAAAGTTAGTCCATTCGTGCTGAAACCTTGGAAGAACCTGCCATCATCAGTTACCATGTAGACAATTCTATCGGAGCCTGCTTTATTTTCCAAATCCACTAATGAAGTACAATAGACTTCAAAGCCTGAAAATAAATGTCTCTGTGCTTCCTCAGGAATCGCTTTGATTGGCAAATAACTGTAACCGCATCATTACCATTTAATGTCTCTGGCAGTTCCAATGGTACCTGGAAGATAATAAAGAGGTGTCGGTATTATTCATATCTTTTAATTGCTCCTATTTGCATTTTTCTGGTTATCCTGTGGGCAAAATTGTAACACTTGGCTAGGCATATAGTGGATAAAGAAGACATAGGAGTCTAAGCAAAAATGCTCTCCTAAGTACCCATTACATTGGATAGCTATGAGCAACATTATAACTTTGCAATAAAACCTATTTACTGCTAAAAATTAAAATTGCTTTTAACAGCTTTATTGCATGCAAACAATTAAAATAATTATATCAATTTGCAGCTGCCGTTATGGTATGTCATCTGGTTAAGAAATGAGAAAGAAAAATAAAAGCAAGTACGGAAAGAGAAACAAAAGAAAGTGCAAATCCCAAGAGCAAATGCAAAAACTTTGAGAAATCAGAAAATCTAGGATTTAATATTACCTTCTTTTCTCCAAGTCATTCACTATTTATATAGTTGTAGGAATTTTTTATATACACTTCTATGTTTATAAGAGAAGTGAAAGAATGTATCCCACACAATAAGCCTTCAAGAAACATTTTGAACATTTGGTTTTTGTTAGTTGTGAGCAATACCTCTTTACAGAATCTGTAAACAGTCTCTACACTTTGCTTTAGAATACTTTGTCAACAAGCCAGACATTCCAATTCCATGAAGAGTAAAATCATTTCAAAAGAAGGCAGGAAACTGGAAATCTCACTATCTCCAAAGGTTTATTTGACCATATACTTTCGTGCATTAGTTTCAGGTGAACAAATGTGTATCTGAGAATTCAGTAAGAAGTTGCAAATTAATTCTATGTAAACAAGTTTCTACTAGACAAAAGAAGGCATGATAATGTACACATATATCAGGCAGGTGAACCCATGAGTTCCAATTTAGTCCATATTTCATCCTTTCTACATATTTATTAACATGCATGGTTGAATAAGCTGAGAGACAAGAATAACCTGAGGAGACAAGACTGACACAAAATCAAATGTTATTCCCAAACTAGTACTAGGTTATCTAGTCCTATAATCCAGGATCATTTATTTATTCATCACACATATACCAAGCATCTGTTATATGCTGGCATTCTGTTACTCGTGTAGAATAAAAAAGTGAATAAGGCACAGCCTCTGACCTTGAGAGGTCCAGAGTATATAGTGGAAAAAACTGACATATACAGTAGTTATGGCAGTGTTATCAGTCCTCAAGGAAAGATGTGAACAAAATATATAGTGTTTCTTTAATTACATCAAGCAAGTAATTCTTCTTCCCAACTGTATAATTTGAAACAATCTTTCTTAGCTATAAAGATGAATAATAATGTGCATTTTGAAGGGCTATTTGGAAAATAATAATATGTAACTGTCATTTATTGTGTCTGCTAAGTTTCAGTATCTGTGTGCATTACATAAAAATTATTTACAGACATAGGAAGGTAGATTAGGTTGAATATAGACATGGGTTTGAATCTCACCTCTGCCGGTTACTATGTGACCTCAGTCAAGCCAGTTTCCACATTTGCAAAACATAAATAATATTAATACTTATAGCATTATTGTGGAGACTAAATTAATCCGTACAAGTGCAGTTCCTGGCACAGAGAGAATATTCCATGCAGGTTAGTTCTATGATTACCTCTGTTAGCTTCACAGAAAGCCTATGAAATAAAAGATACCCTTCCTATTTGGCATATTGATATCTGATTCACAGAGTAAAGGAAGCTTGTATTCATTATCTCATGAGCTGACCTAAGAGCAGAAATTCAAATTCAAGCTTATCTAACTAACTCTACAGATATTGTAATAAGCCTGGATTTCTCTTCCAAACTGTTCCATCTATTCCTAAAAATTTACTTAGTATACCCATCTAGGCTCTATGTTGGCACAATCCCACTTGGCTTTGAAAATCATTTAGTTATTTCTCTAGTGCCCAATACTATGCCAGTTTATGATGTCTGCTTTTTGATAAACGGAATTTTTTAATTTCAATTTGTATGAGTTTAATATTTCTTTCTTTTATGACTTGTGCATTTTGTAGCTTGTTTCAGGCATCATTTCCTAATCAAAATCACAATTATCTTCTCTATAATGTTTTCTCAAAAAGTTGCCTTTTATTTTTTCTCTTCAAATCACTGTACATGTTTTTTATGTATGATTTTAGTTAGCACACAATTTCATTGCTTTCCATATAACAATCAATAGTCAATTGTCCCAGGGCCACTTGCTAAAATACAGAACTGATTTATAAGTTTCTTACTCATTTATAATAACAGATTTATCATAAATTAAGTTTCCAAATATATGTAGACTGAAATTTATCATATTGCCTATCTCTGTACCCATATCACCCTGTCATTATTGCTTATCAGGCATATACCCCTATTTTTTTAAGGATAGCCTTGGCTTTCCTTGGATATTTTTTTCTGTTTCATATAAATTATAGACTTAGTTTGTTAAGTTCCAATAAATCAGTAAGGTATGAAGTCTCTGGCTGGAACTGCATTGATTCTTAATACAAATTTCTGAGAATTGACGTTTGAAATCCATAGACATAGTGATTTCCTAAATATATTTAGGTATTACTAAATATCTTTAAACAATGTTTTATAATTATCTCCTTAGAGAGTTGTTCATTATTTTAGATTAATTCTCAACTACTTTATAATTTATAAATGGTATTTTTTAAATGA
This sequence comes from Eidolon dupreanum, assembly GCA_028627145.1. Classification (NCBI taxonomy): domain Eukaryota; kingdom Metazoa; phylum Chordata; class Mammalia; order Chiroptera; family Pteropodidae; genus Eidolon; species Eidolon dupreanum. The sequence goes on along the minus strand of CM053504.1, from coordinate 69,004,765 downwards.
TATATCTTGTCATCATATATGTGTGTATAGTGAATATGTATAGATGATAAAGTCTATATAACCACATATACAGATTGATAAACTGATAAATATTTTGTATCCAAGAACTTGCTAAACTCATTAATTCTAACGATTTTTCGGTATATCATGTACATATTCCATTTAGACAATTATACTGAATTTTTGTTTCATTGTTTCAAACCTTATACTTTTTTTTTCTTGCCTTATTGTGCTTGCAGGACTTTCAGTATGATGCTGAATAGAATGATAATGATAGAAGAAGACACCTTGTCTTTTTATCATTTAAAGAGAATGCTTTAATATTTCATGATGTAGCAGGATGTTTGCTATGAAGTAGTTTTAAAATATGTTTTATTCCTAATTTTTTATTTAAAATTACTTTACAAAACAAATTTATCAGGTCCGTTTCGACCTCTGTTGACTGAAAAGATTATGTTTTTCTTTAATCTGTTAATATGGTTTTATATGTCAATGTGCTAAGGTTAAATTATTTTTTCATTTTTAATGTAAATCCAATGTGGTATTGATGTACTTTGCTGGGATTTGCCATTACCAACATTTTGCTGAAATCTTTTCACTCTAATTTTTGAGTGAGACTGGGACTACGATTTTCCTTTCTCATTCTTCCTTGTCATATTTCAATATCACTCACTATTAAAGCAGCCTCATAAAAATTGAGATGAGAAAGTGTTCCCTCTACTTTTTTAATCACTTGGTGGAAGATTTGTAATTTGTTTCCTGTATATTCAGTAGAATTTTGAAATATAAACTTCTATGTCTGATGTTTTATTTGAAGGAATTTTTAAGCTTCTCTTAAATTTTAAAAGATTATGAGACCCTTCAAGTTTTTTATTTCTTTTTGGTTTCATTTTGAGAAGTTAAGCTTTCAGGAATTTGATAATTTTGCATAAGCTTTTTAACCTATTGCTGTGATGTTTCATAATATCCTTTTAGTATCTCTTCATCACCTATGCCAAATAATGTCACTATCATCATTCTGTGTGTGTAGTGTTTGTGTGATTTAGCCTTCTTTCTTACTTAACCAACATCACCAGAGTTTTGTCAATATTATTAATCTTTTAAGAAAACTAGCTTTGGAATTTTCAGTCTTCACTATATATTTAGGCAGTCTTACTTTTTGCAATGTTCTGATATGCATAAATTTCAAGTCTTAGGACTTACTATAAAAATATCAGTCCCAGAACAGTACAATTAAAATTATAGTTATCATAACATATTAACTGTAATTGCATAGTTGTGTCACTGTTTTCTCAAAGTCTGTTGATTTGTTACCAAGTAGCATCTGTTACTTAGTTCATGAACAAACAGAAAAGTGTGTAGTTGTGTTGCCTTCCTGTCTCCCAGGGGTGAACATGACATTTTCAGACATGAGTAATCAAAAGAAAGAGCCAGTCAACAAAAATGAAAGTGTAGCAAAGAAAAAAAAATCACTGAAGATGATATCGGAAATGATTAGAAGATTCGAAAATGACAATAGCAAAGCAAAGTTAGTACTACTAAATCTAGGCCTGCATTGAAAAAGTCTAATGTGTTTTAAAAACAAGATAGTCATTTCAACACCTTTTAGTTTAAATTTCCCTAAGAATAGAAAGCCGTTTATGGTTGAAATAGAGTATTTCCTTCTATTGCGGAAGAAGCCTGGAATAAACAAAAATCCCAATCAAGAATTCCATTAAGGGCCAAGGAATCAAAGTTACACATCCCATGGAAAGAAAACAGTAATTACAATAGAACTAGAGATCATTCAAGATTTTAAGCTTCATTTTGGAAGATTTATGACATAAAGCATGCAACTGAAAGAATTCAAACATTATGGCTGGGGTGAAGAATGAGGAATATGTATGCACTGAGACAGAAACTTTTATCATACTTTGCAAATAATTTTGCAGAATTCAGAGTATATAAAGGGAATTAAAGTAGAAATAGCTGACAGTGGTAATATCATTGTCACTGACACTTTTTGAGAGACTCTAGTTATTAGCCAGGGGAACTTAATAAAGGCATTCATTGTTCCATTTTACCTATTTTCAAAATTTATTCTATTTAGTTTTTTTTTCCTAATCCCTTGGACAAATGTGTAACCCATTAACATCCAGTCTTTCTTATTACTAAGATGTGCATTTAAGATAATCTTTTCCAATTTATTTTGTGGTTGTTTTCTTTTACATAGGAGTTTATTGGAAGATTATTGCCTAATTTCAAATATATGGTATTTAGCTGGTTATCTCTGTTTTTAACACCTAACTAAATTGCATAGTGATAACTACATGATCTATATGCTGTCAATGCTTTGAGATTTATTGGTACTTTTTTCTGATACTTTATGGTACTTACTTTAAGGTATTTATTGATACTTGGCTAAATGTGTGCCTAACTTTTTTAAATATCTATTTTTTTTTAAATCATGCTCCTAATATAGGAAAGAGGCATGAGAACTATACAGATTGACTAAATATTAAACCAGGTTGCATTCAGAGTCTGCTACATGCTGCTAGACACAAGAACCTGGCGGATCAGCCTAAGGCCAGACCACAGGGAAAGTACACCAAGATTCTTGCTGAAGTTACTAACGAATATTTCCCCATAGCTTTAATGCTACATATCAATACCCTGAAAGGAAAACAGGTAGAAACTCAATTTCTCAAACACTCAAGGTCTGATTCTCTGACTAAGAGAAGACCATGTCTCTGTCTGTGGAACATTATTCCTTCTCTAATAAACTTTCATTTTGTCTCTAACTCCTCTAGCTTGTGCTTGAATTCTTTCCTGTAACAAGTCGAGGACCCTCTCTTGGTGGGCATGGGGCTTGATCTGCACTGGGATGATTAGCCCCATCCTGCATCACTCAAAATTATTTGGACTTTCTGAATCTATCATGTCATTAATCATGTCTGAAAGCTTCTTGGCCATTAGATATTTAACTATTCTTCTGGATCATTCTCTTCTTCTGGACAGATATTCAATGCTCTCCTTATATACTTCATGCCTCTTAGTTATTCGTATTTTTAATTTATTTTGTACCCTTTGTTGCATTCTGAATATTTTCTTTAATTTTATATTCCAAATCATTAATTAACTTTTTAATGGGCTTAATATCTTGTCAGTTCGCTATGTCTTAAATTTCTATTATTATATACTTTTAGTTTTTTCAGTTCTCTTTAATAAAAAAAAAAAGGAATTATCCTTAGGCATTTTTCATAGTCTCTTACTTTCAATAATATTTTCGATTCTTCTTTTAAATAATTATTTTACTTTAGAAATAATTATTATGTTTTTGAGTCTACAGTGCTAAAATCTGAAGAACTTGTAGATCTGATTCCGTTGTATGTGTTTCTTTGTTACCCTTAGCTCCTAAAACATCAATTTCTTTGTGTGTGTGTATATGTGTGTGTGACTGTGAAGTCAAAGTTCTTGACACTGTAAGTATGAAAAATCTTTAAGATTAACTTCAAGTTGGGTCTTTTATGAGAGAATTCGCTTCTATTTCATGGGGAACTACATATCAAGGACCACTTTACCACAAATTACTGGCTTGATTTCTTTTTTTGTTTTCAGACCATTCAGGTTGCATGAAATTGGGCTTCAAAGCCATAGGGGAGCCTGGTGATAGTTATAAATTCTCAGGACAGATTTTTCCCTTTCCATTCAGCAACCAAGTTCATCACCGAAAATTCTCTTTGGATGCTCCTGACGGATGGAAAATTTATTTCTGTTGAACCTACTCACTAAGAGTTATCCCTTTGGGATCTCAGCTTTATGTGGAGTGGTCTTCTCTTAGCCTCTCCCGCTTGTACAAACCTGACTTCTTCCTCTCCCACGTATCCCTCTGAGACAATGAAAAACCAAAGTTCATATTTGCTCTGTTTGACAAATATCCTCAAGATAGAAGCCAGACTCTGTGCTCTTATCTTTATGAGTTCCCTCTCTCTTTAATTTTTGCTTTGTAAATTCTCTTCTTTTTTTTTCCTAGTACATTGGAACATTTAAAAGTATGCTTTTCAAATATTTTTATATTTTTTCTAACACAATTGAGACATTAGTCTCCAAATCTGCCATATAGCCAGAAATGGAAGCCCTCATCCATTTCTCTTTGTCACTGTAACGTGTTTAATTGTGCTTTATTGCTGTTTTAACTACTTGAAATGATATTTTATTTTTTCTTTTTTCTATGAACTAGTGCATGAGCTCCTAGAGTACAGGAGGAATTTTTGTTGTTGTTATTTTAGTTTTTCACTACTATAATTTCAGTGCATACAATAGTACTCAACACATAGGAACTTAAATATTTTTTTTTAAATGAAGTAATAATGAATTTCATGTGCTTAAAGTGAGCAGAGACTGGAGACTGAGGTAGTCCAATCTCCTATTTCTCTGTCTCTTTAAATCTTCTCACTTTCTTTAATGTGACAGTCGGTTCCAATGTTATACAAACATTAGAAGGTGTTCATTTTGTGTCTCACTAAAGCAACATATTTCAAAATTCAGGTTTAAGATTGAGAGTTCTAAAGACTGGGCCTGCAAAAGCAGTGCTCCAGTGGTTTATTACAATTTTTTGGCTTCCTTAATGGCAAAACCCAGTTAATAATAGAGCAGTCCTGTACTTAAAGAGTGCCAAGGCAGTTTTGCGGTATTTTTTTGTCCTGTCGCCTAAAACCATCTTAATAGTACTTCAGATTCACTCTACTCTTGAAGAGTGCCCCTTTGGAATTTTATTACCTGTCTCAAGTACAACATCATTTCTCCACAGATTATTCTCTTGGGCTTAATTTGTTGTTGTTGTTGTTGCTGTTGTTGTTGTTTCTTTGTTTGCTTGCTTTCTGGCTATTGGCCAAATCCATACTGCCAAATACTCTGACTACAAACTTACATTTAGGTCTCTGGCCACATAGGTTTGTCTCATATTATAATACACATTTCTATTATGAAACCAAATTATTTTACAATTCCTGCAAGAAGTGAGGGAGTGTTAATCATTCTTCCTAAAAGAGGGGCTCTAAATGTGTGTGTGTGTGTGTGTGTGTGTGTGTGTGTGTGTGCATACAGATGGTTGTTCTCATTCAGGAAAAAGGCTCAACATTATAGAAAAAAAAACACTAGATATATGACTCACTCTCTACCTAACCTCAATTTATTCATTTATTTATTTATTCAGTAAATCAATATTTACCTTTTTCTAGTTCCAGTAAGGCTCAATTAACGTCTGGATTATAATCTATAGTTTTAAGTATGTGGTTAAGTCTGTTGCTTTAAAGAAAGTCATTTATTTCAAAAGTTTGACTTCAAAAAATGTGTTTTTATCTAAATGTTTCAATACCTCTTTGAAAAAAATGCAATTCCTAAATTAAAGCTATAATTTTCTAACTTGAACTTATCACATGAAAACTTTTTTTCTCTGTGCTGCTGAATTCTGTTCATTTTCATTTGCAAAATATACTTCTACTGGTGTTCATATTATAATCTTTGCTCTGTATTAAATCTATCTCCTTTAAAAGATTGTTCTAAGATAAAGCTGAATCGAATATTTTACTGATGAGTCCCAAAAGAAAGGCCCTTTTCTAAATCCACTGAGTTTAGAGAAAGATATTGGCTATGTATATAGTGGTGCTTATCTTAAAAAGCATCACTAATCCTTATAGAGCAAAAGAAGCTATTTCTTCCATTGTTAATTCTTAGTTTTGAGTTCCAGAACTATCAAAACATGAAGGCAATGCCTCAGGCATTTACATTGCTGATCATTAATATAAAGGTGAGAAGTGCATTACTAGCTGTCATTATCACAAAAAAAAAAAAAAAAAAAACCCACAGCATATTAATGCTCTTATTTCTCTTTACTTTTCCCCCCTGCTGATAATTAGAGTGCTTAGAAAATAAAATAGACACAGGTTTTTATCAGGCACATGGAAAGTATTAAAAATGAGTGCATGTATCTTCCTTCCATTTGCAAGAAACAGCCATTATTATTCAACTATTATGCATTTACTTGAGGCGATCTCAAAAATAGTCTGCTGCCAAGTTTCTTATTAAGCATTTCAAAATCTCACTTTTTAAGAATCTTTGTAGGATAAACATTTTGGAATAACAAGAATGGTATTTTTCCTAGGAAATGTATAAATTGAGCACTAGAAACAGGATATTTTATAAACTGAAGAATTAACAGAGAGAATGAATGTATACAAGAATATCTGTATATTTTTTCTTATATTTGAGGGAAAATTAGGAGAATTTCAAAAAACATCCAAAATGTACCCAAGTCTTCATTTAATTTTTATAGACACAGTCTAAGAGGACTAAATCTTCCTAATGTCAGTTGAAAAGATAATGGATGTATGAATGGTAATCTTTTTTTTTTTTTTTTAACTAGAGCAGGGGATGTTTAAATAATTATGTCTTTCATGACAAAATGCTTTACATGTCTTTTGACTCCCATTGCTGTACTTTTTGCTAATGCTGATCTCACAGCCAGCTCCTGGAAATACTGGAAAATGTCATTGACGATCTCATAAATTCAAAAATTTTGAGTTCTCTGACTCCCAAATATATGACATGAGATCCAAATATCTGTTCTCACAAATACCGGTGTATTTTCCAGATGTCAAACCTATATTTTCAAACTGATGCCCCAAGACCCCAAAACCATAATCTAAACAAAATTAGTAAATGCATTATTTATCCCCTAAACTCTTACCCTCATCACACAATCTGTTTATTCTCAGTTTGTACTTCCTGTTTTAATTACTGGTTACCATTCATCAGGAATCATGAACCAGTAGTTTTTAATCTCTCTTTCTTTCTGCACATCTTTTGATTACCAGATCCCACAAATGCTCTCTTGAAAGTGCCTCTTGGTGCATGACTTACCTTTTTGTCCCTTCTGGAATGTCTTAGTTCAGAGTCTCATCTGATTCCTCTTCTGAAGTCTTGAACAATTTTTTAACTCTTATTATTGCGAAAAAAATATCTCTCCATTTAAGTTTACTTACCATGTTAAATAGAATTATCGGCTAAAATGTCAAATAATATTAATTCTCTGCTTAAAAAAAAAGGATCTTGGGTGCCCCAAGAGCAAAGATCACCTCCTAAGCATCAAACAAAGCCTTCAAAAATCTCAGCTCAACCTATTACCACAGCTTTAATGCACAGGAATCTCTTTCCACATCTCAGTTCTTACCATTACTCAAATCTGCCAGATCTTTAATATTCCTGCACCTTTGCAGATATTATTTCTTCTGTAAAAACTGCCCTTTCTCTGTTGCTCACCTGGGAAATACCAATTAATTAGAAACCTCTGTACATCTCCTCCCTGGGAAGCCCATTCCATCTGCTTTCATAGAACTAGTTAGTAGCCTTTGCATTTCCACAAAAATTTGTTCAAACTCCTCTTAATATAATTTCTACACATTATTATTATTATTATTATTATTATTATTATTAGTCTATCTTCCTAATTGTCCTATGAGCTTTGTGATAAATAGAACTGTGACCACATTATCATCAAGGCTAAAGATGTTATCTTCACTTTTTGCATGCTCAAAGTGTATTCGAGGGGAAGAAAAAAAAAAGGAAAGTCATAGCTCCTCTATAAATATTGCCCTTTTTTCCAGCTTTTGCTGATTACCCCATTCTCAAAACTCCACATTATCCTTTAACCAAATAATTTCACAATAATTTCATGCGAGTAAAGCTTGCTTCAGAATCTAAGTTTTGAAATGTAGCTGGGCAATTAAGAGGCAGCTAGATAAGCTTGAAAAACAGATGATTAGGTAGATGAGAAGGAAGGAGAGAAAAAGGGAAGAACAGAAGAGAAGGAGAGAAGGAGAGCAGGAGGGAGGGAGGACAGATCAAAGCTAAGAAATTGAATATTACAAATGACAACAGCCAAATCATATTGACAAAAGAACTCTGACCCACAATCTCTTCAACAACCAGCTCAGGGAACTAAAACCCAAGCTCTGCGGTGATGAGCCTAGAATAGTCCGGACTTGGTAAAGGACTCTCAGCTTTCCGATCTTCTGCTCCTCCTCCCAAAATCTGACCAACTAGACAAAGATACAATTCCCAACACAATTATATAACATGCCGATTGTATTCTAATCTGCCTTGCTTAGGACCTCTCTTAAGTCGATAACTTCCAATAAGAGCATGCAAGAAACCTTCCATTTTTTTTCACTATAAAACTTCCCTAACCCCCTTCCTGCCTTTGAATCTTTGCCAAATACAAATACTAGAGAGTGACTGCCCAGTTATAGCAAGCTCTGAATAAATAGCCTGCATTTGTTCCCAGTTGTGTGGCCTTTGTTTAATTCCACAGAGTTCTCTGTGGCCCTTGCTATGTCAGTGAAAATTTTTAGACATAATAATGAAAATAAATTCAATAATGAAAAATAATAATGAAATAAATTCAATTTTTTGAAACCCAAACTCTTTGCATAACACAGAAGAGTGAGAAGTATAAATATCTTTGAAATGCTATTACAATTACTCTCAATGTTCTTCACAAGATATTGCATACAACCCTAAATCCCTTCCCCTCACTTTCTGCCCACAGCTAAAAGGTTATTTCAAAGAATGAGACTCTTTCCAACTCAACCCATGAACATTCCCTTCTCCACTTGCTTCTTTTGTAATTTTGCTAACTTGTGATGTCTCAGCCCTCTCTAATGCAAATCCTCTGTTACAGGTTCTCCTATTATTTTCTTTTTCATTCTTTGCTCAGATTCTGCACCAAAAGACAACTTGTAAGTAGAACTGGGGAGTTCTCAACAAGATTGGTGAGTTTTGTCAATGTCAATATCTTGGTTATGATTGTCTATTTTAATTTTTTAAATAGATTTTATTTTTTAGAGCAGTTTTAGCTTCATGGGAAATTGAGTAGAAGATGCAGAGATTTCCCTCATATACCCCCTGCCCTCACACATGTATAGCCTCCTCTATTATCAACATCTCCCGCAAGATGGTATACTTTGTTACAACTAGTGATGATGCTACATTGACACATTATTATCAGCCAGAGTTTATAGTCTACATCAGAGCTCATTCTTGGTG
>CM053504.1:68937770-68995181 GCA_028627145.1 Eidolon dupreanum | reverse complement strand
TTTTTTTTCCTTAAATTTAACTAGTTAATACTAAATTTATTTTGGAAATGCAAAACGTCAAGGATATTCTAGGCAATATTGAAGGACATGCAACGCTAAATAGAAGAGTTATTGTAAAAATATATTAAATAAAACTATACAGTATTGGTTCAAAGATAGACAAACTGACCAATGAAACTAAATAGACAGTTCAGAAATAGACCAGTATATATGCAATTACATTATTTATGACAACAATGGTGCCATTGGAGCAGTAGGGAATTTTTGTTTTTCATTGAACTGTACTGGGCAATTGGCTATATTTTCTTCATACATCCAAATATCAGTGTGAGTAAATTAAGACTCCTACTACAGTTATTCTAAGGAAAAGTTTACTTGTTCTGGTATAAGAAAATTAAGATTGAATTGATTTGCTAAAAAATATGTTTTCTTTTAAGACTAGATGACCAATAATAGTAGAAGTCATTGGCAGGAACAAAGAAATAAGAAGAGTTATAAGTTTGAGGTAGAGGTTCGTTGGTTCGGTTTTGGCTATTTAGATAAACTCGTCGTTAGCAGTGAGTATGTTTTGCTACTCATTGTTGTAACAACGAAAATAACAATAAAATAAACAAACAAATAAACAAAACTATGTGGATGAATTCAGAGAAAGTTTACCATTTGCCCTGTTTATTTTGTTGACCTAGAGAATATATTCATTTTTGTATAGTTTTTAATAACTATATAAAATATGGATATGTTTAAAACTGCAAGAATGTTCAATTTTATTGAAATTATTAAGCTACTAATTGCATGCAGAATGACACAAAAGATGGAACTGTATGGGCAATGTTCTTCATTGCTTTTCAAAACTTCCTTTCTCCAGCCCTTCCTTTCCTATGCCAATGACAATTCATGATATTCTGCCACATAGTTTTTGTGCATGCGGCTGAGGACATCACAGACCTTTAGGGATCAATAAGAACAATAAATTAAAGTCCATGTGAGACTCTGAAGAAATGAGAGAAAACAACAACAGCAACACCCTGGAACAAGCACTTGCATCTATTTTCTGCCTAAGGGCAAAACCAGATAATGCTACTCATTCTTCTGAGTTCCCTGTGTCTCTATGAATTGTTCAGAGAACAAAGAATATTATTTATCCCTATACAAAGCTTCAAAGTCTTTAAAGCAACACATGAACCATGTTATTTTACAAATGTAACAAAATTCTATCTATGCCAGGAAAGAGACGGACAAGGAGAGTTCTATCTCCTTGGTACTTAGTATCAAACTTCTGCTAACTCAAATTTAATATGTTACATGTTTGCTTTCCAGATGATATCAAGAAGCACAGGTATTTTAGTAGGAACACTGTCATAATTCTACATTAAATATATAACATGTTAGAATTTATCTTTGATACATTCAGTAAAACATGGTTGAGCAGCCCATGGAAAGTTTAATTACTTCTATTAACATTCACCATAAATTAATTATTTGTGTGACACTGCAGGAGCTGCATTCACTGCAGGAAAATAATCTGTTGATAGACTTTGTTGCTATTTTAAATTCTTAAGAAGCCTCCAAATCCAGAGGCTGTCTTTGTCTGAGAGAGGTGTTGGACTTTCTTTCTCATCATAATGTCATCCTCACAAGCCCATTAATACAAACCAACTACAATTTTACATGGAAGAAAAATTACTTTCTTCAAGAACTTAACATCTAATAAAATTGAGTGAAGTGTCAGAAATGAAAATGTATTAAAATCCTTTTCTTTAGCTTGATTATTTTGAAGGCAACATAGTGTAGGAGAAAGAGGGTTGGGAGTAAGTGTCATGTGTATAACTATCAGTGACCTTGGACTGCTGCTAAAACATTTAAATTCATCGGCATCATCTCTGTTATAATTATCTACAACTTGGTATCTTGAATGTATAAAGAGTGTTTACAAATCAGTAAGAAAAATCATGTTCTAATAGAAAAAAAGGGGCCAAAGGATATGAGCTGGCAATTCACAAAAGAAAGAATCTAAAAGGCTAATATACATTTGAAAAGATATTTATCCTCACTAGTGTGCAGCGAAATCAAAATGACAATGAATTATGCTTCATATTATCAGAACAAAACAAAGCAAAAATAACAGAATCAATCAATTCTAGACATTGGTCAAAAAGTACTGCAAAACAGGGGCTCTCCCACACTTTGAGCTCTCCTAGTTACTCCAGAAAGCAGTTTGCCTATATCTAGTGAAGATGAACATGAAAATGCCCTATGATTGAAAAATTTCACTTCTAGGTAAATACGCCAAGATAATCCTTGCATAGGTATACAAGTAGTTATATGAGCAGAATGTTCTTTGTAGCAGTGCTTGTGATAGCAAAAATAAATTGTGATTATGTACGGTAAAAGAGTACTCTACATCAGGTAAAATGAAAGTAGATTCATTTGTGTCAACGTGGATAAATCTAAAAGTCAGTTATTTATAGGAAAAGGTAAGTTGCATATGTTAGAATATAATATTATTTATTTAAAACTTTAAAATATAGAAAATAATATACTATTTATAGATATGTATGTATATAATAAAACTCAAATATATATGGGCTGAACAAATAAAAACAAAACTATATTTGTGCAACTGGGAAGGGTGAGAGATGGCACTGAGGAGTAAAATGAGCCAACTTTAACATATTTGTCATGTATTGTTTTCCCCCAGATTATACAAGATTCAATTTAATGAGGCCATTATTAAAAGACATTAAGGTATATTTATAGAAAGAGAGAAAACATGAAGCTATTTACATGAGATTTACAAAAACTTTATTTTATGAAAATTTAAACATATAAAAGTACACAGAACAGTCATATATCCACCATCCAAGTCGTGGTGAGTTTGGTACATCCCTACAACCACTCACTTCCCTCTCTGCATTATTTATATTATTTGAAGCAACTTTCAGTCATCAGCTCAAGTAATGTATTCTTTCATATAGACTATAAAACATTTTATAAGATGCTAACATTTTATAGTTCTCAGAGGCGAGTATATGGACATTTTTAATACTAACCAATGGACATTTTTTGTAATTAATTTTTAATTTAAAAAGGAAATAATAAATTAGCAAGAGAAATGAAAGAGGAAAATAAAACAAATAAAATAAATGATATCTCTTGACTATTTCTAATCATTTTCTCCAAAGTGATCTCCCACTTCTACTAATAGACTTACTTTGAATTCAGTCCTTACTTTGAATTCTTAGATATTGTTTTCATCTTTCACCCAGTTGTGCTATTCTCTTCCTATACAGAAAGAGGCAAAATTCCAGAAGATATCATCAGAGAATATTATTATTATTATTATTATTTATTATTATTTACAGAAGAGAAAAATGTCGAGTGTTTATTGCATTAGGATAATTTCCCTTCAGCAAGATTACTTAAATTTAGGAACTTCCTGTGTGGGAGCCATCTATGTACTTTATGCAAGCAAAGCCTTTGTTCTTTAAAGCAAAGGTCAATGTAAGATTTGTACTGTTGTCTTTAAACATTAGCTTTGTTAAGAAGATTTTCAAAATTATTTTCATCAAGTTTGCTAAAGAACTCCTCAAATAGCTCCTGGCTTGAATGATCTAGAGAGAACAGGTTTTCACAAGTATTCTGGCTTAGGTAAATATAAAGAAAGTCACACTCAGACTTCTCATAGCATGTGTCAGCCTCTGTTTTTAACTGGGAAAAATCCTCCAAGTATTATACAAATTAGAAATTTAAACTTACCCACATACCAGGGGGACTGATCAATGACAAGAGACATAAATTAGAAAGTGGTGGAAAGAAAGGTATTATCTTTCTTTCTTTTTTTTTTAGACAGTGCACATAATTTGAATGTAGGTGTCCAGAACAATTAATTTCACTCAGGTGAGGGAGAAGATAATTAGGTATCAGAAGGAATCATAGCTATACAGCATCATTTCCTCTTAAAATGTAAAAATTTAATTCACATGTCAGAGATTAATTTAAAATCTCTTCTTAGAATTTATCAATTGAATTTAAGGTGGAAAGTGTTAGAAGTCAAGAATAATTAGCTTGGATTCATGAATGGCATAATTTAATTAACATTTTCTTAGTTAAATATGATCCTTACAAAATAAAAAATAAATAACCCACAGAGATGTTTTAAAAAAACAGCTCAGGAAGACATATAGCCACAAAATATGCCCAATAATTTCAAATAACTGCAAAAATAGAAAATATTATTTTTTATGTTCTTTAAATCTATTATAGGCAATATTCTCATCAATTATATTTTAGGAAATTCTGGGATACTCAGAAAACTAGAAATGTGAATGTGTCTATTCAGAAAGGTAAAAAGTATATACATGATTTTCCTTTTTCTTTTTTTTTAATTTTACTGAAGGCTGTATGTATGTATTTCTTGCTCATTAGCTGTTGGAATATGGAATAACAATATACTCGAAGTCTGTTTCTTCTGTAAAATAAGGGTAAAGAGCTACCTATTTTATATTTTATGTTTACAATGAGAATTCAGTGAGATACTTTGTGCAAAGTTCTTTCATCATGTCTGGCAATAATATATATTGATTAAATGATAGCTATCGTGATGATTATTTTAAAGAATATGGGTAACATATATTATATTTTATTTATATGTCTTTCATAGGTAGAAATGTTATTATGTTAGCAGTGCTGTTGATGTTAATATAGTTACTTACGTAAAACATTTTCTTCTTGGGTTAAATTTTTTTTACCAACAAACAAAAAACAACCTGGTTCAAACAAAAAATATCTTGGTCTGCAATTTTAAAAAAATTATTTAATTGCTGTTTAGTGCTGGATGTAGCTGTCTCTTCGCCTTTGTGTATTGTTTGGGAGGCATTAAGATGTCCTGTATATTATACCAAGGATAAGAACTTTAGACTTTTTCTTAGAGATGTGTGAGAGGAAGTTCAGTGAGAAGTGAAGGACTTTGAGTAAGACAGTGAACAATTTATCTAGATGAGCAAAATGATAAATTAATCTCTATTGCCATCAACACATATACCAACTGGTGTACATTAATTGGGTGGCTAATAAAGTAAAATAATACGACTTGACAATATCTTTGAGATAGAAGTTACATAGTTTTAAAATACTTTCTATGTGGAATTACTTATTCAGGAGGAAGAGCTTGATGTGCCTGACAAAATATGTCACACACCTTTAGTTTTCCTCTCTTCAATCTTAATGTACCATTAAAAAAATATACTATTCTAATTCAGATGCATTTATAATGAGAGAACAAAAGGAAAGTTGTGATATGTACAAACCTCCATTCTTCTTCATCTCCTTCACTTCTCTGCCTAAAGTTGGAAAAGGATAAGACTTTTCAAAGTAAATCAAACTAATATGAGGAATAGGCAACATTTTTATTTGGTGTCCTTCAGAGGCCAAATCTTCAGCATGTGAGAACTCTGACCATGTGGCATTTGTCAGGACTTTAGCTCATGATAAATTCTCCATTTTTATATAATAGTTGTTCTATTAATGGTCCTCTTATTTGCTTTGTTTTACAAAACCAGACTTGAATTAGAACAAGCATATGAATTTGACTTCCAAGACAAGAGAAATAAAAGCAAAAATAAATTAATGGGACTACATCAAACCAAAAAGCTTTAGCACAGCAAAAGAAACCATCAACAAGGCAAAGAGGCAACCATCTGAATGGGAAAAGATATTTGGAAACAATGCCTCCAGTAAGGGGCCAATATCCAAAATATACAAAGAATTCATACAACTCAACAATAAAAAAACAATCTAATTAAAAAATAGACAGAAGACCTGAACAGACACTTCTCCCAAGAAAACACACAAATGGCCAACAGGCATATGAAATGATGCTCAACTTCACTAGCTCTTAAGAAAATGCAAATCAAAACCACAATAAGAATGGCTGTTATTAACAAGACAAGTAACAAGTGTTGGAGAGGTTGTGAGAAGAGCAAATCCTTGTGCACTCCTGGTGGGGCTGTAAACCACTATGGAAGACAGTGTGGGGGTTCCTCATAAAATTAAGAATATAATTACCATATGACCCAGCAATCCCTCTTCTGATTAGTTACCCCCAATTATAACATTTATCCATAAAGATATATATGTACCTTGGAATTTATAGCAGCATTATTCACAGTGGCAAGACATGAAAACAACCAAAGTGTCTTTCGATAGATGATTGGTTAAAAAAGATTGTATATATAGATATACAATGCAATATTACTCAGCCATAAGAAAAGATGAAATACTGCCATTTACAACAACATGGATGAATCTCAAGATAATCATGCTAAGAGAAATAAATCAGACAGAAAAAATTGAGAACCATATGATTTCACTTATATGTGAGATGTAAAACTGAAAGCAAAAAATGAACAAGATAAACAGAGATTCATGGATACAGACAACAGTTTAGTGGTTATCAAAGAGAAGGGGGATGGGGGAGGTCAATAAGGATAAAGGGGGTCAAATATATGGCGATGGAAAGAAATTTAACTTTGGGTAGCAAACACAAAATGCAGTATACAGATGATGTATTATAAATTGTACACTTGAAACCTATATAATTTTATCAACCAATGTAACCCCAATAAATTTAATTAAAGAAAAAGAACAAACATCTGTTAAAATCGTATCTCTCAAAGTCTCTCACCTGTTATAAAAACACCACAAAAACATCACTGGTACCTGCTTGTCTTTCCACAGGATATCAACAGAACGATTGCACAAAGCATATAAGGTGTCTGTTTGCTGTCATACACGAAGTGTGGGAATGTGATACTTGGGAAAAGGAAATAATATTATGTGAGTCCCATGATTATGTCTGCTTTCTGCTTGGAGGCAGAAACATTCCATCCATCAAAAAAACTCTCAGCCAAATTTGGCCAATAAACAATAGAGCATGGGTAGCCAGGAGTCCACCTAACACTCACATCTAAATTAAGATAAGAACGATTCATTTCTAAATACTATTCTCCATTAAAAGAAACAGCGTTCCTGAGGAAAAAAGGCTGACTCCAGTGCTCAGGAAGTGAAAAGTACCAATGAGCTGGATCTTGTAACTCCAGAAAGTAAGGAAATGTTCTTAAGACGTATCAAAAACAGACCAGGTTGTAGGTACTCTCACTCGCCAAAGCTGGGAATAGTTGAGCATCAAAATAAATAATGACAACAAAGGTATTTTATTTCAAATACCTTTGACGTCTTTATATAATAATATAATATTTTATGGAGAAAGACTCCATAAAATCATATTGATATTAAATAATTAATTAATTAAGAAATACAAATTGACACATAAAAACAGTCAGGGGTTGTAAAATATAGCATAAGAAATATAGTTATGTGTTGTGTCAGATGGGTACTAGACTTGTCAGAGAGATCACTCAGTAAGGCATATAAATGTCTAACACTATGTTTGTACACCTGAAACTAATATAATATTATCCATTAATTGTAATTGGAAGATAAATTCATTTTTAAAAACTCTCATAGAAATAGAATATATTATTATATAAAGACATCAAAGCTATTTGAAATAAAAAAAATCTGTAAAACAAAACTGTCTCACAAATGAATGAATGAATGAATGAATAAATAAATACATAAATACATAAATACATAAATAAATAATGGAAAAAACATAAGCTCTTTTAAAGAGAGAGGAATACTTGAGTTAGAGAACCATCAAGGGAGTCAAAAACTCATGGTGCTTTCTTGATCAGAATGATATTAACATTTTCTCAAGTATCCCCAAAGTAATAATTTAAAAGTTAAAATTTTAACCTTATAGTGCAGATTTTTCATGGACATTACCTAAACCAAGTGAGTAAAGTTAACACCACCAAAATAGGGACTAACTGACATGTGCCTCAGTGATGAACTGAGAAGGCGCAACATCACTTTTGGAGAAAGCATGCAAGGGAGGGATTATAATGGTTGACCATGGCATGTCAACTGACTAAGGAATGAAGGGAACAACTAGAAAAATTTATACTCTTATTTTAACATTTTTATTCTTTCTTTACAATTTTAATCAAACAAAATGTGAAATTAAGGAATGTAAATTAAATGGATTTTTGCCCAGAAAAAAAAATACACAATTTTAGATTCTCAACTTCCCTGGACTTCTATTACCCTTGCCAATTAATAATTATATTGTTATAGAAGCAGTATGCTTGTCACATAGGGTTACTCCTTTACATGCAAGCTCAATATGTTCATATCAGGTCAATATGCTCTTTGTGAAAATTTCAACATATTCAACATTTTCATATGAAGCATAAATCCATTTGGGGATTTTTGTCTGTTGTCTACAAACTGTCAGAAACACACAAAAAGTTAAGCAACCATAC
Organism: Eidolon dupreanum; assembly: GCA_028627145.1. Classification (NCBI taxonomy): domain Eukaryota; kingdom Metazoa; phylum Chordata; class Mammalia; order Chiroptera; family Pteropodidae; genus Eidolon; species Eidolon dupreanum. The sequence goes on along the minus strand of CM053504.1, from coordinate 68,986,797 downwards.
TTGCCATATAAAATTCTGTGCCAACAGAATGTTTCTATGAAGGAGTTTTCATTTAAAACACCTCGCCACTCAGAAACACTTAAGATATTACCCTTCAGAGTTTTCAAATCTCTGTTCACAGCTTCACTTCTATTTGGAAGCAGTTATAAATAATTTTGTATAATACAGAATTCTTTGTAAGTTCATGTCAATTCCTTCAGTTTAAAATTTTAAAAAGTTATCAAAGCTTTCGGTTTCTCAGAAGTTTTATAGGAAAAATTTATAAAACATAACTGCATTTAAAACATAGTGCCAGAGTAAAAATCCATGAAATGCAACACCACCTCAAAGAGTTTAAGATTTTATCAATATACATACACACACAAATAGAGGACCCCATGTAGCTATAGAGAGCCATAGGCAGGCTTGTTAGTTCAAAGGCAAAAGCAGCCTGGGCTGGGTCTGGAATCAGAGTATGAACTGGTATGTTTTGATAAGGGAAGATGGGGTTTGTCCAAAGTATCCAAATAAATAATAGATATAGAAGAATTCAGAAATGTTAAAGGACAGGTAAGCACCAGGCACTGTATCTAACAGTTCTATGTAGTATTCTATAGGTTTCCTCTCTTCATATATTAAGGTTTATTTTGGATAGATTATATGAAAAGACATTTTATGTGAAGAATCTCATAGAGGCATGCCAGTGAGCCTGTAAGACATCTGTTGCAGGAGTAAAGGAATCTGTGAGTGGTCCCAGGACAGATTCTCCCCCCACCCCTTCCCATGCCTTGCTCTGGCTGCTGTGTTCTTGGTATATCTGAGGCTATACTACCTTATCAGACAGTAACACCCAGGCGGGGCCAAAATTCTATTGGCATTTAAGGATGAACTATGCCAAAGTTCCCCTGCAGTGATAGAATGCAAAAATTCTATATAACCCCATGAAATGAAAGAAAACACTGAAGCCAAATCTACAAGTTATATATTATGAAGTGTTTGCAGGAGAGATTAGCACCTATACTAAAGGATATATTTTTATTGACTTAGAGTTTTAATAATAAATAACAATAGAAGAAAAGTCTAATACATTTATAGTCAAGCCAAGAGAGCTTTCTGCATAAGAAAAGAGCAAGGCAGAAAGATCTCTTCATAAAGTAGAAGATTCCTTTTATCCCAAACAATTCAGTTCTCCCTAAAAATGCATAGAATCATACCTATTAGATGCACTTAATGCCCTAGGTATTGGTTTAGTGTGTTACATATGTTTAGCCCCTTGAAACCTCTCAATAACTCTATGAGGTAAGTAACTCAACCAAGGTCACACAGTTAGAGTGTCAGAGATAAGAGTCAAAGCTGTACAAAGTGGTAATGGATTCCTTGCTCATTACCACTGTACTATTAATCATCCAATATACCAGCCTCAGTTCTAGTCACTGAAAATCAAGAATACATAACACAAAGTTTTTAATCACAAGAAAATATCTATCTAGGGCCAGAGAAAGACAAATACAATATGACCTCATTTACATGTGGAATCTAAAAATGCAAACTTATAGGGACATTGAGTACAGTAGTGATTGTCAGAGACTAGGGGCTGATAAAAATGGGGAGATGTCAGTCAAAGAGCACAAACTTTCAGTTAGGAGGTAAAGTTCTGGGTATCTAATGTATAGTATGACACTGTATTATATACTTAAAAGTTGCCAATAGAGTAGATTTGAAATGTTTGCACCACATACACACAGAAAGCAATTAATTATGTGAGGTGATGGAGGTGTTAGCTAACTCTTTATGGTAATCATTTTGCAGTACATATGTGTATCAAACCATCACATTGTACACTTTAAGCTTATACAATATTATATGTTAATTATATTTCAATAAACCTAAGGGAAAAGTATCTCTCTGGTAAGATAAGATTTGATGACAGAATGCACAGAGAGATGTGAACAGGATACAAAAGCCAGAACGTCAATTCCATTCTGGGAGCGAGACATAGGAAGTGGTGAGAATATAAAAGAAGAATTCCTGAAAGACTTGGAAGTTTTACGGGTTGTGAGGCCTAATATTTATTCAGTCTTTCCTCTTTTATCGTGGTTGTGCATTTTATGCTGGAAAGATTCCTAGTAAATATATATGAACCATGAAAGGAACAGCTGCCAGGCCCACATATTCTATACTATAAGGAGGTTCATAAAAGCGAGGACATCTTCTCCTTGAACTAGCTTGTTATGTTGAACTAAACAAAGAGAAAGGCAGGACAGAACTGCATTTGTCGAAGGCGACATCTGAGTCACTAGCATGGCTTTTCAGGCTGGTCTTTCATGTCAGCCATTTCAAACTACAATCACATGACTGAATTGTCTCCTGAAACTCAAACTAATCATCTCCTTCATCGTCTGTTCTATGCTTCTCCATGAGAATACACTTGCTTTACATTTTAAATCTTATCTTCTAAGACCCCATTTAAACCCCAACTCTTCTTTGAAGCCATTCATGACCAATTTAGCTCATATTTATTCTTCCTTCTTCTTAACCTTAAAATTGTATGCCATATCCAAATATAACTCCTTTTGTGATAAAAATCATTTTTCATTCATTTGTTGAAATTACTATTGTATTTGGTAATCAGTAATAATGAAGAGAATGGCCCTGGAGTAGACTGTGTAGGTTCAAATCCTGGATCTCTCACTTACTGATTTTATCATTTTCTAAGTTGTATGAACTTTGTGAGCTGCTTTTTCCTCATCTGTAAAATAGCTTCAATACATACCTCATAGCATTATGTAAAAATTAAAGGAATTAACACCTATAAAGTGTTTATAAGAATGCCTAATATGCACTTTTTAAGTTTTAGACATTTTGATTTTGATCTGGTTACTGTAATTTATCTCAGTCACTGAGAGTACAGAGCTTACAATTTTGTTATGTTCTTCACAACCAAGCTTCAAACAGTATGTAATATTTTGAATTGAAATAATAGTAAGAATTCATTGTATCTCAGGACATTGGGTTTTAAATGAATACTTTTCCAAATCTATTTACACTTAACTCAGAAGTTGAACATTTACATCAAGTAAAGCGCTAAAATAAATAGAAATCATAAATTTGTTGTTCAGTTTTACAATAGCCATTTGGTAAAATCAATGGAACCACAGAGTCCTGATTTATGAAGAGAACAATCATCAGTTTGTTACATAAAGTTACCCTAATAGAGTTATCCATAGACAGAAAGAAAATGATGAGTCATGATGTTTTTTCTTTTTTGCTTCCTTTTAATCAATTAATACCAATAGGAATTCTGCTTTTGCTCAGGTCCTGAGCAAACTTGATTTGAAAATCAAAGTTCGATTCAAGTATACAGTAAACCATCAATATTTTGTTCTTTGTTCACTAACAGATGTCATGCCTGTCCTGTTCAGTATGATAATCACTATCTTCATGTGGCTAGCACATAAAATGTAGCTGATCCAAATTGAGATATACTATCAGGATAAAAGACATGCCACTTTTCTAACATTAGGTATAAAAATTAAAAAAAAACACTGTTAGCTATCTCATTAAATTTTTATATTGATTTCATGTTGATATGATACTATTTGAATATATTGGGTTAAATAAAATATATTAGTAAATCAATTTCACTTATTTCTTTGTAATTTTTAATGTAGCTACAAGTAAATCTAAAATTACATATATGGCTTGCATTATATTTATATCAAGCAGTGAGGGTCCAGGCAGCAAAAATTCTTTATCCATATTGAGCATCCATTTGGCGTTATGATACAATGTCTGTCTTCTGTACTTCCTGCTTCATCCCTCTTAGTGCTTGTGGACAGCAGTGGCAGAAAGAATTTATTGGAAAGGTAAATAGACATTGAGAGATCATTCAATTTATTTTACGAACTATAAGTGAAAAGATTTTAAATAGTAGCTTTCTCTAAATGAAAATTCTTCAGTGACTCCCTATTTTCCTCAGAGTAACAACCAGGGGACCCATCACGCACCTTTTAAGGCTTTGCATAACCCTACCCTGGCCTTCTTTCAAGCTTCATCTCTTCCCACTTTCCACCTGACAGGAACATCATCTCTATGCAAGTTTCTTTTTATTTCTGTACAGGACATCTTTTCTCCTATCCACAGACTTTTGCACAAAACTGTAATTACCTCTCTCCAATCCCATTTCATGTGATTAATTTTCATTCATCCTTCAGTTGCTATTTCTTTCGAAAAAACTTCCCTAATCTTCTAAAGTTCTAAAATTGATTTAGACATCCCAAATATATGTTGTAATATTCCTCATGTGTGCTGCAATTCTGTATTCTAGTTTTATAGAAGTAATGCCTTATTCTAAGGGCATATTAAATTTTTTCTGGCAATGTTTATTATTTATTATTATTATTTATTTTATAACTGGGAGTTTCTACCTTTTAACCACCTTCACCCATTTTACTCACAACCTAACCTGCATCTCTGGCAACCACCAATCTGTTCTCTGTATCTATGTGTGTGTGTGTGTGTGTGTGTGTGTGTGTGTTTGTACACACACATGTAAGTGAGATCATACATTTCACTTTGTATAATGTCCTCGAGATCCACTCTTCTTGTCTCAAACAGTAGGATTTCCTCCTCTAGAGTTTTACAAAAAAGTCATTATAAGCACTTTGGATAGAAAATTCTTTATTGTATGGGTATTTCCCAGGCATTGCAGGATGTTTACTATACCTAGACCTTAACCCATAGCACTTCCCAATTATACCAAACTCTCCCCTCCCCACTACACATACATACATTTATCACTTGCCACTTTTCCATACTGTACCTAGGGAGGCTAATCACCCCTGGTTTAGACCCAGAAGACCATAAGCACCATGAAATCAGGAGGCTGATCCAATTATTTTATTATCAAGTCCTGTTCCCAGGATAATAACTGTCATACAGAAGGGGTTCTCTGCTTATTAAAGCATGATCTATCCTAGTATTAGTTCCATAATATGATATACCACTAGGCATTTTTAATACAAAGCAGAGCAAACTCAAGTGAATTTCCTTTCTTATATAGCAGCTACTCAGGAAGGTGATCACCATCAGTACATTCTTCCTAGGCCCTGTAAGTATCCATGAACAGAACTGTGTCATTCCTCTATAGCCTCTGAATTTCAAGATCATTGAAACATCAAGGTTGTTTCATTTCAAATGAATGTATGCAACTTCCAACTTAAAAATTTATTTCTAATGGTTCAAATACTTAGTCTGTTATTGTTGTTCAATGAGCATTTATTAAATTAGGATTAATATGTAAGTGCCTATTTTCAATAAAAGACAATGTTTATTACTAGGAATGAAAATAGGTGTAACATTTAAAGAAAAAGAAGCCCAATGTGGTACTTTGTTGACTAATTTATTGCTAATATATTTCTGTTATATCTAGTTATGTCTAATTTCTAGTTGTCTCAGCAACTTGTGTAGAGGTTCAATTTAATGCTTACCTGGGGTGTCTCATTTTCATGTTCCATGCTTGTCCCAACATTCCTCCTTTGCTACCCAAGGAACCAATGTTGGCAGAGCCCCAACATCATTTCTACAAATGCCTTTAGAGTTTTTGTTCTAAATAATGAGTACTGAATCCTTAGCTCTGGCCATTTATAGCACAATATAGAAACTGAGATTCATATTAGGTACAGAGATAAAAGCTAGATCCCAGATTCAACAATCAATATTTAGACAACTTTTAAAATATTCAAAAAAATGGAAGGCAAACACCAGAATACAACTAACTGAACAAAATGTTTGTTTTGAAATGTCATAAGCCATTTAAAATTATTTCTAGATTAAAGTTTGAGCATAAATAACTAAAAATATGATGTGTACTTTTAAAGAGGAAAGAAGTTATTGATCTTGATGGCTGACATGAGAATAAAAATCAACATCTGCAGAACAGAAGTGATGATTTTAGATTTTTGTTGTTAGAAAGATTTTTAAACCACCTGGTATACCATCTGTACCAAGAATCTGACAAATTGAAAAAAAATGGTGTGCAAATGTGCAAGCTTAGAAGTAAAACAATCTCTTCTCCCAGTTCGATATTTAATCCACCACCTAAAAATATGTGTTTACATAGAATTCAAGAATAAAATATTTCAATTAGTTCCTATCTTTTCCCCACCAGTGTTAGGTAACTAGTCAGACATAAGTGACAGGGGGAACAAGAGACCAGCCTAAAGACTGCTAAAAGAACACCCTATTGGTAGTTCGAGAATTCCTCCCGCATTCCCAGAGACAAAGGAAAGGAAGGTCATGGTTTTAGTTGGCCTAATCCGGCTACAGACACCTGCGCAGAAGCTACTACCCTAATTTGCCTACAACTTAAGCTTCGTTATAATACTATAGTTATGCCTGGAATTTCACAATTCTAATTATTGAATTCTGGGTAAGCACATGCACAGTAGGCAAAGGGTTATATCACAGTCAAGTGTCAATCCAAATAACCTCACAAGCTACACACCTAGGAATGCCTTTGGAACCACCCATCACAGCCCAAATACAATGCAGACCTTCCCATTTCTGCATTGCTACAGCTCTCTTTGCTGAAAACCCTCTCCTCCCTTGGGGCATACTGTCTTCTTTCTTCACCTGCCAAATTCCACAGGGCTGCAGCCTTCCTTAGCATGGCCCATCTCCTTCTAAAATGTATTTTCAATAAATCTTAATTTTTCCAAATCTTACCAACCTGTAATTCTTTGCTGCATGAATGGGGAAGAAACGAGGGACAGCACACAACACTGTCATTCTTCCCAATGCCTCTGGGACGACCCTGGATTTTACATCATCTCAGCAGTAACAGTAGGGCATTATTGTTTTATTTAGATGATTCCAACAACCAGATTACTGATCCTTGTTGATTCTTGGCCAGAAAAATATTTCACCAAGATTGACTGTCCTATCATTTCTTTAGTTTCCTAGTCACAGCTCTTCTAATTTTAGCAGTAAATTATATCTTATTTAAGCTAATTACGATTCTATATGTTTGTCTTCTTTCTCAGATGCACTAAAATAATTTTTGGTCCAAGCATCATATCATTATAGTTGTATACATTCATACATATGTTTAGTTAGTAATTACCCATGAATTGAGCACTCACTGAATAGAAATGCAACAGTAATATAGATATACAAGGCAAATATTGCCTTTAAGGATGTTGCATTTAAGTGGAGGAAGAATAGTTGGATAAATAGCTTCAGTTAAAGTTGAGTGAAAGGAAGGAAGAGACAGCATCTGGTGTACATTGAGAATGCAGATAATCATCCTCAAGCTTTCATTCTGGAGTATTGTGTATGTACCACATGTGTACCATGTATGTACCACTTGAAAATCCTCTTTTCCTAGCTGCCTGTTCCTTTGAAAGCTTAATTACTAGAGTCATGAAAGTGAGTATATTTCAAGGACTACCCAAAAAACCATTATGTTAAATTTTAAAATGTATCTGGGCATCAGAAGAGACTTCACAGTGTTGAGAATACTTTGGATCCCTATTAAATATTCAATAAATGTTTGGAAATGAGACTGTAGGGGACACTGTTGGTGCCCTACTCAAATCCCCTTTACCAAGCTGGTGCACCTGTCCTCCAGCTGTTGTGAGTGCTAGTTGCTAATGCTCACAGCTGCACTCCTCTCTAGAGAATTACTTTTAGCCAAATGAAAGCTGTTTTGCCTGGAGTTGATGTTCCTTACCCTCACATTTAGTTGTATCAAATAACTAACTGACAATAAAAGACAAACGGCCGGCTTTCTTGCTTTGGATTTTTCCTCTGTGTAGTACTGTTATGCTCCAGAACTCCCGTGGAGATCAGGCTACAGCTAGCGGAGACTCGTGTTGACTTAGTTCCTTTCCTTGCCCTGTCTTTCACTCTCTCTCCTGAAGGCACTGCCTTAAAAAAGCATGGGCTTGAATCTTTGTCTTAGGTTTTTCTTCTAGGGAATCCAGCCTCAGATAGAGAGTAAACTAAATTAAATACTTGTGTATAGTGTTTTTGACTATAGAGGATATACAGTAAGCTACTAGTATCTCAGTGTGCCATTTTTCATTATAAGGGATAATTTAGCATACAGTGAATATAATCTAATTCATTGATACTTGCATAATAAAAGACCAAGAGAATGTCATGAAATAATTTTCCTTATTAGATGTTTCCTTTTAGAAAATATTTACTGAGCAATAGGTAGACTTGATGTCAGATGTAGGAATGATTTAAAAACACCACTCTCCTCAAAGAATTTTTTATAAAGATTATGTAGGTCAGGATAATGTGGAGGTATTTCTTAAAAATAAAAATGCCTGAGACCTTAAGAGGCCTATAAGTCAGAATAACCGGGAGTGGGTTCTAGGAATCTACATGTAAAATGATAATATCTACCTGCCAACTCAGTAAAGATGGAAATGAAAATAACAACCAACAATGCAAAACAAGAAAAGAAAATGCTATCTTAATAAGCATAATCACATTTGTATAGACAAAGAGAAGCTTTTAAATAAATAAAACCTTTATTATAACCTTAACATGAAATGATTCAGAGGAAGAAAAATGTGTGCTTGCATGTGCACATATGTGTGTGTGTGTGTGTGTGTGTGTGTGTGTGTGTGTGTGTGTGTGTAGAAAGGGAAGAAGGAAGAGAGAGAATGATAAAATAACCAAATGAGGTTAAATGTTAAGAGAAAATGAAGCTGAATAAATGATATATGGATGTTTCTTATACTATTTTAATGTCTGGCATATTGTGTAAATTGAATAAAAAATTTTTTAAAAATAGTGCAAGATTTGGTGACAAAATATGCTCTATGATGGAAAAACGGTGTGGTATGATGGAGAATACATCTGACTTCCATGTAGTTTCCATGGAGTTCCTGGCAAAAGTCCCTAGGACCCTTAAAATTTCCTGAGTGATAGGGGTGGCTTTTTTAGGCTAATGAGATAACCAAATAGACCCCTAGTTAGCTTCTGGGTGAGAAAGACTAACTACATGATTAAATTTTGAACTTTGAGTCAGCCCAACCTCCAATCTCCAAGAAGTGGAGTGGCTGCTGACAGTCAAATTCAATCAGTTGGCCAATGATTTTAGCAACCATGCCTTTGTGCCTACAATGAAAAGTCGTGCACCAAGACTTGGGAGATCTTCCTTGTTGGTTGGTGAACACACTGATGTGCAGGGTGATGTTCCCTGACTTCGTACAGAACAAGCATGGAGGCTCTGTGCCCAGGATACTTCTAGATCCTGTCCTATGTGTAACCTTTATAATAAAACTGCTCTCGTAAATAACGGTGCCTTGAATGAGGTCTGCGAGTCATTTTAACAAATTGTCAAACGTGAAAGACTTCTGGGAACCCGTTTATTTATAGCCAATCTGTTGGAAGGGCAGATGGCTCCTGAAACTCGTGGCTGGCATTTGAAGTGAGAGCAGTCTTGTGGGTGATCCCTTAAATCTGTGGTGTCTGACACTAATCTAGGGTGGTTCACGTCAAAACAGAATTAAAGTGCATGTCATCCAGTCGGTAACAGAGAATTGGTGTCAGAACATTAATGGTGGTGGGCTTTCCAAGTAAATAATTAATGTGCCAAATATCCTCCTTATTCAGTGTCTTTTAGAGTTGGGTTTCACCTCACGGTATTAGGGTGCTTTGCCTCCGATTCTGAAAGCCTCCCTGGAGAACTCAAACCCAGAGAGTTCTTTGTGTTCTCACAGAAGCACTATAGATTCGAGTTCCTTTGGCATAAGCACATTCTTGTCTTCCTTACATTATGGAACCCTCTCTGGCCACTAAAAAAGTATAATTTTATGTAATTTATCCCAGGCATATAATTTTTCCACAAATGGTAAAAGAGAAAGTATAGAAGAGCAAATGCATGCCCCATTTCCCTCACTTCCCTCCATCTCTTACGTCTTATCTCATCTACCTGTGTTGGTAAGCATATTCTCTGTCATGATCACTTTGTGACTTGCTCAGGTCCTGGTCAACAGAACACCCACATTTCAGAATGTACAACCATATCTCATCTTTTCCAGCTCTGAGAGATTTCTCTTTACAGGCAGTAAGAGTTTATTTATTTCCCTCGTGAAAGCATGATTAGTGTATATATCTGTTAGAAGTAAGTGATTAGTATATAATCATTGTGTAACTATAGATTGATAATTAATTATAGGATGTGAACATCTCTATTGCTAAAATTGTCTAACCTTATTTTAGAAGAAATATCTTAACATTTATTCTTTCTTGAGTGTGGAATAGATAATAATGTAAAGGAAAATAAAACTAAAAGAGCTGAATAAGGTTAAAAGCACAGAGGAAATCCAGTGAGCTATAGAGTACTTTGGATTTGGGACTTTATTCTATAGAAAACAAGAAGTCTCTAAGTATCTTTAAATGGGGAAGACATTATCTGACTGGCAACTTAAGAAGATAAATTGAGCCATGGTGTGGAGGAAACATTGTAGGAAAAAAGATAACAGAGAGGTCAGGAGTCTCTTGCCACAATTACCCAGGTGAGGGGCAGTGAGGCCCTGAACAAGTGCTGCAGCAGTGGTGCTGAATACACAGGCCATCACGAGAGTCTGGATGCATGGAAGGGGGCAGAATCTAAAATGATATTTTGTAATGGAGAAGTTTAAATGTTCGTGTTTATGAACGCTGAAGGTAACATGAATTTGGAGCCAGCCCAAAGGGAGATGGCGGCTTTCTGGAACTTAGGAGCACTTGGATGTAGCAGAAACACTGTAATAAGGTCAGTTTTGAGGTGGACAGATGTAAAATAATATAACAAAGAAGCAACTGTTACATTTTCTTCTTCTAAATATTCATATAGGCTCTCCTATCACTCCAAAGCTAAAGCTACCTAGTAGGACATTATAAATTATGGGAGAACATTTAAATTCTCAATGTCTTTCTGTGAGTGCTATTTTATTTTAATGAAAGTAGTTAGCCTTCATTAGGGTATGATTTGGGGGATGTCATATGGAGTCAATGACTCTTTAGTGGGACTCTCCTACACCTAGATTGCATATAAATACACCAATTATTCCTAATTAAAATACCACCATTTATTATACAGCCTATAGACTGGTCACATTATCATCTTAGAGCTAATTGTGGCATTTTGGAAATACATATGCAGAAATGCAGGCATCAGGTGTGTTGTTGTTAGTTTTTTGTTTTGTTTTCTCATTTTCAGAAATGCATGTCTTGCTAAAGGACTGTTTCACGACTGAAATGTAAAAAAGACTTTTGATATCACCTATTTTATTATTCAATCTTTAGGTAATCTCTCTTAAATGATGTCCATTTTAAGATGGAAATATGCTTTATTGTTGTACTATTATGTGATCATTTTAAGCTGAGTACCCCATAAAAGTAATATCTAACTCTCCTGTAGAGCAGGCCAACTTGAAGCCTTTATGAATAAAGTGAAGATTAATTTAGTCAATTGAACTAAATTATCCCATTGCTTAAACAACCCTATGATTTTTAAGCATCTGCTCAATCTTTATTCAGCTCACTTAATACATGAGGGTACTTTTAAAATATTTTATGTACTAGCTGGCATAAAGAAAACTTCTTGGCAAATACAAATGTACGTTTATAGGGTATTCTTCAATTTTAACTCAAGAATTAATATAATTACCTTATTGTTGTGACAGATAATTAATTCTACTTAGAGATATTACATGCCCTTAAGTATAGTACTAACATGTCAATAGTCTAGCCACAGAGAGAGCTAACATCCCTGGCATTTTTCCGTTTTCATCACATGACTGCAACAAGTTTCTCTGAAAAGAACTAAGACTCCATTCTAAGATGACTGTTTTCCATTGTGATGATAAATTATTTCCAACTCTGTCATTATTGGTATAGAAGTTAATGAATTGCTTCCTGTTGCTTTACAGAAACGAATCTTGAGAGCAGTGATTTATAAGCATGGCTATGCATCAGAATAATCTGTGAGGTTTTTTTAATTCTAAATTTCATATATACCAAATGAAAGTCTGATTCCTTGGGAGATTCTTAAACAATAATCCCAATATTAATCTATAAACAGACAAGTGCTTAAGAACCACTTAAGAATTTACAATGTAAATTCTTCCCGTTAGTATTCACTGAAGTACTCAATTTATCCTTTCAAGAAGCCATGCTGCTCAAAAAAGTCAGTAGTCTAGTATACAAGAGCAAGAAGTCTGAAGCTAGATGGCCTGGGATTTAATTTGTGCACTGTCTTGTTCTGGCTGTGGTAAGTTACTTAACTTTTCTATGTCTCACTTTCCTTATTTGTAAAATTGGTGGATTTATATGTAGATTAAATGAATTAATATGATTGGTACAAATCTTGAGTTATATAAATGTTTTTTAAATGATAAATCTATCAGGTTCATTTACAATGATGCAGATATACATTATTTTTTAATGACATACTTTGACCTCTTTAGAGAATGTAGCCTTATACCAAAAGCCTATATGTCTAATGACACAAAATGGCACATGCAGTGAAGAAGTTGGTTGGCCAGAAATGGAGTTATTATTACTTTTTATCTTCATTAAACAATATTCCCACAATAAAAGACACTGGCCTATGTGTCAAAAATGCAAGAATAAGCTACATTTTCTATATTCAAGAAACTGATAATTTAGTTGGTGAGCAAGCATGTAAATTAATAATTTCAATATGATATGCTAAGTACAAATGCAAGTTGTGAGTAAAATGAAATGGTGATCAATAGAGGCAAAAGCATTTGAGTTGATTTTTAAAAGAATCACATGAGTTGAAGATATTATATACTTTTTACTACTAAATATATGTTTGTAATTCCTAAAATTAAGGACATTCCCTAATAGAATCATGTTAGAATTGAATAATTCCAAAAATTTAATAATTATATAATAAGAACATCTAATCCACGGTCTATATTCAAATTTCATCAATTGGTGCCAATTGTAGATCTGTTTTAAGTGATTTCTAGCTAGAATTTTCCTGAAGGTCTATTTTAGCATATATAAAATAGGGTCATGAAGCATACCATCCTTAAAAGTTATGACCTCTCCCCGACCAAGCTAATACAGCTGCCTTAGGACATAAGCAAAATCAGACACTGTGTCTGCAGATGCCCAAATGAACATCTGTGCATTAGTCTGCTTCCTGCAAAAGCTTAGCTGGCTCTAGTCCTTTTGTCAGACCAAACACGAGTGAGTGCCCACACTAATGTCTTCACCATTCACTATGTGGGCCACTTGTACAGTGAAACTCTTCAAATATTGTTGACAAAAATGAACAAATGAAAGAAAAAAACATATTTTCCACTGCCAGTATATAACCCCCCTCTCTCCTTTCTATTTCTTTCAAAATTTATGTCTCTGTTGATTTACTAATAATTTTTAAATAATTCATACAGAAAAATAGTTATTGAGTTTTTTATTATATGCCAGACTATGGATTAGGGGCTAGGAAAACAACAGTAAACAAGACAGATAAATGATTGCACCCATGGTATTTATTACAGGGATGGATAAGTTGTATCTAAGTTGATCTCTCCTTTTTTGGCCATACTTGAAGATTTGAATATATAATCTTAGCATCTCAGGTCCTGTAGTTTGCTATATTATACATCTCTAATTGGATTGCCTGTGTATTTTGTATTCAGAGAGTTGATACAATCTAATGATTAAAAGTTTGAGGTTAGGATATAATTGCCTGGGTCTCAGTCCAGCTCTTCTACTTTCTAGTTATGTGATAGTGACCAAGTCTCTTTATTGTTGTAATCTTCCCAGGAGTAACAATAAGGGAACCTTATTGCTGTAGGATTAAAGGAGATATTGTTAATAAAGCATTTAGCCTTATAAGACACATAATGAACATTGTTCATTAATTGTTGTTTATTAGCATTAACTATTAAATTTGAGGCCAATTATCTACTTTTATATCTTTTTTATCCCATAATAACTAGAATGGTGCTGGATTAATAAGAGCTAACAATAATTCTTGATCAGCTGAACTGAGTTGAAAACAATATAAAACTGTAAGAAGGACCTTCCCTACAAATGATATTGCCAAATAATCATGTACAACAAAACTTTCACTCTTTTCACTGTTATGTAAGAATAATAAAAAATTAGCTTAATTTCTTAAGCATTATTCTAATAATGTCTCCTTTCTACTCTGTTGAGGTAGCAGGCCATTTAAAAAAAACAGTTTTTATAATATTTATTATTCATACCATCATGTAGCAAAATATAAAAGTTATGAATTTTCTGTCAGTATCATTAAAAAGAAATAACTATTTTTCAGACAAAAGATTTTGGAATTACTAATAGATGGTAGCAATCCCTGAGATTTAGAAAGGATTTGACTTTGATGAGAGGAAGCAGAAGTTTAATCCTGAGAAAACAAATTAATAATGTCTTTATCCATAAAATGGAAATGATAATAACATATATTTCTAAAGTTATCATGAGGCTCAGTGAGAGTATATGAAATCATTTTAGTGATAACAAAATATACTGACTATTGGTTACTGTTAATTATCTTAAATTACATTCAAAAGTGTAGATTTAGACTATTGCCACTCTTTCATGAGTAAAGAAAATGGAATCAAGAGAACAGTTAAGTCAATGGATATGCACAGATATCATATGACAGTAGTGTTACTTCTTAGAACATTAGTTATTTATCACATTTCACCTTCCTTATATTAATAGGAAGACCAGTTTATGCATAAGTGGGAGAGGGGCATGTGCACCAGACAGGGAGCCCCCATCCTCCCACTTGTTTGGTCATTCCTAATATTCTTTAATAGACCCACACTTTTTATTACCAGATCAAAGATAAAGCTTAAATTGCAAATTCCCTTGGAAAAACTAATGGTGATTTAAGCATGTTCATATCAAGTTGTAACTGATTTTATGAGAAGATTTGCATTTGCTTGTCTGTTTACTAAGAGTGGGGTTAATGAGAGGAAGTAGGGTGGAGAATAGAGGGCTCTGAGCATTTCCATCAGAGGAAGTAATAAGTGAAGGGAAAAGGAAGGCAGAAAAGAAAAGCCCCCCCATAAAACCCTGTTTTATTACTTTTACCACTTGTTAATGGTCAGTCCTGAGAGGAGGATTCAAAAGAATTTATTGTTTTTCTTTAAATCTCCTCAGAATTACATCTTCATGTCTGAGTCTCCCTCTTCCCAGAGAAAGTTAAACAAAAAGAGGCAGAGGAAGGGCCTCTTTGACTCTCTTGCGTACTCTGCTCCATAGATAGTCCAGCAGCTCCAGTATTCACAGAAGCCTTGCTCGATCCATCAGGGTTGTCCAGAGAAACAGACATATATTATTTGAGAAAGATATATATTAATTAAGAGATTTGTTTTGGAGGGCTTAGATGTCATGACTGGGCTGGCTGCCAAGTTCATTTGTAGGGCAGACCAGCAGGCTAGGAGTTGGCTTTGAGGTCCTGAGGCAACATTCCTTCTTCTTTGGGAAACCTTAGTTTTAGCTCTTAAGGCCTTCAATTTATTGGAGCTATTCACCACATTTACAAAATACCATCACAGCAATACCTAAACTAGTGTTTGACTACATTACTGGTTCCAATGGTCTAGCCAACTTGACATGTGATACCAACGATCACCCTTCTATTGTGTGACACTGTCCTCTAATAGCACAAGACACTGCTTTTGTGTTTCTAGCACACCACAACCAGGGATTTTGTGTTCAGCCTTTAGAAAAAAGTATAAATTTGGCCTATGTTTTTATTTATTGCCTTTCTACATCTTTCTTTGACGCCCTCACTTCCCTTCTGAATCTTTGTCTTGAGAACTCAGAGGCTCCCGTAATAGTATTGCCCCAACCTTACTCTCCCTGGGCAAAGCACAAACCTTTGGACCTAAACTTTTCTCCATTTCTTTTTCATGGAAGCTACTTATTTACTACATGATCTATTCTTTCATGATCTTGTATGGCTAATCAATTGATTTTTTAAATTATTTTGTTAAAATTAAATGCCAATAATAGAAACACCATTGATTTGGGAGTCAGATGTCTTGACTTAAAATGCTGACTCTGCCACAGAACAACCATGTAACTTTGAATGATTTGTTTAATCTCACTGAAGCGGACTCAGTTTTCTCTGTGAAGTGGGAAAAGGACATTCTATAAAGATCAAACTTTTTGTTCTCAATCACAGACTAGAGCCAATCATGCTGATTTTTCTTAATTCTTAAAGACGACTTTTTAGTGTTTTTTCTTCAAATAACCCTTTTTGATTTTCAAAAAGTTTTAGGTTTGTTTAATGTGTTTAATTTTGGATGAATATTCTCTTCCTTTAATCTTACTACTTGATGTTAGAATAAATCTGATTATAAATTCCATGAAACAGTGTTTTCCGCAGATTCAAAGAGAACTATTAATTGCACTTAATTCTTTTAAGGGATTCTGCATGACATTAACTCAAAAAAATACTGTCCACATACACACATATACACACACAAATCACAAAAAAAGATTTTTTTAAAAAAGAAGGAAAAAGTTAAACTCAATATACTATATAATTTGAGCCAGTTAGATAATTTGCATGTACTTTTGGAATAAAGAAATTAGCATGCCACTTAACATTTCCATTACAGGGATAATCTAAAATAAATGCTCTCGAATTCCTAGGTCATTCCTTGGAATGGGTGATAATAATATGCCATTCAAATTTCTTATTCTTGTCTTGGCTACTTTGGCATATTGGATTTCAAGAACAATTATAGGCAATTAAATTACCATGTCAAGATATTATTTTTCCCATGGTTGAATATATGTGCTTCTCTTTTGATTTATACTGGCTTCTTCTGTGTGAGTTTTATCACAAGAAAGAGACCATGAATTCGTCAAAGACATTAATTATGCCCTAACCCTCTTTCACCTTCCTCATCTACAGCATCCCACAGAGAGCTGCACTCAGAGAGGTTTTGGAAAATACTTGTTTATTTGAGCACATTGAGTTTTTTTTTTTTTATTTTCAATAACCATACACTAGAAAAATCAACACTCTTGACAAAAAGGTTTTGTTGATTTTGGTAATTACACAAGAAATGGGTGGAATAGCATCCTAGTTAAGCACACTGTACAAAATACTTTAGCAAAACAAAAGAGACATGCAAACTTCCAAGATTTTTGAAATAATGAAACCAATTACTAATGCTTTGTTTTCTATGTATTGGTACCCGATACCTCCTTAAGGATAAAACTTCATTCAGCTACCTAATGAACAAAGAGACATTTAATAAACTAATGAATATCCATTGCTTATAAATGTGTTGTACATATACACTTACAGAATTTTATGAACTCTATATCACATATTAGAAGCACATATTGCCTAGATCTCTAAAAATCACTTGGTAGACAGTGTGGATGAAACATAATATAGCAATAATCATTTGCTCTAATTTCTTACATTATCCTTCAAACACAAATGTGTTAAATCACAGTTATTATTTGCACTATGCCCTATTTTTTTCTCTTGCTTCTCTATGCGATTTTGATTATAACCTTGCATTTAACACAGAGCCAGAGCTTTCAGTATTCTAATAGGAATACTCACTAAGCACACTACTCATAGAAAAATAACTGATCATATGGACAGTACCAAAAATGAGGCCAAACTGAGTTAAACGCGTTAAGAATTTTTTATTTTACTCCTGATTTAGCCTTTCAGTTAGAGCAAGCTGGCAGGTTTCTTCTTGCAGAGCTGAAATTGTGTGTGATCCATGGGCAGGAGAAAGATATTGCAGCTGCTTCCATACCTGGAATCCCTTCTGATGCATAAAATGGAAATCTTTCAAGTAAGTGTTGAATTATCCAAACATTGTGCTGCACACAACTAACTTATGCTTACATGAACTTCATGCTAGAAAGGTGCTTCATCATCAGTCTTTGAAAAGTTGTCTTCTTTTCCCTGAAATGACAGTTTTCAGACCAAACAGGGCAATATGTTGGAGAAGCAAAGAGATTGTGCTCCATCAGTTCCAAAGACATTGTCCTGCTGCTTCTATAGGGAGGCAGGAGCTTGGGGACAGCCACTTTGGTCTTCTAATCTGTCCAGAAGTTTTGATGGGTAACTGGAGACCAATAATCCTTTTTCACTGTAACAAGAGTTCTGAGACCAGCTGTGTCTGTCAAAAAAGAGCTATTCTTTCCTTTGAAGTTTGGGGCTCTCACCTAGCGCAAAAAAATACATATGGGTTGTAACTTTGAGGTGATTTGACCATAACAGGGCAGCCCTGTTTGCTGGGTCTGATTGATGCATGGTTCCTTGCACATCCTTACAGTCAGCAAAACCCTCAGCTAAGAACAGAGAGTCCTTTTTTTGTACAAAGTTTCCTTTTTCTTCATACTCTTCTATTTTGTAGTTTCCTTAGTTGCATTGGGCTGATGGAGGTCTGCTGTTTTTCACATCAGACAGCCTTCTCTCTAGCCATGAATCTTCTGAGATTTTGATTGCTTTCAGATGAAAGTCTACCCATGCCACATCCAAAGAGGGGATGAAGAATTTAAGGATGCAATCAGGAGTCATCACTGCTTGGGAAACGTTCTTGTGCTTGCTTGTTAGTTTATCTTTTGCTGCAGGCTTTCTTAGGCTGGAGCTGGTCCAAGTAAACATGTGTTCAATAGCACTCTTGAGGGCAAGCTGAGATGCTGCCAATGGCATGATTTTAACGTGAGGGTAGATTGAGTCCCAGACTGTGAACTGATTGAAATCTCTCTCCTGAAGCACTGGAGAGGAACTGGTCTATTAGACCAGATAGTGCTCATTATGTCCTGTTCTGGTCAGGCGTCATTGGCATGGCAACAGGAGATGAATAGCCTGCTGTACTCCAGCTCAAACTCACCCAGTGATTGATACAGCTGCATTGCATTAAGGCAACGCAAAGTGTTTAAATATTTTTAAAAAATGTTTTTTAAAACTTACCAATCTGAGTGCAAATTTTAGGAAAGAAAATAAAGTAAAATTATTCAGTAAATTTATCTTGAAAAATGTATATGTACAAATATGTAAAGTTTGCTTTAAGTTTGCTCCTAAAATATCAACAGGATGACTAAAAGAAAAAAGTTTTTCAGTGTGCCAAACATGTACAAAAAGATTTAGATATGGTTGGATTAGCTAGAGGGGACTTTGTTTGTAATTGATATTTTCTTTTTATTGATGATTTTGTTTGTTCATGTTTCAAGGAAATACTTTTCTATTTCTAGAATTATCTTGAAAATGCCAAAATATATTTGTAAAGAGGGAAGGAAAGGTATTTTTATGGAACAAAATGTTTATACATATATAGTTCTTGGTAACACGTGAGTCTCTCACTTTATATTAAGTATGTCCTAGTGATCCAGAAGACTTAAAAAGTAACCCCAGACCTTTAGAAACATATGCTAGAGATATATATGTTTGAAAAAAATGACAGAGAGAGAAGTATAAATTAAAAAGTTGAGCTATGTGTCATTTAGATTACATATGTGATTCTTAGAAGTGTGTGGTGTAGTAATTAAGGAAACTCTGAATTAAAATGAATGAGAGATTGCCTTTAGGAGAAAACAAGGAAGAGGGCAAAGAGCATAGCATGGGTACAGGGGTGAGTACTGTGGCCCATGTGCCATTGTTTATTTGGACCACTTATGGAGAGGTACAGAGGAATAGTAAAGGGGTAAGAACAGACACCTGGGGAGAGCTTGAAAGATTAAAAGAAAATCATAAAATGCACGTGCCAGGCAATCAAGAGACACCAGTGCACTGAGAATGTAACTGTAGGCACTGGTTAGGTCAAATGCTACATGCTGCCTTTTCATGCACTGGTGAATCCTGCACTCTGCTTTACAATACTGAAGCATCTTCTAAGAGCTGAGTTTTCCTGGACACTTGAAGTCTTGCCTAGTCATCACTAATCATTCATTCACCAGTTGCTGTATTCAGCTTCCCTAGACCCTGGTGGACTATCAACCTATCTGGTTTCCAGGAGATTTTGGATCTACTGGAGCATTTGAACTTGAGTTCAATGGGTCCTCTGATGTGTCTTCAGTCCTCCCTACTCCAACAAACAAAACAAGAGATGGAAGAACCTCCTTTGCTTTTCATTCATCTGCATGTTAGTAAAACAAAACTAAATCTTTGGAGTAGGGACCCATCATTTTGATCTGCTTATATCTAAGGAAGCTTTGCTATGTTACTCTTACCACTGCTGCTACAGTGGTAAGAAAGAGTGAGAGAGAAAGAGAGAATGAGAGAAAGAAAAGAAAGAGAAAGAAAGAAAGAAAGAAAGAAAGAAAGAAAGAAAGAAAGAAAGAAAGAAAGAAAGAAAGAAAGAAAGAAAGAAAGAAAGAAAGAAAGACTGGAGCTAGAGAAGAAATGGTAAAAATCTTGGCATTTTTGTTTATTCATCCCTGTCTTTAGAAATTCACACTAATATTTTCATTGCTTTAGTTTTTATTAAACTTTGTATCAGTACTACTAAAATATAACACTAGGTCATATTCAGTTATAAAATATGACTATGTTTGCTAGAAACAAAAACTAATATGAATTAAATTAAGCAATAAACTAATAATAAAAATAATGAGAATAATTTATCCTAATCTGCAAGGTTGACACACAGAATGAAAAGGCAAAATTATAATCAGATTCAGGAGAATAGAAGCAGAAAATGCAAAGCTAACATAACTCTTTTTGACTCTTATTTCTGCCTCTTCCTGCATATCTGCTTTTTTTTTTTAAGCTCTCCTAGCATGGCAGCTTTCTGTTGCAGACTCAGTTTCCAGGATGGAAGATTTTTTATCAGCTATCACTATGAAGGAAAGGGTGAAGAAATGGAATTGCGCAATGGAAGAAGTCTGTGGGACATACCCAGCCAGGCCTCCACCAACTTGACAGGGAGCTCTGGAGCAAGTATTAGCCATCAGAGCTGTGTCCTGCAGGCTAAAGTGGGGCGCCTTTACACCCCTTCCTTGCTCTGGCACAGGATTGGGCTGCCTCGTAAGAGGTGGGAAGGAGATGACTTCAGGAAAAGGAGGCTCCAGGTCCACAGAGGTGAGCAGGCACTGACAGGAGGCCATGTCAATGTCCCTTTACCACTTGTCTATTTTCTACAAGAGCTTGAACAATTAGAAACTAGACACCTATGTCACCATCACTACAAGAAGTATTATACTCAGTAAGCCCTGGAGAAATTCTTGATTGGTTTCTGAACAGAACAAAGGTAGACAAAACTAGGAATTTTTATAGTTTGGACAGAAAGAAAAGAGTCCAGTGAGAAGGAACAATGCAAAGGAATAATGAAGAACTCTGTGGAACTTCTTTTCCTAGAGGGCATTAATGGAAAAAATAATAATTTTTTTAAAGAAAATATGTGCAAGAGTTAGTGTTGGCAATTTAGTCTCTAATTAGATGTGTGTAATTATTCATGGCACTTAGCTTTTTAATGTGTTAAATATGAGATTAGTATCAGATGTCACTTTGATTGTACTATTTCATAAAATCTATAAGAACATAGATGGTGACATGTTGGGTGTTTTAGCCATTTATCTCTGAAAACCGGATGTCTGGCCCAAATATTACGTGTGTGTGTGAGTGTGCGTGTGTGTGTGTGTGTGCATGCTTGTTTTCTGAGTTATGACTTTTGATTATAGAAATGAATTCTTACATGATAAATGAATAAAAAGAAGTAGAAAAAAGAGGAAACAACATTGAGGAGACAAGTCAAAGTAAACCACTTATAGTTAGCTTGGATAACTACAGTAGAAGAATTTTTTGAATCCTTGGGTTTTATGATAGAAAAACTTGAGTTGGAATTTATCTTTTTCCAGTGAGATTAGCTCAATGATGGTGAATAAGCAACTTAAACCTTCTGAATCCTTTCCCTCACCATGTACAAAAGGTATAAATATCAAACATAAGTACCTCAAAAGAATTAGATAATATGTGAGAAAAGGTGATTTATAAACTGTAAATATTTATACACACCATAATAATCTGGTGATAATTCTTTCAATCCTAGATAAAAAATCGATTTGGTGATGTAAATAGTTTTAACTATTAGCAGCTCTAGGTGAGTAGATTTCTAAGACCACTTTTCACAATGGCATCAGAACCTGGGATGATTTGAGGCATTAAATAATTAAGCAAGAGGGAGGAGTGCTAGAGACACCTAAATGTATAGAAAGTAGAGTTAAGGTAGAAAGGACAAACTTCTGACTTCTAACTTTCCTGCAGTCTAGCCCCGATTTGACATGTCATCTCTGTGCCAAGTCTGACACTTCTTACTATTTCTCTCTCTCTCTCTCTCTCTCTATATCTATATATCTATATATCTATATCTATATCTATATCTATATCTATATATATCTATATATATATATATATTTTACTCCTGAAAATAAAATGCAATTCATGAGAGGAATGAAGTAAAATTTAGCTCTCAAAGAAATAAAGCCAGCCATAAAGTGAAAGTCTTCTTCAAGCCATAAACTTCATGAAGCCAGCCTTTTCAATTAGAGCTCATTCTAAGTATCCTTGATGTTTTCAACATTTTCTCTGTCATCAGAATTTTTCATGGAGCAAGCAGAAACTCAGTAATGGATTAATAGTTCTGTGATTGATAGAAGAGTTATAAAATCATTATTTTACATCACTATAGTTTGTATATAGGAAATTGTCTAATAACGATAAAGGATGACAATGATAATCTCCTCCCCTGCTACTCAACCTATACTGACCAATTCTGTTTCATGATAGTAAAACCACATGTAAATTAAATTAGTATAAACATTTATGAGCTTGCTTTCTCAAGGAAATCCTTTGTAAAATGAAGATTAATTTTGTAAAGTGAAGGATTGATTTATAGTTTAAGTGTTTTTTTTTTAAATAATCATTTATTGGGATTTTTAGAAATGAAGCATATCTCAGTTCCTGTTGATATAAAATCACTTAAAGCTAGTAAGAAACTTGAAATTATTTTGTCCAACCTCATTCATTTTTCTGGAGGGTAAATCTGAGACCCTGCAAGGTGAGGAGACCTGCCCAAAACTCACAGCCCTTTATTAGCAGAGCCTGAACCCAAGCTCATGCTTCCAATGCCAAGACCACGACAAAAACATTGCGACACTAGCCCTCCACACCCCCAGCATAAGCAATCATTTTTAAAGGGTTCTGGATTCATCAGTATTTATTACTGTACCCACTAGAGAGCATCTTCTGAGTTCTTGTTCCTCCAATATTTATCCCAGTGTACCTAATAGTACAGGACATTCATATGGACACATGTAAC
The DNA here is from genome assembly GCA_028627145.1 of Eidolon dupreanum. NCBI lineage: Eukaryota > Metazoa > Chordata > Mammalia > Chiroptera > Pteropodidae > Eidolon > Eidolon dupreanum. The sequence continues at coordinate 68,963,494 of CM053504.1, read as the reverse complement.
CCATCATAGACTCCAAGATTCATTGTGATAGGAGGCTTTAGAGGTCACTTATTATAACCCTTTATTCCATATGTGACTCCTTCAAACAAAATGATCACATAAACTCTGATAAAACACCTTTGAGGACAGAAACTTACTGCTTCACATCCCATTGTAGGACAATTTTAAATATTAATTATTCATCTACTTAAAAGCATAATATTCTGTCTCAATTTAAAGATCTCTGAAGTAGCCATTGTTCTTTCTACCTGTTCTCTTTTCCAGGTAAACAAAACATTAAGCCATGTGCTGACACATTGTATCTATTAAAAATCTTTCATTTCAAAATTAATTAGGTCATTTATTCATATCATAGGTATTTGAGAACTTGAAAATGCTTGGCACCAGGTAACAAAAAAATAAATGTATAAATAGTACTATCATAATGAACTCATAGTCCAGTGGAGGTAAAAGTTTGGTATCTAAGTACTGGCAAAACTCTGATTTAACCACAATCTAAGTTATGCACTGCAGGTTAGAAACATAAATAAATGACGGAGGGCATGTGCCTGGAAGATGGGAACCGGCAGAGGTTTCCAAGGGACATGGACATTGTCCTACTTGTGAAAGTAACTCAAAGACCACAGGCAAAAGTCACATTAAATTTGCTAATTTAAAGATCACTTCCAATTTGCTAATTTTAGAGATGGGGAAATGGAATATCAGAGAAATGACTTCTCCAATGTTCTGTAGATGTTTTGTGGTAGAACTTTGTAAAAAGGGAGACTTTGCTGAGAAACTGGGGTTTTAACATGCTTATAAAGGACTAAGAGGGAATTCGAGGAGCAGCAAGGGATGAAAGGGTACTTCAGATCAAGGGCAGGCTCAGTGTGAGGCCTGGAGGCAAGACATTTCAGTCGTCAGGGTCCGTTCAGTGTGGTGAGGCCATGTGGCATGAGGAAGGGACAAAAGTGAGAAAATTCACTATTAGTAAAATAAATTTTGAAAATCTCTAGTGCTTCCTTTGTTATCCAGTTCCAATCTTCTCCAATCTCTACTCAGAGAATTTTTTCCTCTGACTGATCTCATTCATTGGTTATCACCAATGAAACAGAATTATAGAAAAGAAATGACATGTTCTTTATTTTTGATTTTTACTCAAACTGTTCTTCAGATTCACATGACAGTTTTCTTCATTCAAACCATGTAAAGAATAGGGGAGTGGGCTTCTTGTTATCTCTTTCTTAACTTTTTTATTATCTTGAAGCAAGAAAAACTTGGCCAAGTCATTGGAAAAAACTTCGTTATCTCTTCCTCTTGCTCAGCCACACCTCCCCTTTTTTGATTTTCTTTGGTTTTCAACCATTTACTTTTCTGCACTGACATGGCAAAACTACTATTCACTTCACATTGTCGTCCCTTCTGCAGGTTTTACTCCTTGTCTGTTTGTTCTGATATTACGGAAATGAACCACGGAGGTAGGGACCTAAGAAGTCAGGCCTGTATGAATTACAGCCATTAAACTTCTTGGCATATGTGTGGCTGTTGTTCCGTAGAAAGTAAATAAATGCTACCCTCTGCTGTTTTTCATCTGTAAATATGAGAGTGAACTCAGGAGGAATAAAGGTGAAATCTTGCCTGCTTAAAAACAAAATAGCGATGTGAAGCCTTAAAAGCCTATAATTTAACCAGGAGCTAAAACATGTACTCTCAAAATAACCAAAACAAAGAAATAATCTATTTAAAAGCCGTGAGCATTACAGACTCTTAGCTCCAAATTATACCTGCCATTAAAATGTATTGTACAGATAAACAACAAATGTGAGCTTACGAGGCTCTTGGAAGCTTTGAGGTACTTTTGGCACACTGTGAGGAAGAACAGATTCCCTCCTAGAAAATGGGGGTGTCTGCTTCTGAGCAATTGTGGAGTCAGACACAGAGAGAGATGTGGATTCCTAATGGGAATGTCCCAGATATAAGCCAATTTTCATCATGGCAAGATGAGAAATTTTTCAAGTGGTATGCTGAAATAATGGAATTCGGACATTTAAATACCCTTAGAGAATGGGGAGATGGAAATTTTCTTTGTGGATCACTTCTTCCTTCTCCTCTGGGACCACAGCCGCCACTGAAACACACACACACACACACACACACACACACACACACACACCACTCCATACCATACCCCCCCCCACACACACACGGGATAACACTATCGATTTTAGACAATAAATTCATGAGACAAACCTTCCTCCCTCCAGTCTCTGACATTAAACATTGAGGGTTATGACTGTCTTCTCAGGTCATTCTAAATAACTTGCAGTAAAGCTTGGAAATCAGCGTCTTTAAAATGTATTTATTGGTTAAACCAAGCTCTCACCATAAGCCACAATTCTTGCTGTAGAAGAACTTTTAGAAGGCTACAAGAGAAGACGGACATGTAAACAAGCACAGAAGAAAACAGCAAAGTTGTCAATGCAGTCACAGGTTTCATTCGACGGGGTATAGACGCAGAAATACTTTTCAGAGAGAACTCCTTTGGCACTTGAGTTCCCGGCCTCTCCACTTGTCCTGGATGTATGCCCTGCTGGCATTTTTGTTCCTCATAGAATACCCACTGTTTCTTGCTGCCCCCAGAATCTCAGAATCTCAAAATCTGATTCCTAATCTGTTTATACTGAGATGTAACTGTTGGAAAGGTAGGAATTGGGAGAGGGGCTAAATAAAACTCTAGGAGCAAAATTATAGGCATCACCTAATGGGAAAAAAGCAAGCTCGTGCTCGGAGTACAGTGAGGGGAGGGAGCAGGCATCAGGCCCTTGTCCAGAACCCTTTAACAATCACGCTGATGTGTAAAGCTGGTACTGGAACACGGATCATGTGGCTATTTCTAGTTTGGGGTAAACATAAATGACTGTATGACCATTTGCTCTGCCCTTACATGCTGATGCAGCTCCTTGTCATGTTTCTCCTCCTTGAAGAATCTGAGGCGTGTGTGGGAAGTAGCTTGTGTATACTCAAGGATAAACCATATCTGATTCTACTTGCCATTTACTGCTGTATTTCTCCTCCACTGTTTCAGCCTATCCTTGCTGTGTAGCTCAGTGCCTTTTAACTTTCTGTGTTTTCAGTGATTCAGAAGCTGGTAGTGGTTTCTGTAGATTTTCCTCTGGTTGGAAGTTATTCCATTGGGATCTATGAAAGAGATATGTAACAAATTACCTTAACCTGTTCACATACAGTAACTGTAATTTGCCAACCAAAACATATGGACTAACAAAAATATTTATTTCATTAAGCAATGTATTTATATGAAAATTCTTACACTTTGATAAAAATAAATTCACACTTACTTATATGGTTACATTACTAAATGCTAATGCAGTTATACAGTAATCATTAAAGTTATTATTTTAATCAATTACTGTGCTTTTGTACACTTTTTGAAACCCATAGCTGTTGAAAACTCATTCTGCACAATAAGTATTTTTTTAATGAAGTGACTCAGTTTGATTCTAGTTATTATCATATTGGAATCTTCAGGACATTTCTATGGTATATGAGGAAAACAAGTAGGGATATTTGAAAAGGGTATAAATAAAATGCCCCCCTTCCCCTCAAGTTCTCTACAGGAAGGATATAAACAGAATTGTAATGATTTCAGCAGTAAATTATTGTTTTGTTTTAATTTTGAGGTTACTTTAGGTTAACATATTACACTTATTACATTATTCTACATTTCTGCTAGTACAAAACTAATCAGACAGATGTCAGCTTAATTAAACAGCAAAACATTTTGAAAAGCTAATCATGGCCATCACTATTTTAAAGAATTGCAAAGATGTTTACAGTGAATATATATAAATGTGTATCTATATATATTTGTTGGATTCATTGTAAAAATCTACTTATATACCATATAATATATATAAATGTTAAAATATACATAATTATACAGGTAAGTGTCTCGGAAAAATATTAAAAATATTCACTTGTCCAATGTTGAGTGTCATTTAATAGATGAAACCTTACTAAAAATCAATATTTCATTTTTTTCTAGGGTGTTTCATTTTCTTTCCAAATAATTTAACCAAGGCCAAGGAAATCAAATAGAGAGTTAGTGAACATGGATGAAGTCAGTCAATCAAAATATTTACTGAGTGACTCTCAGTATACCTATGTCAGTTCTATAGTGAGTTCATTCACATACCAAATTCCATTTTAAAGCTATTGCAAAAATTCTAAATTCAAAGTAACCCCAATATATATCAAGTTGTGCTGATTTAAATAGTCTTAAAAGTAACTCCTTATTCTATGATAGAATATAATTTGCATTTCTTTCTTTGTACTTATAATTGTGCCATTTTATATTTTTAAAAAATTGATTATTTTTGTAAACAGGGACTATGACCACAGACTGAATTAATGTTTAATGTGAAATTAATTTCTAGCTAAGTGTAGAAGTACTTGAAATATGTGGACTAATGGAGAGTGGAGATTGTGCCTGATGAGAGGTGCTCCTAAGTGGGAAAAAAGTGGCGGATCAGGTCAATTCCACCACAGGTATTTAGTGCTAGTTATTCACAGAACTGTTCTAGGACCTGCGGGTCCAGAGATGAGTAAGACACAGCTTCTCCCTGAGGGAAGATGAAGGGAAAGAAGATGCCAATCCATGATGTTGCTTAAACATTAGCAATGAGAGAAATTTGCTCCAATTTTGCCTAATTTGGGATAGATTTCTTGGAAAAGAATATGTGTGTCCTTACTCTTGAAGAATGATTGAAGTTATCCAACTGAAGAAAAGCAAGAATGTTGTTTTAAGTAGATGGAATGGAATCACCAAAAAATCTAAAGCATGAGACACAAATATAGGTGTAGCTTAACAGTATTTAGACATAAAGTGCAGGATAAGATGCTTGGAAAATAGGTCAAAGTCTGCTTTTATATGGGGAGTTTTGTTTTTCCTGATAAGAGCCTAGAGGGGTTTAAAGGAGGGTAAAAATACAATTGGATTTTAGTTTTATAGATAATAATGCTCATGATCAAATCTTCTATGAAGTAAAGCAGAATAGCTGAACTAAAACACCTAATTTGTGTGTTGGCTGTAGATTGAAATGTGATTTACGAAAAGGCAGAGACTTACTTGTTCATCAAAGGACTTAAAGACCAGCATCCATTGTTCTCAAAATTAAAACCACAAGGTATGTTGTGGTAACAACAAGGTATGTTGTTATTGTTTCAATCACCTTCTAAGAGAGAAGGATTCCTGTGGTTAGGAGGATGGCCAATGCAGAACATCTGATACTGGGCAGATGATATCAACAGCAATTTATAAGTTACATGCACTCCTGGTCCATGGAGGAGGACAGTGTATTTCATGCATGGCCGCACAGGGGTTGCGCTCAAGAATGAAGTGAACAACTAGGGGTTGTGAGAGGTGGATTTCATAGTGTGGGGAAGGTTGTTTCCCTTGTTTTTGTGGAAGGCTGTGATTGCCTTGTTTGAATAACTCAATGTGCTGGCAAGAAAGTGAATTCATTTTGTCTCCCTGGGGATAAGCAGGAACTGTGCCTGGTTTCCACGAATTAAAGCATAAATGAAAGCTGAAGAAAAGACGAGAGTGAAGATTACTTGACCTGGAGGAGCTAAATTCAGTAAAGAAAAAGCAAACTTACCCTAAGATTGATGAGGGACTTTTACATAAGGTAGATGTTTAAATATATTTTATGCAGAGGGTACCAGAAGGGAGAAATAAATTGAAGCTTCCTAAGAGAAAGAGTAGTTGATAGAAAAATGTCTCCTTTCTAGTCTGGACTGAAGGAGAGAAAAAAGGAAGGAAGAAAGAAAAAGAATAAAAATCAAATCTAAGGGCCCTCTAGAGGAAAGAAAAGGTGTGGCAAAGTCCCTGGAGTGTTGAGATGACAGCAGAGCAGTTGGTGTGGGAGAAACGTACGGGGCAGAAATAATAAAAACCTGAGAACAAATCTTAGAAGGTTAGAGGTTAAAATTTTGGAGATACCAGAGTTCTCAGCGGGGTTTACTACTATTTCATAGGAGTCCAAAAAAATTGTTTTCTTTCTTCCCCTACCTTAGGACTGTTACGTGAATCACTTTCTGTCATTTTTGCGGTAGAGTTGCCTCCTGGTGCGCTACACCAGCAGGCCTTAGGACGAGCATCCTCTTCAAAGTATAACAGATCTGGAGCTAAATGTGGAAGTATGGATCTGGGTGAAAATGAGAGTATTATTCAATTGATATTACAAAACGAATCTGTCGCTTTTTCAGGCTTTATATTATATGCCTGAAATCCAAATGTCTTTTATAGATTTTGAAATTGAGCGCTCAGAACTCCTAAATACATAAACTTTAAACCTGAACAAGAACAATAACAGCCCCTGCTCTCATGGATTCAGTTTATTTTCCAAATGGATCACACATTGAAATTGGGTTCAGAAACTAGAGCCATGCTACTCAATGTGTGGTCTGTGGACCTACATAAATTCAGGAACTGTTTGTTAGTGATTGGCAATGAGTAATGAAATTGAGAGTGAGTGTATAGAAATGTTTGGACCAGTTTGTAAGATTAAAATTATGTCTGTTGAATATAATAATTAAAAATAAGGGTCTTGATTGCATTTTGCCTATCCTTGTATTTGTATTTCATTTTTCTACAAGTTTAATTTTAGTGTTCTTTCTAAAAATAAAACTCAAAACAGATTGAGGAAAAAATAAACCACAGTAAAGTGGTTTAAGAAGCACTAGCTTCTAAGCAGTTTCAGGCAGCTTCTTGGTAAGATAAAAACTGCATTTCAGGACTTCAGTGTTTATATATATCCTTGGTCCTTCTTCCATATGCCACAAAATATAAGCTTCCCCATAATTACATGGACTCTGCATTTACACATGTAGGCAGTTGACTGGTATAGGATTTTGTGAGTAAAAACACCAATATAAAATGAAACTGTAGAGGCCAACTTACTTAAACTCCAGAAAAAGAGCTTAGGAATTTTTTTCTTTTTTGCTAATTTCACTATCAATTAAAAAATAAATTTACTATTAACTACTACAACAAAAGAACTTAGATATCATCAGTTTTTCTGGCTCAATATTGAATATATGTTAGCATCTAGTTATATATGAAGTCTCTTAAATACCTCCTTTATAAGGCATACAAATGCAAGTAAAGTGATTTCACAAAAGTATAATTAAGCACTGGCAAATCTAAATTCACTTAAATTGGTTTACTCTGAAGATATTAGCATGCAAAGAACTATTAATATTTATTTTTATTTCTTTGAATGCACTGCTGTTACTGTTAGGTAGAATGAATAAGACTACCTTTCAATTTTAGGAATTCTATGGTACAATTTAGCCAACAAGCCAGGTTTCAATTCTCTCAGGCATGTAATATACTCAAGCAATAAATGTATAAGTGATTTAACCTTACGACATAATGTTACATGGAAACACAATGAGGCTAATACTGGATGCTACAATGAGAAGCAAGAGTATCATACAAGAAAAACAATGCCTCCTGTTTTCTCTGCTGGCTGCAGAGAAATAACAAATTAATTCTCTAGGTGGCAGCAGCAGTCTAAAGACTTTTGTTCGGTAAAGAATGCCATTGCCCAAGGAAAACCTAAGACAAAACCAATTTCGAAAAACAAGCTTTCTCTCTTTTATGTCTAGGAGACATTAGAATTTCTTCTCTGAACAAAAAAAATTATACAACTTTTTAAAACCAGCTGAATACTATAATACAGGGCTAGTGCCCACAACAAAATAGTAACAACTCAACCAGGTCAAGTCTTCTGCCCTGGGAAAATAGATGGCTGTCTGGTTGTCTAATACTTTATTAGACAAAAAGGAAGGTACAAAGGAATGCAAACATTTTCTCCACATAACCATATGTCTGAAACTGAGCTGTTAAAATCCTAATCATTTTCTTTAAGGCCTCAGTCACAGTTAAATACACATTTCTTTGGGTAACTTAGAATTTAATAGACTAGATAAGTGTTAGATACATTTATCTTGCTCTCCTCCCATTTCTCTCTCTTCTCCCTTCTGTTGAATTTCTCTCTTTACTTCTCATTTTTTGCATCATTTTTTCCACTTCTCTTTCCTTTCTTCTTCGGTGTTCTGAGCCACAGCTACAATTTTAAATCAAGAATTTAAAAAATTTACAAAAAAGATATTTTTGTAGGTGATTTTCCTAGTGAAGAGGACTGGGCAAAAAATAAAATTCATTTCAGAGCTATATGCCATTTTTTTTTTAAGGAATAAATGCTCTTCTTAGTATTGAAAGGTAAAGTCTGGAGCTATTTTATAAGAAAGAAACACATAATTCAAGGATTAGAAATACATAATAAATTAATATAATTTTAAATTTCCATGGGAAATATGGGAAGTAGAGTGTCCAAAATTCAACTAAGCAGGAAGGAGAGAGGAAGTTCCGGCAATGAAAGGGACTAGGTCCTTGCTACATGGCAGCAGTAGATGTCTAAGGAAAAAGGTCAGTGACACAAATCCTTGTGCTAGGCGTGGACAAGTACTTTATGAATACTTCAAAAGCTCTTGCCTGAAATATCTCTTACAACAGCTCTTGCCTAAGATATCAAAACTTACTTTTGGATTTCATTCAAACAGTTCTAACTTGCTGAAACTGATATTGGACTAGACTCTTACTGAAAAGAACTGTATATTTTCCTAATTATGGAAGAAAAAATCATTTTGCCTCTTCAAACCCTACCAATGTTTAAAGAACTGATTAAATTTCTTTCATTTCTAAGGCTTTTAAAGTTTGCCTTTTAATCCTTTCTCATATCCACCAAAGTTCTAGCATCAATTACATGTGCCATTTATTTGGTAACTAAGTAAGCACTATCTGATAGCCTGTCTTGACTGTGATTTCTTGTTGTATTTAACTTTCCACTTGTTTTTTCTCAAATTCATATTACATGAGGGTAGTTCTTTTCTTCTTCATATCTCGGTATTTTTCCTCAGTAACTAAAGTGGTCCAACTATTCAGTTTGGTAAAATGTTTTTGAGAACCTATGATGAAATAGGCTTTATTTTAGGCTCAAAGTATATCACAATCAAGATGCACTGGGTTATAAATTTGGTCATATATAACCTGCAAATCTCAGGAGGTTGAAATTTCAAAGGTTTATTTCTCACTGAAGCAATTCATCTATCACAGGTTGGCTTGGCATACTGCTCATGCCCAGATCCAGGCTTCCTGAGCAGACACTGTCCAGAACATAGCTACACCCTTGGCACAGAGAAACAAATGATGGTAAGTCTTAACACTAATTCTAAATGTTTTTTACCTGAAGTGAAATGCAGCACTTCTGCTCGCATTTTTACTGGCAAAACAGGTCACATGATCAAACATTCTATCAAGGGTATAAAGAATTGCAATCATACTAAATATCCAGGAAAAGAGCTGGAAATATTTGGTAGGGTGGGCAGACAGCATGCAACAGAGATATGCATGTCACACTACCTCATTGTTAGAAAAACACAGCCTCAGGTTGATTACCCAATTTTCTATTTATAACATCTGTTATAAATTTTGCACATATACTATGGAAATATGTCATGTATATCCAATCAACTGGTATTTAACTATGTATTTTGTATATTTTCCTCCTTTTAATGATCAAATGTTTATTAGACTTGCTAATAGTAAAGTGATTGCATCATACTCCTAGCTTGTTCCTTTATAAAATATGTTCTAAATAGTTAAGCGTCATAGTTAAGCACTAGTCAAAGCTGAATGACAATAAGAAGCAGTGAATTTAATTATCTCACTGTCTAGTCCCTGGAAAGCAGAGCTAGTTAAAACAGAAAAGAAAAATAATTTAGGACTGGTAATAATCTTAAACTTGTTTTGAAAGTTAATTTAAAATAAGGTGGGAATTTGTTTAGAAAACTTGCTATATAAAACAAGAGCTTGGGCAATATTTATAATTAATATTCAAAATAATGTAAAATACATTAACTGCACTAACACCCATAAAATTCGTAGGCGTTGGGGGCAATCCTAGCACCTGAATGCCTGTAGGAAGAGAAACCTTGACATCTGCATTTAATTGGAAATTGCCTGTTACTTTCGCTCCATAAAAAGTAATCTTATAAAAGACATCTGTATTAGGGGGAAAAAGGCAAGAGCAAACCTCCAATAAAAACGGAACCTGCAGGCGTTGCTTTCTCCACATAGATATTGGTTCTGTAAATCCAGTCTTGCCTTGTAAAGTTAATGAGGCCCCTCCAAGCCTTTAAAACGACTACAATGTGGAATCCATATGACTAGAGAAATAAACGAAGGTTAACTGTACTATAAGCTTATTATACTTCCATGCTAGCAGTCCCATAAAAACTTGAGCTAAGTGAACAGAGATATTAAACATTTCACTGCATATACACTAGGGCTACTATGAACTGGGAAGTAGAGTTAGGTTACCAAATATAAGGACATTGTAAAAAGGAAAGAAAAGGAGGAATTCTGAAAATAATATAAGGCAGTGGGAAAATCATTAGAACGCTAGGCAGATAGTCATGAGAAGAGAAGAGCAAGGAATTGAACAAAGAAAAGAAAGGGAGATGGAGAGGGAGAGAGAATGTGTACAATGATATGCTGTAGTTTCAGGGAAGAACCTGTATTGTGATGGATAGCTAAAGGCACCTGCTTTTCTCTTTGAGGTCTATGAGTCTGTGTTTGGATCTCAACTTTTTTTTTTAATGAAGTATACCATACTTACACTAAATGACCCAAATTATAAATGTACAACTCAATGTATTTTAAAAAACATTAAGCCACCTATGTAATCACCACTGAATAAAGATTTAGAACTTTTCGAGAACCCTAAAGGCTCTCTAATTTAGCACCTCCACAATTCACTATACCCTCCCATATTCTGTAGCCATATTCTAACGTCTATCTCCATAGGTTGGTTTTGGCTCTATTTGAACTTTCATAAAAATAGATTCATACAAAATGTACTCTTTTGTGCCTAGTTTCTTTACCTTAACAGTATGCCTTTGAAGTTCATTCATGCTGTTTTATATAGTTGTCTTTTATTTTCAATTCTCCGACATATTCTGTTCTATGAATAGGTATATTCATGCTTATTTATTTATTCTAGTGTCCATGGACTTTAGGGTTGGTTCTAATTTGAGACTATTATGGATCCTACTGCTACCAACCTTCTTGGACATGTCTTCTAAGGCACATAGGTACAGTTGACCTTTGAATAACACAGGTCCATTTATATGTGGATTTTTTTCAATAAATACAATAAATGGCTATCTGTCAGTTTAGAAGCTACATTGCTTTGCTTTTCACCTTTAGTTCTGCAGTTTATTAGAATTTGCTTTTGTTCTTAAAAGAAGAAAAGGTCAAGGTTTAGGAATATTTTTCCATATAGATATGTATCCATTGCAGCATTAGTTCCTTAAAAGGCCATCATTCCTCTCCTCTATCCCCTGCTTCTGCCTTGATGTGGTGATCCTATATGTGTAGATCTGTTTCTGCAATCTCTTTATGTAATCTTTACACAGTTATTACACTGTGTTAATTATATAGCTTTGTTATATGTAGTGTAAATTTTTCATCTCTTCTACTTCCTTGCTGTTCTTGGCCCTTCGTGTTTCCATGTAAATTCTAAATTCTAAAATTAGCTTGTCAATGCACACATGCTAAAATATATGACTGCTGGAGTTTTTATTTTATTTTATTAAATCTGTAGATCAATCTGAAAAGTACTGAAATCTTTACACTACTGAATCTTCCAGTCCATGAACATGTTTTCTCTCTCCATTTATTTAGATCTTTTTAAATGTCTCTTAGTAATTTTTATAATTTTAAAAGTAGAGATATTATATACTGACTATTCAGTTTGTTCCTAAATAGTTCATGTTATTATGAATGGTGTTTTAAAATTTAATTTCTACCTGTTCACTGCTATTATACCAAAATAAAATTGCAGTGTTTATATTGACTTTGGATTCCAAAACTTAACTAATGGCACCTATTAATTCTTATCACCTATCTTTGAATTCTTCTGTATTTTCTAGACACATAGTCATGCTGTCTAATTATGACTTTAACATTTTATTTCTTTATTGTACTGTCTAAGACTTTTAAGATAGTTTTAAATAGGACTGGTAATAACAGAAATCTTCATTTTGTTCTATCTCTAAGATAAGCATTCAATTGCTCTCCATAAATATAATGATTACTATAGATTTTGTTTATTTTTGTAGATAAAATTTTTGAAAATAATATTAAGGATGTTTTCTTCTAGTCTTAGTTTATTAAGATGTTTTAGTTTTTTAAAAATAATAACTAGATATTGAATTTGATTTTAAAAATTTACATCTATTGAGATAATTATATCATTATTATGTTAATGTGATGATTTACATTGAACAACTTGTTTGGACATTTTAAAAATTGAAATTAGAATTATTCAGATTTTTCTCATTTTTTCCTGTATCAGATGTCTTATGTTCTTTGAGTAATTTTTTAAATTTCACTTAAAATTTCATATTTATTGGTAAATAGTTGTTTATACTGTATTTTTATTATCTATTAATATTTCAAGTATCTGTAGTGATGTACAATTTTTTAAATTCTCTCGTGCTTTGTTTTCTATTTAATGAATTTCTGTACTTCTGTTTATATTTTCTTCCTTCTACTTTTATTTGTATTTAATTTGCTATACTTTCAAAGACTTTCTTTAGGTGATTACTTATAATTTTCCAGCTTTTCTAATTTTCTAAAATAGGTCTTTAATGCAATAATTCCTCTGAAAGTACTTAATTAACTGCATGCCAGAAACTTTGATACATCTTGCTTTCTCTCTTAATCATTTAACATATGTTCTAATTTTACTTGTTTTTAATTGGCCATTAGAGTATTTAGAATTGTGTTTTCTTAAAAATTTTAAATATTTAGGAATTTAATTTTCAAGGATTTCTTGTTAATTCCTATTTTAATCCATTAGTCAATAAATATGTTATATATTATTCTAATTTGCTTTATAATTTATTTGCCTTATGATTTAGCATACTGTCCATTATTATAAAAGTTTCATGATGACTAAAAACATATTTTGCATTTGTTTGTGATCTAACAGATCAATTAGGTCATTTTAATAATAGTGTTTTTCAGTTTCTTTATACATTTACTGATTTCTTGTCGGCTTCTCTATCAGTTTGTAAGACAGTTATTTTTAAACCTCCAACTGTGATTTAGACTTTTTTTTATTTATTCTTTTATTTGTGCCATTGTTTTGTATTTTGAGAAAACACAAATTTATGATAGTTATATTTTTTTTCCATTGCATTAGCCGTTATTATTATCATTACATGCTCTTATTTATCTCTAGTAATAAATGTTGTCTTAAAGTCTACTTAGTCTATAAATTTAGCTACAAAAGTGTCTATTTTATTTGCATCCTTTTTGATCCTTTTAATTTTAACCCTTTGAGTTATTATATTTAATACGTGCTTCAAAGGATTAAAAAATGTTTACTTATTTTTTGTCTTTTAGTTTGTATAATTATTTTTAACCAGTCTCATAATCTTTGTGCTTTAAGTATTTAGTTGATTTATACTAAATTTAGTTACAGTTATATTTGGGCTTAAGTCTGTTATCTAGTTTTTTAATCCTATCTATTCTTTGTTTCTTCATTTTCTGTTTTATACCTTCTGTTGGCTTAACACATATCTATATTATTGGTTTATTTGGTTTAACTAATATTATTTAACTTAAATCTCATGTATTCCATTTCCCTCTGGCTATTAAACTTTATTCTGGGGCTCATCACCTGCATTCCTAACTTACTGGATTCTTCCTTAACACTTTTAATATTTCATAGAAAATATGAGGATCCTACAATATTTTAAATTCATTTACTCCACCCCACTAACTACTATGATGCAATTTTATTCCACATTCCTTTTAAAACCACAAGATGTTGTAAGTAGTCAATATTCATTTGGATTTTCATCGCTTCTCAGCCTTTTGGGTAAGATCAAGTGTGATATTCATTTGGATTTTTCCATATATTTACCTTTTCATTGCTTTTCAATGAACCCTACATACCATGCTTTATCTATGGTCATTATCAATCCACCTAAAACACTCCTTTACAGTTAATTTTAGTACTTGGCAATGAATTCTCTCCATCATTATTTCACTTTTATTTTTGAGTGACATATTAGCTGGGTAAAAAACCTCTATGTTGTTGGTTTTGGCACTTTAAATATTTCATTCTTATTTCTGGCTTACCTCTTTTCTGTTGTAAAGTCAGCTTTCAAGAGCTTATTTCTCCTTTGAAGGTAAGGTACTATTTTCTGATAGCGTTTAAGATTTCTTTTAGTTCTCACTGTCAGCAGTTTTTCTATGATGTGACTAGGTATGGGCTGCTGTCATTATCGTGACTTTGTTAACTTCTTGGAGTTTGCTAAAATTATTAAATCCATGGCTTGAATTTTTCCCTCAGTTTTGTAAAATTCACATCCAGTATTGCTTTACATATTGATTCTGCCCATTCCCTATTTCCTTTCTTCTGTGATTCTACAAAGACAGAATATAGGTTGTAGCAAGAAAAGGGTGATCCGTTTTGTTTTTCTTATTACTTTGGGTTTATGCCTTCCAGATCACAGCTAAAACTCTGAAGTGTTTCCCTGAGGCTCTTTTACTTGGTGGGAACCTGAATAATTTTTCGTCTTCCCAGAACAACAAGACCTCAGCATTTTCTACATAGGTCTTCAGTTTCTTAGTAGCTACTTGCTGTTTGTTTCAATGTGTTTTGTGCTTCATGCTTGGCTTACCAGTCCAGAAATGCAGTGTGAGAACAGTGTGCAGAGGATGTTGGGCTCTGCGGCTCTCTTTTCTCAGGGACCTTGGCCACTCAAGTTCTGATTTCTTAATAGCCCCAAACTCTATTTTTGTTGTGATCAAGCTGTTCATTCCTTTATCTGCAAGAAATTGGCAAATGTCCCAAGGAAAAGCAACAGAGAACTCAGGGTTCAGTTTAATGCATTTTCCAGCCTCTCTGGAATCTTAGTTTTTCTAGTCCTGACTGCTTTGGTTGTTCTCTAGTGCTTTTGAGCAGCTGTTGTATGTGTGTTTTCCAGCTTTTATAACTGTTCTCAGTGGGATAGTTCATCTGATACCAGCTATTCTGATACAGCCAGCAACAGAAGTCTCCTCTCTCTCTCTCTTTTTTTTCTTTATAAAAGTAACATTAGTTGACAAAAATATGGCCCTGTTACCTTTCAACATACTGAGGAAATGTCTTAGTAAAAGTATCAAGAATAAGAGTGAGTTTATTGTGCCTCTAAACCCATGAATTATTTGGCTGATAATTTAATCATTAATTATCACTTCTCACAACAATCAGTGTTATAATGAAAGCAAGCAATGTTATGTATTTTTCTACTACCTACATTTTAGCAATTGACTTTAGCACTTCTTTCTTGCTTGCCAACAATTAAAGGAGCAAGATAGAAATATATTTGGAGTCCCAATACATGTGTAACCAAGAGACATTTTTTGCTTACTATCATTGAATTCTATGAAAAATATAAAACAGACTCAATCAGTGAGCTAATTCATGTGGGCTCAAAGATTATAGGTCACTATGTCACCTCCGATCACAGCAGAAACTTTTGTTGGGCTACTTCTGGGGGATGTTCCATAGCTGTTTCATTAAGAAAAACAGGAAGAAAGAAACAAAATGGGAAGTCAATGTGAATCTGCTTAGGCCACCAAAACGTATCTCTTTTTATTGATGCATATTTCACTTTCTTAAAATAAATAAGGCTTCTCTTGCTTAAACTGCCTGTGACAGTTCTGGCTGTTATTTTGGTTATAACAAAATTATAAAAAGAAAAATAATTTTATGAAGTCTAGAGGGAAAGATATAGTTTACATATAGTTTATGAGTCAGACAAGCCAAAACTGCCAGCCAAATAGAACCTGTGTCTGTTTTTGTAAATATGTTTTATGGAACACAGCCACATCCATTTGTTTACATATTGTGTATGGTTGTTTTCACGCTACAGCTACAGGAGTGAGTAGTTACGATAGACACTGTGTATGGCCTGCAAAGCCAAAAATATTTCCTATTAGGTCCTTCACAGAGAAAGTTTGCTGACCTCTAAATTAGATATCTAAATTAGATATTTATACCGTGCTTTAATCTTATAGTTTAAAAATAAGAAACAGACACTCCATGGTAATTTAGAAGACAGAATTCCTAGGTACAAGAGAAATAGTTGAACATCAAAACACATAGCTCGAAGAGAGAAGAATATTCTTCCTCATGAATATTCTACTGGTATGTCATCCAATCTACTTGTTACCTGCATGGCTTACCACCTCCAAGCTTACTATCCTCAACTGTAAATGTGAACAATAAAATAATAAATTAAAAATAAAATTATTTGTTTAATGGGGCAATAATTCATGAAATCTTACTTATAAAATACTTAGGTTAGTGTTCAATGAAATAAATGCTCAATAACTTCTTATTATCTCATATTTCTAAAAATTTTTCACAGAGCACAAAGGAAACTTTCTAGGGAGAGAGATAATAAAAGAATTTTAAGAAGTGAACTTTAACTTAGAGACAAATTCTCTACTAGCATGCTCACTCCAGGTACCTAAACCTTTGCTCCCTTAGCTCTACTTTAAAATTCTTAATGACCAATGGATAAACATTAACATCTCTTTCACTCTTCAGATCAAGCAAGAATGAAGTCATGTTGCAAAAGAGTCATCGGTTTTAAATATGACCTAATCATAAGGATTTAATATTTTAAATTTCATGGAATTTTACATCTTCAAAAAACTTGAGTAAACATTTAGAAATTCCCTTCATTGCATTTTGCAAATGAAAAAGCTGAGACCCAAAGACAACGAGTAATTTTTTTTTCCATAGGCAATTAGGGAGCTGAGTCCATAACTGAGTATATAACCTGTGTCACAAAATTCTTAGGCCATTATTTATTCTTCTGTATTTAATTCCCTATTACTAATGCAGGAAAATTCTCAACATCTCTTTTCTCTTTGCTTCCAAAAAATTCATTTTTTCTGTTGTTGTTTTGACCAATTAACCCTGAGGTTCATGAGGATAGTATTTAGAAGCATACAATTATGTCTGGATTGCTATTTGTTTGTTTGAATCCAATAATGTTTTTTAGTCTTTCAAAATTTAATTTTTCCATTTCAATTGGTTTGGCTCATAATTGACAGCAATTATTCATTTTTATTCAGAGAAACTAAAAAAAGAGAGATGTGATTAAATTCTTCACTGCAATGACATGGCATTCATTTGATCATTTCTAAGTAATTTTTTTCTCTTTTATATGGAGTTCTTATTAGGGTGATGTGAGGATTAATGATAAAATGTATTACAGGATGGCTGAAGGCTGAGGAGGAAATTACCATGCAAGTATAAAATATTACTAGTTTCATGTTCAGATACTTGATAACTGAGTTAGTTTTTACAAGTTTCTCAGCAGAATGAGGCATTCATTTTAGTCTTCTTGTATGCCATTGGTTAAGCTCACTATTCTCCATGGTCACAAAGCAAGGGCCCTCTAGAATAGAACTAGCCCTCTTGGAGACACATCCTTTTCTATGTAAGGGGTCATAAGTAGGAGCTATTTATCAGGATATGCATACCGCCAAAGGAGCAGGAAAAGCATACTGAAATTCAGAATGAGCAGGGTTCAGTTTTACATTCTCACCTTATGACTCTATCCCACTAGTTAGTCAAGAGCATATTACACAGAGACCCAGCATTGGTTCTGGAGTCAGAAAACTTGGACTCTAAGCTCAGCTATGACTTGCTAGATTAGTGGCAGTGGAGAAGTCACTAATACAGGGAAAATTTCTCTCATCCATAAATCACTAACTACCTCAAAGAGTTAGTTACCAGAATTAAATAGGAAACACATGCAAAGCACTTGGCCAGTCCCTCACGCATAATAATTACTCAGGAAGTGTTAGTTATAATGATGATGGTTATTGTCATCGTTACTCTTATTCATGGTAGGTCAACCTTTGCCATTTCTTTTATCATAGAATCATACAATGTGGAAAGACCTTTAGATTTAAGCACACATTCAGTAAGCGATATGTACCACAGGGATGGACACTTAGCTAAACCCCATAAACACAGAAATAATGAAACATCACAAGTCAACTTAATGTAGAAGAGCCTTCTGTAGAAATTGAGGCAGACATTTAGTCTCAATATGAAAACCTCTAGCGATGGGAAAATTACAACTTCTCTTTCCAGCATAATTCATTGTTGGACAGAATTTACTTAAAAATTTCAAACCCAGTTCACCTGAGTCATTACAACAGTAACATCAGTAAAAAAAAACAAGCAAACAATAATCTGTTATGCCTGAAGTTTATGATTATGCCAGTTATTATCACTGTATAACAAACCACCCCAAACATAGTGATCTAGAAATATACATATATACATATATGTATGTATACACACACATATATTATTGAATACACATATATTGCTCATGGATTTTTTGGTTCAGGAATTAGGAAACAATGTTGGAGAGATGGCTTTCTTTTTACAATATCTTAGAACTCAGTTAGGAAAACTTAATGTCTGGAGGCAAATTGCTAACTACAGGTTTGAATCATCTAAAAGTTCATTCACTTAAATGTCTGGTGGTTGGTATTCATTGCTGACTGCAACCTGAGTTGAGCCTGTTGGTTGGAACACATATGTTTGGCTTCACCATGTCTCCATTTGAGCTTCATCACAGCATGGCAGTTGAATTATAAGAGAACATACTAAAAATATCTGATGGAAGACATATCATATTTTATGACCTCACCTTGAGAATCACATAAGAGCATTTCTGCTGTAATCAAAGTACACCCAGAGCCAAGGGCAAGGAACACAGAATCCCCTCTTCTTGATGGAAGAGTGCCAAAGTTACATTTTAAGTAAAGCAGGTGGAATGAGATACATTGTTGCAATCATTTTTGGAAAATACAATCTGTCGCAATGATAAGGAGATTCCACTGACATTATCAGCACTTGAACAGATTTTGGAGTGAATCTAATTCAGTTGTTGATAAAAACACAGTTTAGAGAGATAAAGTAATGCCATTTATTTTTTCAGACAGTCTTTTGATACTGTGCACACTTAGAAATTATTCTTAAAGCCTTTTCTCACTCCTCTCTCTTAGTCTATTCAGTCTGCCATAACAAAATAGCACAAACTGAGTAGCTTAAACAATAGAGATTTATTTAAACAATAGAGATTTATTTATTCCTAACTAATGGTTAGGAATCTAAGATCAAAGTGTCAATAAGGTAGAGTTCATTCTATGGTCTCTTCTCTTGTAAGCAGCCCATATCTCACTGTGCATACATGACCTTTTTTGTGTAAAAAAGGGACTCTCTGTTGTCTCTTCTTCTAAGGACACAATTCCTCTTTGCCTAGGGCCCACTTTTAGGACCTCATTTAACCTTAATCACTTCCTTTGATGCCCCATGTCCAAATATCGTCATACTGGTGATGAGTAAGTACTTTAACACATGAATTTTGGGGAACACACACATTCAGTCCATAATCCCCTAAAACACTTATTGGCAGAAACCAAAGATATTTGTAGTGCTATCTTTAATGTTCAAACTTATCCTGAAGTTGCTGCCAAAAAAAATCTTTCACTAATCCTAATTACCCCTCCTGGCCTGGTCTTTTCTAATTTTGTTTTTTCATGACTCCAGCTGATGACACAGCTTTGGATATAAGCAGGTTATCAACACATGTTTTATTATACAACTGAGTGTATCATTATCACCTTTCTCTAGTAATTACCAAGGAGTTGAACAGAGTGAATATTTTTTAGCATAAAAGCTGAGCTCTTTTTAACTATCAGAGCCTGTGTCATATTTATTATTCACATAAAATATAACATTGTGTATGAATAAGGAATTAAAACAAAATTGAAAAAATGAAAATGCCTAAAATGTAAAAGTGTAAGGACTATAAGAGATTTTCCTTTTTATGAGCGTCACTGTTAGGATATTGTGTAACTCTTTTGTAAGTATTGAAAACAGACTCTATGAAATAGAAATATAATGATCAATTTTAAGAGTTGAATGTGCCAGCTTGCTATTTAAATTAAAGAAATACTGCACTCTCATTTTAAAGTTTATTGCTAGTTAAACTTCATTATCTTTAGCTATTGAGAGAAAAACTTAATATACTGGTCTCTCTGCCTAGTAGATAAATAAACACTAATGACCAGCAAGTCTTAGAAGTGTAAATGGCATAAAATAATTAAATTCATAATGACCCTCTTGTGCAATCTGAATTTGTGCTCAGCTTTGCTCTTTATCAAGCTTGCTCTCAAGTTGACATGGGAATCTTGGTGAGAAACTTTGACCTTTAAGAAAACCAACTGTGCTTCTCAATATAAAAAAAAAAAAATATCTTCGTGCAAAATATTAAGTTGAGGTATAAGATCTCCAAGCTCTGAGTTGGCTTGGCCAGTGAGCATCTGTGTTTTCTTTGGTTGCTACTGATATGGTTGGGAGACGTTGCACGAATTTTCATCATTAGAAAACATGAAACTTTCTGAATCATTCCCGATTTATTAAGCACCAGAGGATTCGGACCAGTAAAGGAAATTTACATCTCAGAGAAGGACAAAAAAGTTGAATGTCTAAGTAGAAATTTATAATTTGGGAATTAGGCATAGTTTTCCCCTTGTTTCTATATGATTTTTTTTTTTTTTTTTTTTGCTATTTCCTTACCAAGACTAAATTCAATTTCATTTGAGTTTTTTGATTCTGCAAGCTTCAGTGCCAAATGCAATGAGGCATAATTAGGTTCATAGGAAAACAATATGTGACCTGAGGGAACTTGCCACCTAGAGCTAGGTGTATTTAAGTACCTAAATATAAAAGGCAGAACATAGTAAGTTCTGTAAAGAAATAAAAGCCACATTTCCCACGTAGGGAGCTTAACAAAGATGTGATGCCCGGGATGGAAGAATGGTGACCCTTCAACATGAAGAGATGCCAAAGGAAGCATATAAAGTAGATGGAAGTGCATAAACAAGGTGCGGAGGTGCATCCTCACCTGTGCTGAAAGACATTTTTGTCTGAGGTGGCTCCTTATGCCTACAACTATACCATGGATTTGAATTTCTGTCCTGCCTTCATGAATGCCTATTGTTTTTAACAAAAAGATTACAGTACTTAATTATGCTTTCAATTATGCTTTTATGCATATCCAGATATGGGTTAGCCAATCTGAACAAAGGGAATGAGCCCACATGCAATTTATGTCTTTGACTGGAGATGGGCAAGAAGTCCTTGAAAAGACATGTTATGTAACTTCCACTGGGCCTCCGAAGGAATAACATGGAGTCATATGGGCCAAGGAAAAGTAGTGATGCTGAAACATGGATAGCAACAGGCAGAGGGGGAAGATCAATTGAGAGAGTATATAAACTTTCATTAAAAAATGAAAATTATTGGTCAAAGTAATTCACTGAACCAAATGCTAAGCTTCATCTCTCTCTTCAATCTATCTTCCTAGACATGTGCCCCATGAACTCTAAATTCTCTTCACATCCAACTATGTGGATTTTTTTAAATGAGGAATGTGAACCATTTCACAGTACATATGTATACCCTGAATGCTTATCCTGAAATGGCTGGCACCTACTTTCTAACTTAGTAAACTGTTGCTAATATTCCAAATTCATCTCCAACTTTAATTTCCTGTGAGATATTCTTGACTTTTTTCATGGTATTGTCATTATTTATTTAGAATTAATTTAACCCAGCCTGCAGGGGATCTCTTACATAAATTAGAACATTAAATTACAAGTTTTTATCTATCTACTTATCTCTTTTACCACACTTTGGCCCTGTGAGCATAGAAACTAAGCTTATTTAGTTTTCATTTCTGTGGCCCAGCACACAGTAAATACTATGTATTTTTTTCTACTCAATATATTGTGGGGAATAAATAGAAGAACTAAGGGATGAGAAAAGCATGAGGAGTAGATCAGAACTGGAGAAAGAGAATACACAGAAGTATGAGACATTTTGCTAGGATATTTTTAGGAAGAATTGGAAGATGAGATCTAAAGTCAACTTAAATCAGTAAACCTGACCTTTAACAAGATAGGCCCAAGATCTACTCTCTTTGTAAATTTGGTCCATATGCAGCCAGTGGAATTAATCAAAAAGGCCAATCCTATCTTTCAGTAGGAACCATAGGTCACCTCCCATTCTTATACTATGAAGCCTGCATCCCACAGTTCCTGGATGTCCACTCCATTCCCAAGTGCAGCAATTATGGCGTTCAGTGTCCTCCTTTCCAGAACGGGCTTTGAGTATATGTGACTAATAAACTGCTAATCATCTCATCTGTCCTGTGTCAAGTGCCATATACTCGGCCTTCCCCACACCCTAGAGTAGAAATTCCTTCCTTACCAGCAAGACTAAGATGAGTCAATAAAAACATCCCCAAATGGGCTGCAGTGGTCCCTAAACTTTTTGGCACCAGGGACCAGTGCTCTTATGAGAATCTAATGCCTGATAATCAAAGGAGTTGATGCTAGAGCTGGAGAGCAGCTGCAAATACAGAGGAAGCTTCGCTGGCTCCCCTGCCGCTCACCTCCTGCTGTGCCGCCCAGTTTCTAACAGGCCACTGACCTATACTGGCCCATGCCATGGCCCAGGAGTTGGGGACCCCTGGGCTGAAGTGTTCCCTGGCCTGGTTCACGTGTATCTTCATCTTATTTGCAATTAAAAGCAAAAGTAAATTTTTAATTTGCTACATAGCAGCATGAATATGATAACCCTTAGGGGATACTCAGAAAACTTAATGGTCAGACATTCAGAGGAATAAACATCCTACTTTTTAAGTAGTGTACTTTTAATGGTGCCACTAAGATACAAAATATCCTATTAGGTGTGCCAGTGTAATACCCGGGAAATAGCAGACACAGTTACCATCCTTTCTGTATAGTCTTTCTAATAAAACAGCAGAGGGAAAACTGTCCTTCAAGTCTGTATTTGGTCTTCATGAGGCATAGCTCATTCTACTTCATCCAAGAAGTTTTTTGAATACTCTTCATTCTCAGATATTAATTTATTAATGCCCTTTTCCAGGATACTTAACAAACAAACTACCTGTTTTGATATGAACATGTCCTAAATTGTCAATAAGTAAAGTTTATAAGGTCAAGAAGAATGTTTTTATCTATGCCTAGTCCTCTCAGATGAAATATACTAACTAAAACAATCCATATATTGATTTATATATATCAAATACTCTTTAAATATCACTTCTTCTCTGGTGCTTTTCTTCCTACACTGAAAGCAATATGACCATAAGAAATTTAAATTAAATGAAGTCTCATCTTCATTTGCCACCTTCTCTTCACAAGATGACGTGAGGATGGCCACCAATACACACTTGATTTTGTTAGACAACTCAAGTTTTTTGCATCTGCTGCCCCCCAAAAAGGGGAAGTTTAATGAAATTACTCTTATAGTAATTTATATAAGTTAAACAAAGTAGTTCTATACACAGATGAGAGCAGTATTTGCAAAATTAACTATACTGTCCTCATACTGGAAGATGTTTACAAACATATACAAAGTTTGAATTGAAAGCTAGCAAATGAGGATTTTAAAGTCGAAAGTTCTTAAATTCTCACTTATTAAAAATTGAAAAAAGCTCTTAGATTTATGTTTTTAAAAAGTCTAAATATATGGTATTGAAAAGAGTTTAAATTTTTTAAATACCTTAGAAAATTTTAAAGCAAAAGATGAGCATAATCCTTGAATATACAAACTAAAAACTATGTAGGATTGCAATATGAATAAGTGGAAAAGTAGAATTCAAGATAATATGAGCTAAATAGGACAAAGAAGGTCATGTGTTTTTTTTTTTTTTTTTTGGTTAAATATAAAATCCACAATAATGATATGACTTTCACAAATCTTTATGTGCTAAATAGCATAGCATTAAAATGTGTTAAGTGAAAACTTGTAAAGCAAGGAAAGTAGACTTTAGCATATCTCTTTTTGGTCCCAATCAATCAAGCAGAACCAATGTAAATAAGAATAAAGAACATTGAAACAATATAATGACTAAGGTTATTTAATAATTATCTGGTACAAATTAAATTTTTTACTCTACACACATAAAACATATCCTCTTCAACATTCCCACAGGATACTTAAAAAAAGTCTATGCATTAAACACAAAGAATACATCTAAAAAGATACAATATAATATAGGCTTTATTCTTTGAGCATAAAGCAATCAGAAATTGATCAAAACTGGCAAAAACAGCTGCTTAAAAACCAGTGTCACTCTCCTAAATTTGACTCCTGGGGCCAGTTACAAAACCAAAACAATAAGTAATGAATAGTTGGAAAATAACTAACAAAGGACAAATAAAATGAAGTGCACATGCTTGTAAGAAACTAGTGTATAAAAATTCATCCTAAAGCTAAAAATGTGGTTAAAAATATTAGCTTTGATGGTTATTACAACCCCAGTATAGAATAAGCCAAGTTGCACTCACCCTGAAGCAATCGCATTTCTGCAGGTAATGTAACTTCACATTAAAAGACCTCCTAGTGAAAAGTCTAGCTTCTTGCCTTGTCAAAACAAGGTATTGCCTCCTAGCTCTTTTGTATAACTTCCTACCACATCCTCACTCAGTGGCTTTCTGGTTTTGCTCACAGAGGAAACAGGAAGAAACTAGCAACAAGGTTCTTCTCTATCCTCCTTTCTTCTTTCATTACATCAAAATCAAAGTTGGTAGAAATGAGTAATTTTTTAATCACTCAAAAGCAAGTCAGTCATTCAGTATCAATATTAATTAGATGAGTAATCAAAAAATAAGAGTGTCAACGTTTAATACGTAAGTATTGAATAAACTTTAGTCAGGGATTAGGAAACTGAATAAAAACT
This sequence comes from Eidolon dupreanum, assembly GCA_028627145.1. Taxonomy (NCBI): domain Eukaryota; kingdom Metazoa; phylum Chordata; class Mammalia; order Chiroptera; family Pteropodidae; genus Eidolon; species Eidolon dupreanum. The sequence continues at coordinate 68,938,492 of CM053504.1, read as the reverse complement.
TCAATGAATCTCAAAACTATCAAAAACTGACATATGAATTTCCACTATATACAATAATCAACATAACTTAAAACATGGGATTTATGTGATACTTGTTTTTATTCATAGAAAAATAAAAAAATACTTCTTTTAATTATTGTCATAAGTATATGAGTTGCTTGACAGCAGAGAATCAATTTTTTTTTTTTTTTTACTTCTCTGGTGCCTGGAGTAATATCTGGCATATTAGGAATTAAATAAATGTTTGGCAAATATATGAAATAATAAATGAATGAAGGAAATCTTTAACTGTTGAGGAAAAAGATTAAACACTGACTAGTGAAGAATAAAAGAGGAATCCTCTTATATACACAAGTGAATCAACAATATCAGAATGACATGCAGTGAGTCAAATTCCCTTCAGAATTTGGGCAGATAAAGAGATGAGAATTCTTTTTTATCTTGTCATGCTTCAATAGCTATAAAAGGACATGAGAAGGGTGTTCAGTCTAAGTGACAAAGGTCATTGCTTTGTGCTCAGAAGTTTCTTATATAAGGGAACTCATATTAAATTTACTCCTACTTCTCAGAAGAGCTTTGAAATTTACACTAAGAATCTTTATGCATTTTTAGATATATCCAATTAGAATAAGATCATCACCTGAGTATGAGGATGACCATTTTCTGGCCTGTCTAATATATGGTAGACATACAGGTAGATTTGGTAATGTTGGTCTCTGATT
>CM053504.1:68920270-68935270 GCA_028627145.1 Eidolon dupreanum | reverse complement strand
AGAGATATTCATTATAGCTATATTGTGTCATTTTTGAACTCCTTGAAAAATAGCAAAGTATAAATGGTATCCAAGGTAAATTTCAGTTAACCAAACCCTAAAGTTTGTGGAACATGAGTGATGAAGATGTATATATTTTATTGCCTCAATCTGTTTAGTTCAGAAGCTTAAACACACAAAACCTCCATCAAAACAAAAACTTTTTTAACCCAAAAAAGAAATCTCAAGTTTACAGTAAATGATGCCATTTTAATTGTGCCATGGCAACATTTTACTAAACCAGTGTGCCTGAAGAATCTATGAGTCAGGCTCACTGATAGTTCACCACAGATATCTCAAGGAAAAGGAGATACAGGCAAGATCTGCCTCAGTCTGATTAAAACAAAACAAAACAAACAAACAAAATTACAAGAGAGTAAGATCCAAATCTGTGATACTTCTAAGGTGGCAAAATAAAATATTTTTATAAAAATGGTTGATCTGTATTTCAAAGGAAATGCCTTCTCTTAAAATCAGCAAAGTGCTTGAGGCTTTTCACAAGTATAGCAGCATATGGAATATTAATACTCTTCCATCAACTTGGCATTTTACTCCAGTCAGATACAGAAAAATCTCATTTTAGAGGAATCAGCCAAGTTTTTTAAAGACAAGCGGATGATTTTTTTCAACGTGCTTAGGTTTATTCAAAGTCCTCTCATCACTGCAAGGTGAAATAGTTAAACACTAGCATCTCTTTCATATGAACATCTGATTCAGTTCTAAAAGCCCTCTGGCAATGCTCGGAGTCTAGCAATGCTCCAATTTTATTAACATTTATAACTATGATACTATTTTAATGGGGAAAAGGAATATCATAACTACTTCCTATCTGGTTAGCAGACATTTCAGAGGTAAAGAACCTTCATTTCTCAAGGTATGGATGTTTCCTACCAAAGGGCACATTGAGATTTATAGAGAAATCTTTCTCAAATTGCAGATTTGAGAGACCCACTAGATTTAGAGTGAGTGACTCATTTAGTCACCCATTACCCACTGGAGAATCATGAAACCAATTTTGTGAATTATTTTGCTTTTTTTACTAAAAAGCAATGTTATATAATGAAATGAAACAGAATTGAATAGATCAGAATAGAATAGATCACAACTGATTGCATATGCTGGAGTCACATGATATAGATGTTTGTGTGGGTGGGAAGTGACAAATGTTTGTGTGTTCAGGTGACGAATGTTTATTAGAAGGTAATAGACACAGAAAAAACAAGTTTACTTCTGAATATTCTAAGACGGTGCTATTTTAAATGAGAAGATGGAAATAAGTATTTATGAAAAATGCTAAATGGCCAAGTTCCTATATTTAACTTAACCAAAAAGTGTTGACAGGGTTGTCACATTCCAGGTCCTCTACTGGTACTAAAGCTACAAAGATGAGAAAATCTAATACTTTCTTCTCCAGGGTTAATTGAATCATAATACTGTTGTTGATAGCTCCCTAAGTAGATTGCATCATTTTGGTAAGAATGTATTTGTAAATTATGAACTCTTACCGAATGCACAAACACAGATATTTAATTGTATACATAGCTATTATGTCTATTTTATAAGTGAGTAAATTAGTACTCGGAAGTTAGATGAATAGTTTAAATTCATACGAGCAGTAAGGGGCATATTCAGGACTTGAGTCTGGGTATCCTGAGTCTTTTTAGGTGTTCTTAGTTCTGCATTGTCTGTTCCATCACACACTTCATAATATGGCCCTGCCTCACGTGTTCATTTAACTCTCACTTACTTGCTACATAAGGCGTTCTTGCCTTTGTTCCTTTGCAAATGTCTTCCTGTCTTCAGCTCTATCTCTGCCTGTTAAGATTTTATACATCCATAAAGGCTTACCTCAGATATCAACTATTTCATAATTTAAAAGGTACAGTAAGATTTAGAAAATCTTGATGTCCCGCCTACAACCTATGCCAATTAAGTCAGTATCTCTGGAGGTGGAAAACAGATACAAACATTTCTTAAAGCTCTCAGATGATTCCAACGTGCTACCAAAGTTGGAAACCACTGCCTTAAAATCTTTCCTCATCTTATCAACACGTTTTTATCTTTGTCAACATTTTTCCCTGTTAGATTTTTATACTGAAACTATATTTCACTCATTCAATTTTCTCCCTGCCTCATTCCCACCAAACATAATGCCTTACATATTTTAAACAGTAATAATTTTATTTTTTAACTTCATTTATTTTTAAAAATCATTTTTAATTATAGTTGACATACAATATTATATTAGTTTCAAGTATACAGCATTGTAATTCAACATTTATATGTATTATGAAGTGATCACCATAATGTCTAGTAAAGTAATAATTTTCTTAATTGAAATGAATTGGATTTGCCAGAATGAGCATGAAGAGAAAAGGGAGTGGTTCTGAATTCATTCTTTAGGAAATAGTTTTTATTTTTTTCTCTGGAAAAAGAACTTGAACTTTTGGCTCCATGATGGACATTTAGCAAAAACATAATTTAAATATAAGTCCATCTCTTAAGAGTTTCCTTTATGATGTTTTCTGACTTATTCTTTCAGTTGACTTTTAACTTAATGCATACATATTGGAATTTACCACTTAAAATAATTACGCATTCATACTATAATATCTCTCTTATATTAAAGATAATATTATGATGGACCAAAACTATATAGCTGTCATGCCTCAGAGTATTTATTTTCAAGAAAGCCAGATGAGAACATTTTATTCTGATTTGCTTTATATATATATAATTTCTTTTATTGCAATGTCCTTTGCTCGTTCATATGGCAGAAATGTTCTTATACTGGTAGTGGTTATTAATACTGCCCCCACAGCAATGTCCTCTTCATCATCATTATCACTTCCTAGCAGGATGTCATTGTTACTCACTTTGACTATTGCAGTAGCTTCCTACCTATCACTTGCTCCCTTTCCATGCTCATCTTTCTTCTTCTTTGCTTTCACAGATGGTTCTCCCTGATATGGATTTGTTTAGCTTAGTCCTAGCTGAAGCTCCTTCAGTGGCTCCAGAGCATATTAGCAGCTGGCATTCAATACCTGGCATTCAAATATGGCTTCTACCTGAAGTTTGAGGTATTTTTTCTCATAATATACTCAGTTATTTTTAAGAATATGACCCAAATATGTTCTGCTACTTCCAATATGTGCCTGAGAAAAATTTTAAATTTTCTTAAGATCATGTTAACTCTTTTCCATTAGAAAACCTTTGCATAGTCTCTCAATGAAATTTGTCTGTTTATCATACTCCTTTAGCAGTTCTCTGGTTCTTCTAAAGCAGGATCACGAATGAGATTCAATGTCTCATTGATAGAATGTTAAATTATATTCACAATTTTATGTATATATGCATTTTTGCAAATATCTATTTTTTATTCGGATCTCAAAAATCTATGACTAGCATTTATGAATATGTCTCTGTTCAAATTACTTATCTGTATCTTCATTCAGACTACAGTCTCCTAGACAACAAAGTCTGATCCTTCATTATCTTTGTAGTCCTCTCAGAATTTGACTTAAAATAAAGTGTAAGAATGATCTGGAAACAAATGGAAATTAAGTTAGTCCACAAAATGCTGTGGACATTTATTTGTATTGTGTGGCTTCAATACTATGTAACTTTTCCCTAGCTGGTTAGACTCTACCTGTACCAGAAGAGGTGGCTGGGCCAAGTGAGCAATAACATTAGGGATTTTTAAAGAAATATTAAGTTCAGTAAACCTAGAGACATTTCCAGGAACAAACAACTGTTATATAAAAATAACAGTGGAATTCGCCATCACAAAGGTATGAATTTCTAAGGAAATAAAGGACTGTTGGGTGAGATGAAATTTGAGAGTATTTTCTTGACTACATCTCTCTAATACCAAATCCAGTTCCAGGTAATTACTATTTAATATAAATTTGTAGATTGCATGATTAACTAAGTAAATGAGAAGTTCACACGTGACTGAAGCATAAACACGTCCTGGAGGTAAGTTGCTGAAACTGGTAACCTGGTGAGTTTCTCTCATCTGCTCTAGAAGGGGCAGCTATGCCTTAGTAAAGACTCCTAGATCATAGTCTTAGGATAAATAATAGGATGATTTCAACTCCAGATATAGTCATCTGAGTAACAACACACACACACTTATTTAAAATCATCCTCATAGAAAAAAACATAGATCTAATCTGTTTTGTGCTTGTTTTAAATATATGTTACTTGGTGACAAATGTTAGCTAGACTTACTATGATGTTCATTTTGCCATATATACAAATATCGAAGCCTTATGTTGTATACCTGAAACTCATATAATGGTATATGTCAATTATACTTCAACAATAGAAATATGTAACTGTGTTCTTAAACTTCACCTCTAATTAGCATGTTCCTTTGGAGAAGACACCATTTGTCTCAGTTTAAATTGTATGTCCTGTCACTGAGTTCCATTTAGCATACCTCCAGACTCCAGAGTCTTGAGTTCCATTTAGCATCATATTTCTTACTACTCAGTTACGCATGTGTCAACTTAGGGTAAAATTACAATGACTATATGATATCATTGCTGACTCCTAAAGAATTATAGTACTATTTATTTTCTTTGTCTTCAGACTTTCCTTTCTGAAAATACCAAAAAGTTAATAGCATACATTTGCATAAACAACCATCTATATTTTTCCTGAAATAGATTGTTTCTTACTTGTTCCATTTAAACATCTTATGACAAAGAAAGTTATTTTCCCATATTTGTTTCATTTTGTTTGCTGAGCTAGGATAAATCTAAACTCATCACTCCACTAATAAGATAAGATTTACATTTACTTATAATGTAGAGATAATAATTTGAAAGTCTCAGCTTATAGCAAACGTTTGTTCCTTGAAAAACAACATTGTCAAAGAACACATTATTAACACAGCAGGAAATTTTGGCAAGGTTTTAAAACACAGTTTTATATATTTTTGCTTATAAATAATTTATATTTTAGAGATTTAAACTGGTGAATTATAAAGATAGAATTATTTAACTTGGCATCTGTGTACTTTGCATGTTAAATAATTGAATTTTGACTTATAATATAGCATTCTAATTGATAGGCTATAGGCCCAAAAGATTTTTTTATAGTTAGAAACTTTCCGTTTTCTTTGTTAGGATCCAAAAAATTTAACAAGAATGAATGTATAAATAGATTGATATCAAGAAATGATATAATTTAAAATGTGGAAAAACAGTGGGTAACTGTGGTAAGAGAGAGATCTGCAAGTCATAGTGGACCAAGAACTAAAATAGATTCATATGTGCAGAAAAAAACCCTGAAGTTATGCACATAAGATTTCCACAGTGTTTTTGTTGTGGTTGTTTTGTTTAGTTTTCTGGGTAACAGAATTATTTTTTCTTCCCCTTCATTTTATCTGTTTATATTTGGCAAATATAATGTAGTTGAATACATGCTGTATTTGTAACAATTTAAAAGAAAGTTCATGTTTAAAAACATCCAGACTATGAAAGTTATTGACAAAATGACATTAAAATGCTACCTTTATTGAAATTTTTAGGAGAAACTTTGGAGTATTTTTGTTTTTGGTGGTCAACATATAAATTTCTTCCAAGAAGTAAGAATGGCAGAAGTCTTTCTAGCTATAGAATCTATGTCAATATTATTAAAACAGATACCTAAGAGAGGTGCCCATTAGCTCATTAGTTTAATGACCTTGATTTGTTAATCTTTTGGTAAAATTGTGTTTAAAAGATGTCAAATAACTGTTCATTAACTCTGAATTGCCAGGACTCCAGAGTATTCTGTAGACATATCTTCAAATTCTCCCTGACTCTGCTTCTAAATTACAGGATCAGTCATGGCATGTTTGTAAAAATAATTATATATTTATGATACTATTATCTTTACTTTCCATATTCATCTATCTTACTTAATTTCTTCATTCCCATTGCCCCTACCTCTCCTAATTGAGGACAATAATTACAGCCACCTTGCTAAACACTCTCATCCCCACTCAGTTTTTTTTTCTCTTTTTCAATCAATTGTATACTTTGCTGCCATATTAAAGTTAATACAGAATGAATTTTTAGTGCAGACTTCAAAGCACTCTATGAATTACCCTCAAAATGCTTTCAAATTTAATTTATCAGTAAATCTCTTTCATAAGGTGTGTATTCCATCTGAACTTAACTATTCATCTTTTCCCATCCATCCTCTAATCATGCTCTCATTTTCATCTGTTTTTACACAAGCAAAGTGCTTTGTACAAGTTAGCCCAGATGAGGTGCTCAGAAAATGCTAGCCTTTTCCCCTCTTAACTTGTCTATATTCTTGCCTTCCCTACCATGATTAAAAGTCCTGAAAAAAAAAATGCCACTGAATTCATGGAAGTTTCCTTAAAGTATCCTCAGTGGAAGTCATCTACCCCTTTTTTTTGATGGTCATAGCACTTAGCTGTAACAATAATGACTACTATATTTTTTATCGTGTCACATAGTATTTTCTTTATTTCTCCTTATTGACCTGGATGTCCTCAAAGTTCATGGTTTTGGTATCCCGATGTTGTCTATGATATACTCCACTTCCACATCGTAGGAACTCAGTAAGTATCCATTTAATTGTTAAAATCTGCAGCCCCTGGAGATCCTTGGTGCTTTCCCCTATTGAACTGACCAGCAATCCCTTGCCTGATGTCTCCTTGCCAAAATTCAGAGCAGGTCTGACAGAAAGAGAAATGAGAAGCAATTCAGGTGTGTCTTTTAAGAAAATACACCCAAGAGGTTAAATTTCTTGGATTGTTGTATAAAGCTTTTATTGGGCCTTCTGAATATGCTACAATATTCCAGTCCCAGAAGAATTAAGAGTGATCCTACCTGCCAATCCTTGGTATCTTTCACTGCCAAAAGTGACTTGGTAAATGCAGGACTTTGGGGGATGTGATGACCAAATTTCCTCACAGGGGCTTTTACGTAACACTGACTTTGATAATTGTTATATTCACACATTCTTAGTGTCTTGAACATGGCGATTATATGTTTAAAAATCTTTATTTTAATCAATATTTGTGACAAAATCACATTTTAGCTTTTTAAAAATTAAGATGACCATTAAACAAATTTTCTATTGGATCATAATTAACAACAATGTCATTTTTCTTAAGGAAATGTTTTCAATAATAACAGTTTCAATAAGAAACTGTTTATCATTTTACATTGTTTCCCAAACCCCCAAACCTATCTTCGACATTAAGACTTATCTGTCACTGTCACATCTTCTTGTCCCAAAGTCTTGGTTTGGAAACGTAAAACAATTTAAAATGAGTCTTATATTGTTTCCCCAGTGGAGCTCTGAGCCACTTCATCATAAGCACTAGGGTGCTTATTTATAAGCAAAATTCTAAGCACTGGGCCTACAAAAACCCAGACCTATAGAATTTCTGGCTGTGGAGACCAGGATATGAATTTTAAAAAGTTCCATAGATTTATGCAAGCTAAATCTTGAGAACTGCCAGTTTAATGGGTTATTTCTTTTGAAGAATAGTGCTATTTTAAAACTTATTTTAAATTACCAACTTCTAAAGGAAGCACTAATGTTAAAAATATTAGCTCAAGTTGAGACCACGATATTTTTTGTGTCTAGTAAGTGTCATGGACACTAGTGTCAATTAAGATATGACAATAAATATGTAACTAATCCACAAGTCAGCAAGCAAATTAATTTTTCAAGTTGCAATTGTAATAAACAAAGAACAAACAGAAGTATAATCAGTAATAACAGTGAGAACCAATTCAGAGAGCGTGGTCCGAAAAGGCCTTTCTGACAGGTGATGTCCGTGCTTTAAACAATGGTGAGTAGAATATATATTTTGTTGTTCTAATATACATACCTTACTTTAGGGAAAAACTATTCTAATGATAATGGATTTTTTATCAGAAACTGTGGGGCCAGGAGGAAGTAGCATAATATTTTTCAGGTGCTGAAAGAAATTTAAACCCAGAATCCTTTATCTAGCAAAAATATACATCAGGAATGAAGGTAAAATCAAAATGAAGGAAAACTAAAATAAACTTGATGCCAAAAAACTTATCCTAAAAGAAGTTCTTTAAACATGAAGGAAATAATAAATAAAGGAACATCAGGGAAAAAAACACACAATAAGCAAAAATATGGGTAAATGCAATAGATTATTTCTCCTTAAGCTTTCTGAATTATGTTTTATGGGTGAAGCAAAAATTATAACGTCCGGTGTGGTTCCAGATGTATGTAGAGAATATATTTAAGTTAATTATAAACGGGAGGATAAGTGACATCAATGGATGTATGGTCTCAACACCACTCATGCTGGTTAAATGACAACATCAGCTAACTATGATAAGTTATGTATATATAATGTGATACGTAGATCAACCACTAGAAAAGTTGTTCAAATAACTACACTAAAAATTATTATAAATAAATCAAAACGTAATTCTAAATATATGTTCTGGTAGGCCACTAGGAATCAGGAAAAATAGAGAAATAATAAACAATGAAAAAATATAAAACAAAAAATAAAACAACAAACTTAATCCCTAACAAATCAAGAACTATTTTAAACATAAATGGTCTAAATACACTAAATAAAAAAGGTTGATGGAGTGTTTTAAAAATATAACCCAACTATTTACTGTCTATAAGAAACATACTTGAAATTCAATGCTATAGACAGATTTAAAGTAAAAAAATACAGAAAAAAATATATATATAAAAAATACAGAAAATATATATATATATGTACGTATACACACACACACACACACACACAAAATGCAAATTTTAATAAAAAGAAAGCAGAGTGGCTAAATTTATATCAGATAAAGTAGACTTCAGAGCAAAGAAAATTCCTGGAGAAAGACATGTGTATTATATAATTATAAAAGGGTCAATATACTAAAAATACCTTAGAATCTTGAGTGTGTGTATACCAAAAAATAAAGCTACAAAATATGTGGAAAAAAATCTGATAGAACTGAAACGGGATACAGACAGATCTACAATTATAGTTGGAAACATCAGCACCTTTCTCTCAGCTAAAGCAATACTGCTTTTAAAACCCTAAATGTACACATTAGAAAAAACAAATGTCTCAAATTAATAATATAAATATAACCTCTCATATCGAGAACTTAGAAAATAAGAGCAAAGCAAACCCAAAGCAAACAAACAAAAAAAAGAGATAATAAACATAAGAGCAAAAATCAATAAAACTAAAACAATAAAATAATAAAGAAAATTAATGAAAAAACTATTTTCTGAAAAGAATGAAATTGATAAACTTCTAATAAGTCTGACAAAGAAAAAAAAACCTATCACTACTCACCAAATATGAAATTTACACAATTTGAATAACTACATAACTATTATGAAAATTGAATTCACAGCTTAAAAACTACCTTTAAAAGAGAAATATCTAGGCCCAAATGGTTTTATTAGAGAATTCAACCAAACATTTAAAAAATAATTAACATCAAATGTATACAATCTTTCTCAGAAAATAGAACTAGATGGCATACATCCTAATTCATTTTATAAAACTAGGATTACTCTGATACCAAACCCAGACAGGATGGTATAAAAGGAAAAGAAAAGAACAATTCTTTATGAATATAGATGCAAATGTCTTTATCAAATACAAGTAAATAGAATTCAGCAATATCTAAAAAGAATTTTATACCATGACCAAGGAAACAAGACTGGTTCAATTTTTGAAAATCAACCAATGTAATTCATCAGATTAATAAGAAAAAATTACATGATTATGTCAGTCAATGTAGAAAAAGTATTCAACAAAATTTAACACTTTTTCATGGTCAAAGCTCTGTGGTATTGGCAGACACATTGGTAGACACATAGATCAATGAAACAGAATACAGAGCCCCCAAATAGACTCATACAAATATGCCCAACTGTTTTTGACAAAAGTGAAAAAGTAATTTAATGGAGGAAATATAATTTCTCAGCAAGTAATTCTAGAGAAATTAAACATGTATAAACAACAACAAAAAAATCTTGATCTAAGTCTCACACCTTGTACAAACATTAACTCAAACTGGATCAAAATAAAATATGAAACTATAAAATAGGAGAAAATTTTTTTAATCTAGCGGGCAAAGTATTAGACTTGGTACAAAAACCACAACCCATAAAAGAAAAAGAAGATAAATTGAATATGATCAAAATTTACAATTTTGCTCCACCAAAGATCATTTTAAGAGGATGAAAGGAAAGAATACAAAATGGAAGAAAATATCTGCAAATCAAATAACCACGTGTCCAATAAAGAACTAATATCTACAATATATAAAGTGTTTTTAAACTCAAGTATAAAAGAAATGAAGAAAATAATCTAATTTGAAGCTGGGTAAAAGACATGAAGAAACATTTCACTGAAGAGGATATACAGAATGGCAAATAATTTGAAAATATGTTCAACATCATTAACCATTAGGTAAATGAAAATTAACACAACAATAAGATATCACTGTATACCTGTCAAAATGATTAAAGTAAATAATTATAACACCATCAAATGCTGGTGAAAATGTGGTGGAGCTGAATCACTATTTTAGTTGAGAATATGAAATGGTACAACCACTCTGGAAAACAGTTTTGCAATTTTTTAAGTAAAATGGACATGTAACTATCATACAACCCAGCAACTACTGACGAAGGCCATGATGAAGGCACCCACATGAAATGTCTCCTCTGAATTCTTAGTTCCAGTGAAAGATGTTCTACCTTCATGCTTTTTTCCAAGGCAAGCTGATAATTATGGTAATAGAGAAAAGTCTTCTCTATGATACTATGTATTCTTTCATGGTGCTAAAAGGTAGTATTGCTTTGTCTTATAAACTTAAAGTTTCTTTTGGTCATTATTATAGTTTTTAATATACTAAATTCTACTACCACCTTAGTAAATTCTAATTGTATTTCAAGGGCTTTCTGTTGTACAATCACCTGAGTACACATTATATTGTTCTCAGAATGGCCAGTTCTGTCTCTTCCTTTTTCTTCGATCAAAGCTTCTGCTCTTCTGATGGTTCTTCTCTTAGGTTGCTTCTCATAGTCTATTTTTATGGGGTGATATAAGACTAGCCCCCTCCCACATGCCCAGAGAAGTAAGAGCCTAGGGTAAACTTTGCCTCCAGCTGGTACTGCCTTCTACAAAATGACCAGACCACAGATAGTGGCCACTATAAACCAAAAGACTAAGCTTGTTCCTTTGTGATACACTATTGGTTTTACTCCATTAAGGAGTAAGGGGTTTCCATTTTCTTCTGACAAGTATAAAAACAAGACTAGATGTCAGCAGCATTAATTACTAAGTAATCATTGTCCAGAACTATGGTAATACAAATAGAAATAAGCCATCTCAAATCTGTCAAAAAGATATCAATAAACTTTAATAATTATCAAAGATAGCAAGAGACTACCAGTAAGAAATTGCCTACCAGATTAAAATTTCCAATATTTCAATTATAACAAGCTATTGAACATATAAATGCAATGAACCTTATGGCATATGAATTATGTTCTGGCCATGGGAACAGCATCACAGTGGCTTCAAAGGTAAATAGCATTCCATTCATTAATAAAGGCTGTCAGTGTAAATGCTAAAAGGCTGTTGGAGCGAATGTACACACAGCACTCATCAACAGTATATTGGTCTCCCAGGTCATTCTCTCTTTTGCCCTTATTCATCATGTTTCAATGTCAATAGCATCTTTGCGAAGAAAAACAACTTCCTGCTTCTTTCCTTCCTAACTTCAACCAATAATTAAACAATGATTTTTGTGTGCTTGGGAAATCTATTTGATCTTTAAGTTACTTTTTTATTCCTCAGACATCAGCCATCTTTGCTCACTTATTATAAAAAAGCATGAATAATTTCAGCCTGGTTGTCATGAAGATCAACTTTATGACAATTTATGTGAGAGCTGGATATATATCTTTTCAATTATTCAATGTATTTCTGTATATCTGATTCATTTCTTTTTTCCTAAAATGTTTTTTAACACTTTAAATTTATTTTCTGTTACATCACAATATGTAATTACTTGCTTACTCTTTCTTGTATTCTCGATAATTAACACAGTGTATTAATATCCTTTGGACAGGTTCAGAATGGCAAGAATAATACATGGCAATGGTGAAGATTTTATACAGTAACAAAAGTATGTGAAGGCTGGCAGAATATGCCACCGCAAAATATGCCATTTTGGCATAAGGATTATCTTGAGCTAACATTACTGGAAAAACAGAAGATGCACCAGGAGTATTTTATGGGTATTCCCTTTTGTTCCTGAAAACAGGAGATAAAAGCTCCATCTAAATGATACTCTTTCTGTACCAGGAAAAAAGTAACATTCTTTTATGGGGAGTCAAAGTTGAAAAATTCTGTACAAGTAGACCTTGTTAAAATACTTTTTATCATTCTTTAGCCTCTCCACATAGTTTTGTGACTTTTCCACAACTGCTTCTTTTTGTTCACTCTAATATAAAAAACATTTAGGTTTTGGCACGTATTTGATTCTTCATTTCCTCATGACTGCTCCCATGTCACGTAAAACATATAAGTCAGTATGCTTTTCTCCTCTAAATTTTTCTTATGTCAGTTTCTCAGGCCAAGCTGAGAAACTTAAATTTTGTTTCCCCTATATGTGTAAGGAGAAGACTACTTTATCCTTCTACATGCTTCCCAGAGAGCACCACGTTACATACAATAAAGCAAACGTTTTATTTCTTCCACCTCAATGCTTTTATTTTTGCTATTATTCTTCCTAAAATAAGTTTTTGCTAAGATGGGGCTAGTCTGTATAGTTTATATCCTCCTCCTCAAGAAAAATGTTATGAAGCTAATTCCATCCCAAATATTGTGTGTGGGTGTAGGGGATGCTTTACTCAGTGTCTCATAGACTTGCATTATAAGCACATTGCAGCCCACTCTAAACCTACTGAATTTGAATCTATGTGGGGCTCTGAAATCTTTGTTTTCACAGTCTCTCCAGGTGATTCTTAATGCACACTAAGGTTTGAGAAGTCCTGTTTTGATTGCACATTGTATCATCAACTCCTTCAGGAAATATTTATTGAGTACTTCCCAAATCAAGGAGCAATTCTGAATGGTTCAGATATCACTCCTATTTGAGAGACTATATCATCTAGTAGAGATGACAACTAGTATGAATAAGGCTACTAAATGGTTGAAGTGGATATTATCATAAGAGCTTCAGACCAAGTACTATGAACAACTATATGAGGTGAAGATTCTTTCCAACAAAATTGCTTTGTAAAATATTATAGAGGAGGAGAATTTCAGAAGGACTTTAATAGATGGATGAATAAGGAACTACAGATGTTGGAAAAGGGAAAGGCCATTGTTATGGAAGATAGAAAACACAAGTACAAGGTGGGACCATGTGGTGAGGGCAGAGAATGGCAAGTGGCTGAATCTGAGTGAAGCATAAGGTATGTAAATGTTCATGGCTGGAAATAGGAATTCAAAGAGTAATTAGGGCCATTTCATAAAGAATTTTGAAATAAAGTCTAATACAAGCTTATTTTAAATGATTTTTCTATATTTTAACTTGATCTCAAGAAAAAAAGAATACTCTCAACACACACACTATGAAACTTCTTTAAAGGTTTAACATCTTTGTATCTACAACCCCTAGAATGCTTCCTAATATATTATAAAGCCTCAATATATATTGTTGAGTAAATAAGCAAATCTTTATTTAGGAAGTTAAACAATTATAGCTTTCATATAAACTAACAGCTAACAAAAGATTTAACTTTGTATATGGCTTCACACATGTGGTTGAAAACTTAAAGCTCCCATGAGAAATTTAGATGGTTCACTGTGCTCAAATAATAGACAAGCCTTAGCAAAATAATGTAGTTTAAATAGTCAATTAATTTTCTGATTTATAAAAGTATAACTGCAATGAAATGCTTTATGAGAAAATAGAAAAATGTCACCATATGTTTTCACAAGTCTGATATCAGATTGTACTTCACCTCTTGTGAGCAATAGACAACTAGAATTTTGGCAAAATTCTAAAACGTTGAACAAAAAAGAAAAGGTTAAAAGTTTTTCTAGGCTAGAGATCATGTTTATTCATTTATCTTCAATAGTGTCTTGCACATATAGGTAACGGATAAGTAGATTTTTGTTTTTTGTTTTTGTTTTTTTTTTAATTAACTGAATAAACACTCCGAGAAGAGCTTAGAACAGCCAGGTTTTAGAAGGTTTTAAAGACATTACAGAATAATAATGGTTATGACAGACATAGAAAATTCTGCATTAAAAAAGATATATTTGCACTAGTAGATGGAAGTGGGGATCTTATTACTATGCAGGGAAAATACGCAGCCAGCCATGCTGGGAAGTCAGAGTGTCAGCAGAATGACCCATGCACATCTATAATCATAATTTTATTGTTGCTCTGGGATTTGGACAGCAAATGGAGATAGTTATGAAGCCTCATTTTGTGAACAGAATATCTCCACCTTAAATGTGCCAGGATAAGTGCAGTAATGTTCGTTTCCTTCCCAGGAAGGGGTCAAGTTACACTTAAAGCTCCAAGATAGAAGCTAGCACTGTAATGGGACAGATATGTTTTTTTCTTGTTTTCTTTTCTTCCAGTTGAGGCTCAGCAATATAGCAAAGTTTGTGGCTTAATTAATCCTATATGAGTCTCTAAGGAGGATTTATTTTTCAAGAGCTTCCAGGAAAAATGGAAATAGAAGTAATGACTGTCTCACCTACTTTTTTGTTTTGAAAATTAAGAAATGAGTAGTCATCTCAGCCTGTAAAAGTTGCTAGCAGGCAAATCTGTATCATACAGCAGGGCTAGGATTTCAGTCTCCAAGAGAACATAATGGTTTCAGGGCAAAGTGAACAAGTTCTTTCTCTCATCCACTTCTCTTTTTTTTTTT
>CM053504.1:68836086-68919770 GCA_028627145.1 Eidolon dupreanum | reverse complement strand
CCTGCATCCTTTGCTCCCAAAGAATTCTTCCTTTCTGCCAACACATAATATCTAGAATAACAAATCTAGCTAGATTACATAGAGTGTTAAGGGCAAGCACAGAAGGTAATTGATTGGGGATGGATCTCAGTACCATATTTGGGACCATCTCATTTCATCTTATTCTCTGTTAATGCAGTAATTGTTCATTGCCTGATTTCTAAGGTGGAGTGGTAATGTGCCTATATAGTGATGAAATCGTCACAAGAACAATCTCCTCCAAATTATAATATGATTTGTCACTAATTTAAAAGTAATATCCAAACAAGTGATTCAATCACTGGTGTGTAGAGACTACCTCAAACTGTTACGCATTCCTTGACTGGATTGAGGCATGTCTTCCTCTAACAAGCCCTTGAGAATATCATTGATTTCTACTTGCTTTTATAGCTAGATTCCTCATGCTCACAATAAGGAAACTGAACTCTGTGCCCCTTAGTAATTTGATTCTTTATGTTTATAACTGAGGGTGGGAGAATACATTGAATAGATTTACATCCAATAGATATTTATTGCTTATACAATATGGTAATATAGAAGCTAGTTGCAATTAAGCTATGTATGCTCAAAACTTGCCTAATTCTGATATACGAGCAACTGGAGAGAAAAATGCATAAAGATACAACCCCACATTTTAAGATATTATAGAAATCAAGTGGGAGCTCTTAGAAAACATCTGGGGTACCATTGCTTCTTCTTCCTCCATTATCTACATCCTCTATATCCACATACATGTAGCTATAGCTTTCTGCGCAATATGTGATACATACATTATTCCAAGTAGCACATGACTTCAACTAAAAAATTATGGCTGCAGAGAGGAGATTTTGAACACTCCTACAGCTGGAAAGCTGTTTACCATAGCATTAATTAATCTGAGCACTGGAGATTCAAATCAGATTCACTTTTCTTATTCACATGCCAGAAGGCAGAGCCCTCCCAGAGCCTCCCAGCTCACAGCTGTTTCAGAGAACTACTTCTCTGCCTCTGAGTGCAGAGGTGGTGCCATCTGCACTTGCTAGAGGTTTTCTTGTGGGCACGTCCAGTACTCTGCTACAGGCTTGTTAATTAACTGAAAGCTAGCTAAAGAAATATTCAGCTATTGAAGCAAGAAAGTAGAAAAAAAAACAAAAATCAAAGAAAATGTACAATTTTAAAAATTATTATTATCAGGTGACTCATATTCTGCAAAAATACTTTGGATGCAGGCCTAATATTTTGAGCCAGCCACCAGGGAACAAGATCAATTGCAAAAGGACGAAAACATTTATGCCATTTTAAGAAGGGGTGCAAATCATCATAGTTATGCAAAGTAGACTGAGCATTATGCTATAGGGCTTTATCCATAAAACATAAGTGTTTGATAATTATCATAAAGGTAAAATGTATTTGCTAAAATACAGTGCCCTAGAAAGTGTAATGAATGCACCACACAGTTTACTTTTGATTTTGCTGGAGGTGTTTTCTAAATAGCTCAATTAAAATAATTTTTTTCCACTTACGATTTAAGCCCACATAAGTACAAATCTGTACATTTAATGGCATAATTCAAACCTATATGCATACCTAAGTACCTTAGAAGGAATTTCATAATTCTCATAGCATTTGCCAACTCCCTGCCCTGTAATCCTCCTTCACGATGTTCTCTTCCTGCTCCCACTCCTGCAGGTCTGACTCTCTCTGCTCTTCTGTGGTTTTTTGCTGCAGTTGTGTAGATGAAAAGTCTCAAGTTTAGGTTTTCTTTTCAATTTTTTTAAATTGAAGTATAATTGGTATACAGTATCATATTGATTATATTAGTTACATGTGTACGATATAGTGATTCAACATTTTTATACCTTACAATGCGACCATCCCACTAATTCTAGTAATCCTCTGTCACTGTGCAAATTTATCACAATATCATTGACTATATTTCCCTCCTGTTTTCACTTGTTCCCCCACACCCTCCCAACTGGTGACTAATTCTTTGGTCTCTGTTTCTATGAGACTGTTTTTGTTTTGTCTATTTGTTTTGGGTTTTTAGATTCCACATATAATTGGAACCATACTTTATTTGTCCCTCTCTGCCTCACTTTTTTCATTCAGCATAATATCCTCTAGATCCATCCATATTGTCCCAAAAGGCATGATTTTTAAATTTTTATTGCCATATGATATTCCATTGTATGTAAATGTATGTATGTATGTATGTATGTATGTATATATGTATATCACATTTTCTTTATCAATTCATCTATCAATAAACACCTGAGTTGCTTCCATATCTTGGCTATTATAAATAATGCTGCAATGAACATAGTGGTGCATATATCTTTTCCTATTAGTGTTCTTGTTTTTTTTGGATAAATACTCAGTTTAGACTTTCTTTAAACAGTAACTTAAGTTATTCAGAGGTAGGCTCTGATAGAATTCTAATAAATAAAAAAGACATAGCTCTCATTTTTTATTAATATTCATAATGTTTAAATACCATAAGTGCTATTTCATCATGACTACTATTTATTTTCAGACCTGTACCATGAATGAACTTGTAAAAAATCTCCATGCCTAGTCTGTTACCACCTCTGAGGCAACCAAACTGCATTTTCTTTTTGATTTTTTAAAAAAGAAATGGAATAGTGCTGTTTGATTTAGTCTGTGTAAATAATCCTCACTGTTGATAAGAAAAGATTCCATAAAAAAACAGGATTTATTAGTCAGCAAATGCAATCAGTAGTCTTGGCCCACATATATTGCTGAGATTGGCCGATATTTACTGAACATATCAAGCATATCAGTACTTCTTCATGGATTTTCATTTTGAATCTCAACTTCAATCCTGGGTTTCAACCCTACCTTTCTAAAGACCTTTCTTGTTGGGTGTTTGTGATTGCAGTTAATATTGATTTCTAACACTTAACATCACTTTTGCCATTAAACCTGCTTCCCTTCATGACTACCTTTGTTCCATTTTCATCATGAATGGTGTGAGTCTACCAGCAACCAACATCCAAAATCTTGTTTATTTCCCCATTACATTACATTGCTGCAATCCTTGCTTCATAATATTTCTTGAATGTGTATATTCTTGCCTGTTTCCAATACTCCCACTCCAAGGCAAGAATCCGATGTCTCACAATGGGAAATTACAATAGTTTTGCAGTGTGCTTATGTCTGCAGTTTCTTGTGGGTGTGTAGTAACCAATATGTTTTATTCTTATTTTTTTATTTTTATTTTTTTTGTGGAATACCCCATACTGTAGGAATAGACTACTGGATGGTTTTCTTTCCCCTTCGTCTAGGCATGGATTTAACCACAAATCCAGAAAAGACTATGATGATTTTTTTCCCCAAATAAAACTTTTAAATTAACAGCAGAAGCAATAGAATTTTAAAAGCTCTTGATTTGTCAGTTCCAGGAAAAAAGCTACCCTGCTCACCAAATTAATGAAGATTCTATGACCTAGGAGAAGGGAGTAATGAAAAAGAAAAGATGAGTGATACAGGTTGGTGGGTCTTATAATTCAAGGTCTAGGCATGGACAGAGCTCTTTGGTGTAAGGTAGGCATTACATTTTAATCTGTTTATTAAATAGATAACTTATTTCAGTATCATTTATGATGAAATCCATATTTTTCTCAATGTTCTCCAATACTGGTTTTGCAGCTTTGTAAGTGAAATTTCCATATATATGTGGATCTTTTTTTAGGCTCTATTCTATAGCTCTGGTCTAAGTGCTAATCTCATGCTCTATTAATACCTTATTTGATAAGACAAATCATACTATCAGGCTGATTTTCTCCAGGAGTTTTTGTTCTTCACTCCTATAAATTTTGAATCAATTTCTTAGATTTTTTGAAGACAAACAAACATAAGGACCAATATAGATGGACTGATATAGCATTAAATCCACAGATGCATAGACTCCTGGTGGCAAATTATATCCCTCTATTTATTTGAATCTTTAATTTATTTTAATGAAGTGTTATAATATTGTCTATTCCAGCCTTACATCTTTGGTTAGATTTATTTCTGAAACTGTGTATTTTATACAGTATTAAATGAGCATTTTAAAATTAAATTTTCTATTTGTTGCTATTAAATGTGCAATTGCAACACACACACACACGCACACACACACATAATTGCTATGTATATAAAATCATCAAATGTTGTTAAACACTCTTATTAGTCATCACATTTGACCTGAAGATTCTAATGCTAACCATTATGGGTGTTCACAAATCTCCCAGTCTCTTCAAACTGGAAACATGGTAGGGTTCTGCTCTCCCCTCACATTTGAGGTTAGGCATATTCTTGACTTGTTTTGGCCAATTAAATTAAATGTGACTGCAAATGACACTTGCCACTTCTGGATGGAAAAAATATAATTGCTGGTGATCAACTTCAATTTTCGTTTCCACTCTTACAACATGTGTATCTTGTATGCATGGAAGCTTGTATCTCAGTTGGGTCACCATCAAGTGGGGTCCCTGAGAAAATGGAATAAACACTTCTTTGCTTACTCTTGTAAAACATGTATTGTAAATAAAATATACATATTTGTTTTTAAGGTTCCGAAATTGTGTGGTTCTTTGTTATCACAGAATAATCTAGTCTAACACAACTCTACTGAAGTGTTACATACACAATTTATCTCTCAAGAATAATAACAATTTAATGTCTTTCTTTTCAATAATCATACTTCTCTCTACATTATTCTTGCCATAGATCACTAGCCAAGATCTCTAGTATATTATTGAATAAATAAAGATATATTGCACACTCTGGCTCCTAATTATAAATAAAATACTTTATCACATATTATGAGGATTGTCTTGGGCGATTTTATAGATACTTTTCATAGTATTAAAAAAAATGTTTCTTCCTTTCCTAGTCTGCCAAAAATGAGTTTGTTTGTTTTTTTTAATCATCAGTGGGTTGTTAAATTTTATAAAATATTTTTTCTTTACCTATCAACTTGCAGATATAGCTTCTCTCTTTTAATTCTTTAATGTGGTGAATTATATTATTTGCTTTTCTTAAAGTTAAACTAAATTTAGATTTCTGGGTTTAATTCAACTTTATCATCCTTTAAAATGTATTGTTAGATTCAGTTCGTTAACATTTTGTTTAAAATTTTCTCATTTTTATTGATCAAAATGATCCATAGTTTCCCTTGAGACATTTAGGTATCAAGATTATAAAATGAGTTAGAAAGTACTCCCCACTTATCTAGACCCTAGAGACATATATGTAAGATTAAATGTATATATTCCATGTGTATGTAATTTAAAAATGAATAAATATTCACATAATAAGGAGTATACTCCATTTTTAATAATGGAGGCATGTTAAAACTGGTGACCTGTGATATATACATAAGGAGTAAATTCCCTAGTTCGGTCTCTGAAGATCTCTAGAGTCTAGCTCTAGGTTCTCTTTTCAACTTTTAAGCCTCAAAGACAATCTTGTCCATGATTTTCCATAAATTTACATTCATTTGCTGCTTAATGATGGGGATACATTCTAAGAAATGTATCATTAGGTGATTTTGTCATTGTGAAAACATAATAGAGTGCCCTTACACAAACCTAGATGTTATAGTCTATTACACACCTAGGCTATATGGTACAGCCTATTGCTCCTAGGATACAAGTTACTGTACTGAATACTGTAGGCAATTGTAACACAGTGATATTTGTGTATCTAAACACAACTGTACATAGAAAAATTACAGTAAAAATATGGTATAAAAGATTAAAAATAGTATCCCTGTATAGGGCACTTACCATGAATGGAACTGTAAGACTGGAAGTTGCTCTAGGTGTCAGTGAGGCTAAATCAAGCGCAAGAGAAAATGTTGCAATCAAGAGATATGGTAAGTCTATGGCCATGCCACCCTGAACAAGCCCGATTCCGTCTGATCTCAGAAGCTAAGCAGGGTTGGGCCTGGTTAGTACGTGGATGGGAGACCACCCAGGAATACCAGGTGCTATAGGCATAATAAATAAATAAATGGATGAATGAATGAATGAATAAATAAATAAATAAATATAAGTAAGCTGACAAGGTTCTTGCAATCTGTGAGGTCAACCAAGGATTGCCTTGCCTTAAAAAAAAAAAGAGAGACACGGTAAAAACAATTTGCATGAAGCCAACATAACACAACATACTGTTTCACAGCAAAGTTTTTTTTATAAGTAGAAAGAGTACACTCTGAAATAATAACAAAATGTATAGTAGAGCAAATATATAAACCAGTGACGTAGTTGTTTATTATCATTATCAAGTATCAAGTACTGTACATAATTATATGTGTTCTACTGTTACACGACTGGCAATAGGGTTTGATTATGCCAGAATCACCACATGTGAGTAATGCATTGCATTACAACATTATAACAGCTACAATGTCTTTAGACAATAGGAATTTTTCATCTCCATTATAATCTTATGGGACCACTGTCATACATGTCGCCTATTGCTGATCAAAATGTTATTATGTGGCCCATCACTGTGTTTCTTTTTTCCTCGTAAATTTGCAGAATTCATATTTTAAATCCATAAGAGAATTTGTATGATCTCTCGTAGGTAAAATCTCATCTCTTTCCAGACGAATTTACCTGGGCTCAAGAAAGTTTAGTTAGTTCTCTGAAGATATATGCATAAGGATTCACCCTTTAAGTTCTAACCTTGTTTGTGAGGTTGTTTCTTCTTTTTCCACCTACCCTCCTACAGCAGGGTCTCACTGCTGCACAGTTACAACACATTGTATCAAATTTATCCTCTCTCACAATATATGACCTTGTCAGAAGACTTCTAATCCTTATTACAGTTCATCATTTAAGTGGGTGGAAAATGCAAGACATATTGTAGACACACAATAAATACCTGTGTATTGGCTACACTGCTGAACTAATGACTGTGTCAGTTTCTTCCATCAGATTGCAAACTTCCTGAAGACAGATTCAATGTGCAGAAGATCTTCAATACTCATAAATTAAATTAGAAAGTACATGGAATAAACCATAAATGTACATATGGATAAACTACAAAGTGCTAGAACCAACCCAGTGATTTTCTCTACTCTACTTTGCTACTCTGTAGACAAAGGACATAAATTCACAAATAATATATATCTGAAACACTTCACTTTTTTCTGAAATAGAACTGATTGCACAGAAGGAGTAAATAGGAAAAGGGATTCCCTAAGGAAATTTTCTCTAAAAACAGCCTATGTAGAAAGTTTACCTCAGGGATTGTTCCACTAAATACTCAGTAAAATGCAGATGAATATGGCATCTATGTGTTCTTCATGTATCCAGAAGAACTATGCTATCCGTGTGTGTGTGTGTGTGTGTGTGTGCGCGCGCGCGCGCGCGCGCGCGCATGTGTATGTGTTGAGTGGGGGGGGGAGAGGGAGAAAGGTAGAACATACATAAATATTTATGAAATATAATCAAAAGTCATGTGGTTCTGCAGTTAGGGAACACAAGACATGCAAAAAAACCAAAAGTGTGGTATTTTCTTTAATTAAACATTTATAAATTAACGGCATAAACAGACATGCTCTACTTAAAAGCTAAGATTTAAAATAATTAAAGTTGATAATGTGCCTTTTGGTTTTTTAATTTACTTGTGCATTTTGAGTATCTATTAGTTATTGAAAATGAAAACTTAATTGAGACAACACCCTAATGATGAGTTATTCATGTTTCATAGAAAATGCAGATACACACAAATTTCATGTATCAACAGCTTAGGAGTCAAATCAAGTACAAATCTTTAAGTCCACAGGAGTAGCATGTATCAAGGCCCACTCAAGAAAACTTTGGAGGCTGAAAAGAAAATATGATGCTGAAGTATTTAGGCTTTATTTATATTCAAAGCAGGTGATTTTGAATTGTATTCAAGAAATAATAAGAATAACAGAAATAAAATCAGTTTAATTGTTAATTATGTGATTTTCATTATAGTACATGGTTATGAGAAGTAATGTTGGGTAGTGGATAAGGACATGAACTCTGAAATCAAATTGTGTAGGTACATCTTATAAATTGCATACTTTTAAGTTTTACAACTTGTCAGTTTCCTCATTTTTAAATAAGGACAATAATTATAACTACCTCCTTCAATGGTTTTGGGAATTAATGAGTTAATAAATGTAAAACATTTTAGACAATGCCAAGCATTTTGAATCAGCATAAATGTTTGCATATTACTACTACTATTACTACTATGACGACGACGACGACGACGATGACGACGACAACTACACCATATTAAAATAGAATTAACAGTGACCTCCTTAGTTCGGTGTGGTGAAGTGTTTGGAGAAGCAAAATTTCACCTTAAAGAAAATGAATTTGAATAATGATCAGATATGTTATTATATTTACTACTTGTCTCTTTCTTTCCAGTCTATTGAGATAAGACATAACTTTTGTTAAACAAAGATGTTGGAAAGAAAATGACTGGAATATAAAATCTCAAATTTAGATGATTGAGATTTGAATGGACAAGAAAAAGTGACCTTACAGTAGCGACTTCTCCCCAAAATTTCTTTATATTTTCTCCTATCAAATAAATCTAGAAATTATAATATACACTAAGAGGAGAATGACAGTGAGGGAAGAAGATTTGGGAAATTAACATGATGGAATCTTTGTGAAAGGTTTTCTCTCTTTCTGTCACCTTTGATCTTAATTATTGTTCAAAACTCTTGGAATGGCAGGCAACATTGTCTTCAAACAGGCTCCATACAGGTGCTGTTAAATCTTATGTTACATATGGCTGTTGGAGGTGGGCATGTTGAGAAATAAATAGTTTTAAATGTTCAAGATAACTAGATTCCTTTGTAGTGAGATCATTTTGGAGGATGGACTAGAATTAGGAGATACTGGGAGTAAGTAGTCCAAATATGTGATCAATAGTCCAAGACAAGCAATGGTGAAGTTATAGACCATATCAGTAGAAAAGGAGACATATATGAGGAAAGACAATGTTCTGGGTTTGTTCACTTCATGTGAAAATGGAGAGAACTACACGGGGTAAATGACGGCAGTGTTTATTTTCCTTGACGGTACAGTGTTTGGGGGTGTTGGTTGAATAAGATAATCAAGTGAAAGTTAAACATTTTAAGTGTATGTTGTCTGGAGCTGGTCCTATTTATGATCAATTGGAAATATAAGTCAGAATTTCTACAAAGAAAGTGTCTGAAATTTCTGAAAAGAAATTTTATCAGCTTGGAGTCAAATGCAAAAATTGGTAAAATTACCAAGAGAAAAACATGTAAAGTGACCAAAAAGAAGGAAGAGTGACAAGATCCCAGAAAACCTCTACCTGAAAAATAAAGATGAAAAAGATAATGAGAAAGAAAAGTTTTGCAAGTCTTTTTCAACATCCTCTTCCTTCGTCCTTCCCTTATGTATTATGTTCCCGGTTCCATGCTCAATCCCTGTCCTTTACTGTACACATTTATCTCTTGAGCACAAGAGCCCAGTAACCAACTGCCTACTAGATATTTTTATTTCAACATCCTACAGAAAATTTAAACTCGTCAAAGCAGCCCCTCATCTGACCCTATTAAATCAGTACTCCTTTTATGCTGCCTCTTTTAGTGCAGAGCACTATCTATCATTCATTCACCCAGTGGTTCAAATCTAAACAAAGCTCTGGATCTATGAATCTTTCCTTCCATATTTTCTACATTTAAGTTTACTGCATTCTAAGAATTCTGTACCCTTTAGAGCTTTCTAATACACTCCTTCCTCTTAATTAACCCTAGTCACTCCCTTTTCAGTTAAGCTTTTGTGTTGTGTTAATCTGGATGTGCACAATTTATTTGTGAGTTCTGCAGCCTCGCCTTCCTCAGTACTGCCTCTGTGATTGTTTATGTCATTTCCCTGTATACAATGTAGTAATGACTTTCCATGGATGAAATTCAAATTCTTGCAAATTGAACATGATGATTCTTTGGGCCTTGGCTACTTACTGAACTTTATCTTTTACAATTCCTTAAATAGCAAACTCCTAATATACCGTGCTGGCTTGAATTTCAGAATGATCCGATATAATTGACTCTCTATATATAGTCAATTACTTGAAATGTCAAAATCAGTGGCCCAACCTGTGGGCCAAATCCAGACAAACACCTACTTTTGCAAATAAAGTCTTATTGGAATATAGCCACACCTCTTAATTTACATATTATCTATGGTGCTTCACACTATAAGGAAGAGTTGACTATCTGGCCTCCCAAACCTACAATAATTACTCTCTGGTCTAATAAAGAAAAAGCTTCCCTAACTCAGGTCTAAATTGATCTTATAAATACTAAGGATACTTGTTCCATGACAGGATTTCAGAAATCAAAAGATGTTATGTTTTCAGGGGACTATTCATCAACTTTACATAAATGCATAAGTTAAAAAAAAAAACAAATCAAAATTAAAAAAAAAAAAACTTTTGGTCATCATTTATTGTAGGCAAAGCTTATATTTATTATGTTCTCTTTGTCCACAAGAACTGAGATGCCTAGGTCATCTACCGTAATTCCATTCTGATCACAGTATTCTCCACTTTAAAATTGTCCATGGTCAATGGGCTAGAAATCTGAAATTCAAACACTTTCCGGCTGATGGCAGCTATGAGGAAGGGCTTCACATAACTCTAAACACAGGGTATATAATTGACTGAGGGCCTAACTGCTGAGCTCTGATATCCATAGCTACTTTTACACTGAGGCTGTCCCTCCCATGAGCTGTTCCCAGCCAGTGACTGAGTTCAGCACTGATTCTGTGGCAGACCTATTCCTAGAAAACACATGCTCCTCTATGCTGTCTTTGGCCTGCGGATTCTTTGGAGGCCTTGTCAAGCATTCCTTAGATTGCAGGGTGATCTAGGGTGCTTATATCCAACCTTCTTTCCCTCTTTCCTTACACTCAGAGTCAAACTTACATCATGATCTGACAGGTTTGCCAGCCTTCCCTTGTTCCCTTCTCATTTTTCTCTCATAAATATTTTTCTTTTAAATTCTTGCATCTTAGTTCTTTCTTGGTATCTAATCAAGGAACCTGGACTCTTTCCCCTTTTCTGTATAGCAAGTCTTATATTTTAACTTTCCTCCCTTTTTTCCTTATTTCAATCTTTCCCCCAACTGCTTCAGAAAAGAAAGTCTTTTTTTTTTTTTTGGTTGGAGTGGCTAAAAGTCCATAGACAATGGAGCATTTTCAGTGAAACAATGTAATGGGGACATTCTTTGCCTCATTATCTTCTTAAAGCATCGTAGTCTGTAGAATCTCAGAATGAAGTGAACATTATGCTCTATGACCTACTCACACAGCTTTAGAAATTAGTAGGCAAATCAGACATGAGTTTTTATTTTCATATAGAAGTTTTCTACTCTAATTAAAGTGGAAAGAGCTAAATTGTGTTATTTTCACATGGTACCTATTCACTGATTTATTAAACAAATATTTACTGAATGCCTGCTGTGTGTGTCAGGCACTGTTCTAGCCCTGTGATCAGACCCTTCATTTACAGCCTTTAAAACTGTAGTACCAAATATCTCATACTATGCTATCCCTCTTGGAAAGATCTTTGACGGCTTAGAGATTAGTCAAGAAATTACAGTGTACCCTTTGCCAAAATCTACTAGCCCACATATCCTACAAATTAGAAGTTAATTTGTGTCTTACTTTTAAATATACCTTTGAAGTCTTAACTCGAAGAGTTAAAACTAAAATTGAGTTACAACCTAGTGTTTTGATTCAATCATTTATATCTCATTTAGAGATTTGGGAAGTTTTCCAGTGTTTGGATTAGCAATGTAAAAGAGCAAAAAGAGCCTAGAAATACATGAAATATATAATAACTAAAATAAATTTATAAAAAGAAGAGATGAGATACATTCAAGGAATTAATTAGCAAGAAGGAAGATCAGATTGGAAAAACTCACCCCCCAAATATATATATATATTTATTTGAAAACAATGCAACATTATGTATGTAATTAATATAAAGATCATATATTATATATAAAGAATAAAGAAATAGGTAGAGAAACATGGCTAAAATATACAAAAAAAAATAAGTAAATATGATGGCATGCCACTAGTCTCGGAGAGGAAGAAAAATAAAAATGAAGAAGAAATGCTTGAGTAAATAAGAGGCAAATTAAAAAAAAAAAAGAAAGATGAAAGACCTCAGATTTAAAGTGCCTATAAAGTGCCAATGAGGAGAGGCACTTAGACATAACAATATAAGAATACCATAGTTGTCAAGAAATTTTCAGAAGCTTAGAGAAATAACAAACATAGTCAAAGGAAAAGACATTTTAAAAATTACAGTAGATGCAAGATGGAATATAGTTTTTAAAGATATTGAAGGAAAAGATCTTAGAACCTAGAATTTTTATCCAACAATACTGTCATAAATAATCTGTCATACAAATCCTTAGAAATTCTATTCTGCATCACTGACAAAGGATTAGTATAAAAATGTAGAAAAGATCTAACAAATAACAATGAAAATGCCAATAACCTAATTTTAAAAGAAGCAAAACAAACAAATATTTCAAGAAGGAACACACGTGACCAGTAAACAAGCTAAAATATGATGAATGTCACTCATCATCAGGGAATTATAAATTAAGATTGCAATGAGATGGCATTTTAAACCCATTCAATTAGAAAAATAATAAAGTTTAACAATGCCAAGAGGGTGTGTTATATAGTGTTGGCCAGAATACAAATTTTCACACCTATTTTTTTAAATTTTTTAAAAATTTATTATTTTTTATGGTGATATTGGTTAACGAAATCCAGTAAGTTTCAGTTGTACAATTTAACAGTAAGGGATATATATATTGCATTATGTAATTCCTTCCCATAGTTATATTTCTTTCTGTCACCACATATTTGACCCCTTTTACTCTATCTACCTCCCTCCTCCTCCCTCCCCACCTACCCTCTGGTAACCACTAGTCTATCATCCATGTCCATGAGTCTCTGTTCGTTAGTTTTAATTTATCTTATATCCAACCTTCTTCTATTCACTGATCCCCTAATTTCATGTCTAAGTAAATACCTAGGAGAAAAACTTGCACATATGCAAAAGGAAATCTGCACATGAATGTTCTCAGAATTATCCTTACAGTAGCAATGGCATAGAAACAACAAAAGCGTTTCTCAATGGGAGAATAAGAGTAAACTGCAGTATATATGTATCAGTTTCCTAATGCTGATGAAAATTTTATCAAAAATTTAGTGATCTAAAACAACACAAATTTATCCTCTTACTAGTTTAGAGGTCAGAAGTCTGAAATAATCTTACTGGGCTAAAATCAAGATATCACCTGTGCTGTGTTTCTTTCTAGGGAAGAATCAATTTTGTTGCCTTTTCCAGCTTTTAGAGGTTTCCTGCATTTCTTGGCTCATTCCTCTCTTCCATCTTCAAAGCCAGCAATGCCTGGTGGTGTAATTCTCACATGGAGTGACTCTGATATGTTTTTTCCAGCCTCCCTTTTCTACTTACAAGAATGCTTGTGGTAACATCGGGCCCCTCCTCATAATCCAGAATAATCTCTACATCTCAAGGCCCTTAGCAACTTTATGTCTATCTACAACCTTAATTATCATTTGCCATGTAATTTAACATATTTTCAAGGTCTGAGGATTAGGATATGGACATCTTTGGTTGCCATTGTTCTGCCTACCACAGTATACAACCAACAAAACAAATAAACTACAGTGATGTAACATGATAGAAATGAGCCTTAGCTATATAACAGTAAGTGGAAACAGTCATTCTCAAAAGATTATATATTTAACATGATGTCTTTTTTATAAAGTAAAAACAGGTTAAAACAGTTGTATTGCCAAAGGAGGTGAAAGGGAAGTGGCAACTAGGATGAGAAGTGACATTTTGGAACATCTACAGTGATGCCTCAGGTACAGTTTAGTTTGTAAGGAATAACTTGTCTTGCTCCATTAGGTAATTTTAAATCTGATGAATATTTGCGATATAAAAGTTTTTCTACATCTCACAGAAAATTTAAATCAATATTGCTGCTTTTTAGATTAAAAACATATATTAAGCTTTACAAATGCAACTCTATATATGCAAACTGTTATAAAGAACAAAATGGAAAAGCAGATTAGTGAATTTGAAAGCTGTCATCTGGGAAATACTGCCATTTGCGACAACATGGATAGACCTCGAGATAATCATGCTAAGTGAAATAAGCCAGACAGAAAAAGTTGAAAATCATATGATATCACTTATATATGGGATATAAACCTAAAAGCAGCAAATGAACAGGATGAACAGAGACTCGTGGACGTAGACAATGGACTAGTGGTTACCAGAAGGAAGGGAGAAGGGGGAAGCAGGGAGGTAAATGGGGTAAAGGGGGTCAAATATGTGGTGATAGAAAGAAATCTAAATATGGGAGGTGAACACTCAGTGTAAATATATATGTGCCTTACTATTAAAGTGTACAGCTGAAACTTATTGGATTTCATTAACCAATGTCACCATAAAAAAAAATAATAATTAATTAATTAAAAAAAAGAAATCAGTCATCTGGGTTTTCAGAGTCAGGCCACTCAGCATTATCTTGCTGAGTGCTCACATCACATTTTGGTGTTTTTTCTCATTTGCATGTCTACTACAGACAGTGAGATTAATCTGATTGAAGCCTGAGTGAAGTTGTAGATTAGATTATGATTGACTTTAGTCTTTAATTTAATATTTCCCTTTCAACAATTGTGCACAGGGGGATATGTCCACACTGTGGTGTGAGAGGCAGGGCTATATGGAACGATGTGCTGACTCTCTCTTCAGAACATTATGATGCTTCATCTATACTAATTGGAATTTCAGAAACTGAGCAGGAAATCAACCCTATGTAGAAGAAGCAAGATCTATTGTTTAGAGTGGACATGTCAATTTAATTTACTGGTCACTTAAGAGACCTGGGGCACCCGAAATTATTTTATAGTGTCTTGCATACATATCGTATATCATACTTTTCAGTGTTCTCTCAGATCCATTATCTCATTAGGGCTCTCTTGTGATCCTGTATGATGGGTTGAAAAAGCATAATTAATGCCATTCTACAAATAAGGATGCTGAGATATGGCAAGATTAAATACTGCATTCAAGTGTAAACCTCATCACCATCTGATGATAGTGTTCATACCAGAATTCATATCTTCAAAATACTAGCTATATTAATTAATGTTTTTGTTACAACAAATACCAAAATGCATAATAGCTCATATGATAGAAGTTTCTCACTTGGAAAAAGTCCCAAGGCAAAGTCTCCCTTAACTGGTGGGCTATTTCCTCCAAGTATGAATAAAGGACATAGGTTTCACCAGCAGCTTCTAATGTCATTTTCCCTATCTGTATCAAGCCAGTGTAAGAGGAAAGGATATGGAAAGTTTACAGAGGTCAAGCCCAGAAGTGGAATGCATCATTTCCACTCACATTACATTTGTAAAACAGTTTAATGTCAAGAAAAGATGGGGACTGTCATCAAGTTATATTACCAGAAGTGAGAAACTGTACATAAATTTGGTGAACAGGTATTTTGTGTTTGTCGTACTAGCCAAGTGTTCTTTTCACCATGCCAAGTTACCATGCAGGTTAATTTATATCCATTTCCCCCACCAAAGTTAGGAAACTCTCAAGATTGAGATCTCTATTCCCTGTTAGAATCTCTAACAGGTCAAGTAACCATATTCAATGAATGTTATGAGTGTGTTCGTTGACCCTAATTTAAAAGAGGCTCTCCAGTAAAAGGGACACAGGGCTTGCATGTCAATCTTGCCAAGTTTAACTTTCGATGACCACCTGAAGGAAGACATGGAATGGATCTGTTTCTATTACCAATATTCTTAGCACTAGATATGTAGGGGATCTCTTCCACACCAACCAACTCTCCAACTCTCTGGACACTAACTGGGTGACATATAATTCAGTTCAATTTTGACGCTCACTGCCTAAAGTAAGAGATGCATAGGGCAAGGTATAGGGGAAAGAATGTGGGCTTTCATGCCCTCTTCAGGTGAGTTACTCTTCCAGCACCTGGACATTGTCACCACTCCAGAAGCTCTCCAGACCCATTGCTTACAGTTTTTACGGGGCTTGCATTACATAGGCATGATCAATTAAATGGTAAATGGTGATTGCACTCACTGCCTCACCTTCCCGGAGGTCTGGGGATAGGCTGAAAATTCCAACCCTCTAAAAATATGATTGGACTTTCAGGAGACTAACCCCCATCCGGAAGCTATTAAAGAGTCCCTCTACCAAGAGTCATCTCATTAATTTCTCAAAGGCAATCATCACTTAGGGAATTATAAGTATTTTAGGAGCTCTGTATCAGGAATCAGGTACAAAAATGTAATTTTATAACAAAAAAATGCTCCTATCACCTCTATTACCCAGGAAATTCCAAAGGTTTTAGAGCATTTTGTGCCAGGAACCAGAGACAAAGACTAAATATATATTTCTTATTGTATTACATATTATATACACATACCAGTTTTTTTAGATGCTACAGATTAATGAGTTAATGAAAAATGTCTGAAAAATGGAAGAAGTTTCTTTATGATACTGTGTTTAATAGCAGTGTCTATTTCTATTAAACACGTTTTTATATGCCACATACCAAGTTCTAGTACTGAACAGTTTAAAATACATTATCTTCTGGGTAAGCTAAGTACAGACAGATTCTTTTTATCTGTGGTAACTATGTTCTATAAAGTTGCCAAGAGCACTGAATTAGCAAAGACTGAACCAATGCTCTTAGGGGAAATAGAGGGTTGCATTCCTTAGAGTCTCTGGTCACAACATTTTTATCAACCAATCAATACAGAATCCTGTTTTATGTGCGTTTCTGTTCAATGACATCTTATTTAATATATAATGTTTTTTTTCATTAACATTGAACTCATGACCAAGAGCACTATAACTCATACCTGAATAAAGCTTATCTAGCACATGTATTTTCCCCACAAGGCACATCACAGCCTTCTTCCATTTAAGAACACTAGATAGCATATCAGCACTATAATTTGGAGCCATTTTAAACAGCAGAATCACTAACAAAAAGTACAAAAATGCATAAAACATGGTGGCAATAAGTATATAATGAAAAAGACAGTTGTTTACAGTAGGAGAACTGAATAAGAGGCAGAGCATCTTCTTGTTGGACATCAGATGAGGACAGGAGCATTGGAAAATCGAATTTTTCACTGCTCTGTGCAGTGCATGAATGAGCACAAAATCACTACGAGTAACAATTTTGGGATTGCAAATAATCTTTAATGAGTAAGAAAATTCACAGATACTATTGTGCTATTATTATGCCCATTTACCAGTACAGAAATGGAGACTTACAGCGGTAAAAGTCACCTGTCAAGGATACATAACTAGTAGACTTGAGGTCTGCTTGATTCCTAAGCTTTTAATATTAATGCTGTTTATCTCATGATCCCTTGTGTGTCCTTGGGATCCAAGGGCCCTCTGTAAGGGGTCGTATTCTGGATATTTTATCACTGAGTCGTCAAGCTAGATGACTTTGAAAATATCTTCACATCTTAAAATTCAACTACTTTAAGAGTTCTTCTCTTAGTCATGCAAATTCTGATGCTTTATGGTGCCACATTTTTAACAACTTCTTTAATGAGCCATTTTTTCTATAAGCTCTCAATATTTTTAACTAGATTTTATTCTGACCTATTTGTTTTGTATTACCCATTTTTTATCTTCCATTATAATGTAAAAGCATTAAATTTAGATAGCTTTACTAAGCCTATATTATAAAAATCTACAATAAATTTCTCTGGATTTTGCTGTTATCATTCAGTGAAAACTACTGATCTAATTTTCTGCAGATTATTTTCTGCATTTTATTCATATCATGTACCTGTGCTGACCCTCTGGGGTTCACTCACAATAACATAGTCAGGAATTATAAATACCTAGTTGACCTTTATTGGGATCTCAATTGGACATCAGCCCTCAAACTAGGTTCTGAAATTCTTCACTGGGCATGATATTTTTACTACAACTTCTAACTTTAATTGTTCATATGAATTACTATACTTATAATTGGATAAATCATCCTCCCACTTTCCATCAACCTGTCTATGAACCCCTTTCCTGAGATAATCAGAACTTCAAAGGCATCTTCTTGAGTCAGGAAGGAAAGGGGCAAGAATTGAATGGCAAACTAAATAAATCTCAAAAGATATTTCCTGAACATTTAAATACAAACTCTCCAAATCCCCACTCCTACATGGTTATCATAGTAGCAATTTATGCAAATAATTTTAGTGGAGAGGGTTCTGCCCCCACTACTAGTGCAGAGGTTACCCAGAAAGATCTATTTCCACAATATAAGAATGTATCTTATTCTTTGGCATCTTTTTGGAACAATATAATTAGAATTTATTTCTAGTAGCAAGGATCTGGCTCAATTTGTAATTTTTCTATGATAAAAATTACCATCTATTCAGATTTTCTGCCAGAATATTTTTTGAGGAAAACTATGTGGGTGATCTTTTGAACAAGTTTTCCCCATCACAATTATGTCATTGGTCTTGACTTTTCTTAAGCCCTGTTTGAATAAATGAATATTTAATGAAGAGCTACAGCTACAATTATCTATAGTTCAGGGACGATGTATAAAGAAAATAGTACTATGATCAGTGATGCTTTTAGCCTCTTTACAGATATTGGGTTAAGTCAGTGACTTGGATAAAGAACCCATGTACCTTTCCTTGTAAAATCAGAATCTGTTCAAATCCCTTGCAACTGGCAGAGGTCACATACAAAAATCTGCTCCCCAACCTTAGTCAGAGAGAGCACAGCAGACACCTGACCATGTACCCAACCCACTCATCATTCTGCACTGCCTCTAGGAGTGTTCTGTATTCCTCAGCAGCCCTGATGTTCCCTCGTTCTTCTCTTTCCTAAATAACCAGCTCTGCAGTTACTGAACTTGTCAGCAGGAGCAGCAGAAGACTATGTGCCACCATCCATCTGTGGAGGTGAATCATGCTGCTCACTTGAACAGGACCCAGGCCTGGCTCCTGAGATGCTGCATTCTCCTCATCCTTGCAGACTATCCAAGTTGTGTTTTAGAAACTTTTAAATGTTTCAACTTTTTATTTCAAAGAAAATTTTCATGGAAGTCTATAATGCAAACTAGATAAAAGATACCTCCTGTATAAAAATAAAGAAGATAAAAGCTGAATTTGGATGCTCAGATTTCCTTTACTTAGCTACTACCCTTGTCAATGTCCCCTGAGACATCACCAAAGACTCCCATGGCTTTATGGCATGTAGTCTAAATCCACTGGACTAAGCCAGAGACCTAGGCTTGGGTCTTAATTTTCTCCCACTCTCTGGAAGTTCAGACTGGAAGTTATGACTCATGCCAGTCCCCAATAACTTCAGGGTGGTTTGAGCCCCCTACATGTCACTCTTCTCATGAGACTAGGGCCCCATTATCAGCCCCATTATGAGTGGACAAATCACCCAGAGCTATGATGAGCTTGAAACTTCCTGCTTTGATACCTATATCTGCCTCATTAGACTGTCAGGTTGACTGCTGTTGTTTGCTTTCATTGATTCAATCCTCCAATTTAGACTCCACCTAAGAACATATTAGCTGCAAAGGAAAAGAAAAAAGCCAATATATGTGAAGACAGACATATCCAAATTAAGAATAATAGCCAGAGATTTGAGACCTCAGCCTGGGACACCTTCCAAGCCATCATCTTCCATCTCAGCTGCACTTTGACTTGGGTGTAGTGAGCTTTACACCTGACCTATAAGTTCTTCCAGAAATTCCTTAACCCTGTCTCTACCCATGAGACTGGTAAACCCTCTGTCACTGGCAGCTGAAGTAAGTGTTTTCATGAAAGACCCCTATCTTGGCTGCACTCTGCTCAGTGAGATGGAATAGCAAGTCCAATTTTATCCATTATGCCCATTGTAATGGGGACCTTTTGGCAAACCATGAAATACTTGTCTGTGCGGTCTTGGATCAGGTTGTTTGATACTGGACGTGACTGCCCAGGAGATTGGGCTGCCTTGGGTCCAGCACGGCTGCCCCACGTGCTTCAGGTGTTAAGATCTCTGTACACATATAGCTCGGTTCTACCCAGTGTGTATCACAGAGTATGTGGGCATGGTTGGGTTAAACAATAAGAAAAACAAGAAAAAGAAGTCAGCTCTGGGACCCTGGTGACGTATTTCCATATGGAGTTTAAGCAGTTGCGCTGACAGAATAAAAGGTATACAAATTTATAAAATCCTCTCTAAATCCAAGGTCCATGAGTCTGGTACCTCTCTTTTCTTCTATGCAATTTATTGTTTCAGGTCTTATATTCAGGTCTTTAATACATTTTGAATTAAATTTGGTGTATGATGATAGATAGCAGTCTAGCTTCAATCTTTTGTATATGGCTTTCCACACAAAGGCAAGGGAATTAAAAGCAAAAATAAATGTATGGGAGAATATCAAACTAAAAAGTTTCTGCACAGTAAAGAAACCACCAACGAAACAAAGAGCAACTATCTGAAAGGGAGAATATATTTGCAAATAGCACTTCCAATAAAGGACTAATATCTAAAATATATAAAGAACTCATACAACTCAATGATAAAAACAAACAAACAAACAATCCAATTAAAAAATGGACTGAGGACCTGAACACACATATCTCCCAGGAAGATATACAAATGGCAAACAGACAAGAGAGAGATGCTCAACTTCACTAGTTATTAGAGAAATTCAAATCAAAACCACAGTGAGATACCAACCTCACACCTGTTAGAACAGCTATCATCAACAGAACAAGTAATAGTAAGTGTTGGAGAGGTTGTGGGGAAAGAGGAACTTTCATACACTGCTGGTGGGGATGTAAATTGGTACAGCCACTATGGAAAACAATATGGAGGTTCCCCAAAAAACTAAGAACAAAATTATCATGTGACCCAGCAATCCTTCTTCTGGGTATTTACCCAAAAAACTTAAAAACATTTAACCACAAAAATATATGCACTCCAATGTTCATAGCAGCATTAATTATGGTTGCCAAGACATGGAAACAACAAAATATTCTTCAATATATATGTCTATCTACAGATAGACAGATAGATAGATAGATAGATAGATAGATGATAGATAGATTGATTGATTGATTGATAGATACAATGGAATATTACTTAGCCATAAGAAGAGATGAAATACTGCCATTTGCAACAACATGGATGGATCTTGAGATTATCATGCTAAGTGAAATAAATAAGTCAGACAGAAAAAGTTGAAAACCGTATGATTTCACTCATATGTGGGATATAAAACTGAAAGCAACAAACAAACATGACAAACAAACAGAGACTCATGAACATAGACAGTGGATTAGTGGTTACCAGAGGGAAGTGGAAGAAACTCGAGGTAGATAAGGGAAAAGGGGGTCAAATATTTGGTGATGGAAAGAAATTTAACTTTGAGTGGTGAACACACAATGCAATACACATATGACATAGTATTGAATTGTATACTTGAAACCTATTTGATTTTATTAACCAATGTCACCCCAATAATTTTAATAAAAAATAAATAAAGCCGAGATGACAATGGTGGATCCCTTTAAGAGTAGATAGGGTAGTTTCCTTTATCCTCATTTCAGACACTTTCTTAAATTTTATTAGATTGAAGAAGAAGCCACATATCCATATGCACACAGGCTCATGCACATGTGTGTGCATGTGCACCTGTTCTTCTCTGAATAAAATATATACCTGATTAGTTAATATTTGGCATTTTGCTATGACTTTATGTTAAGCATTGCTTTTTGTTCGGAATGTCCGACCTTGAGGTTCAACCATTTTAACATCACTCTTATTATTATTCATGAGATGCGTACAAGGTTAAGAGTTCTTACTGAAAAAATTTCACTGCGGTCTGATTATGAGGACCAAACACAATTGACCACCTCATAGTTCTGATCATTTTATGTTAGCTCAGAGAACAATGGCTGTTGATACTGTGGAGTTTAAAGGGATAAAAATTTCAGTTGTTGGGGTGTAGAAAGAAAAACAATTTTCTTATCTGGGAGAAGACAATCAATGATGCTTTACTTTAGAAGCAAGAGTGAAAGGGGAATTGCTATAGAACAGTTTCTACCACCAGATCTCCGTTTGTCTGCCTTTGTGTACTAATTGCTATCAATAATTAAACACAGGTCTCTGATTCATATGCACAGAAGCAGTGATTCTTAAATTAAACATTTTAGAATCATTATAGTGCATTTTATAGGTTCAGCTAAACACAGCACTGGATGATTATGATTAAACATACTGATACTAAATTACATATTGATCTCATAAATATCAATGCACACAGAGAAGCAATGAGAAGAATGCTTGTAACTAGAGGGACCATTTTAATTTGAGATGATAATGGGGACAGTTTTTAATAGAATATCATGCAGAGTTTGGGATTCTCTCAGTTGTCTTTCATTGCATGGGAAATATGTTTTTATTTTTCTTTTCATAACATCAAACATTAATTATAGACCATTTCTAATTTTCCAAAGTACATAGCTTGCCTAAGTAGAGTCAATATCTTGAAAATGAAAAGAAATAATTTGCGTTTCCTAAGAATTGTCTTAGAATTTTAAACATAGTAACAGCTTAAAATTTTTTCTACTTCCTTAATGTTTATCAATAAAAGAGACAGATGAACTGTACTGAATTAATCAAATATAGAAACTGTAAAAGTTATTTTGAAAATGACATAGCATTGTAAGTTTAAAGACTGTGGTTCCAACTGGATATTACCATACTATGTGACTTTGTACCATAACTCTTAACTAGACAGTATTTGTGTCCCCACCAAGATTTTAAAGAAGCTACAAAGATCTCTGAGGTCTCTTACAGCTCTAAAATGATATAGTTCTATTATCTTATTAAAAATCCACAGCTATTTAAAAGGAAGTTGCATTAGTGCAAATGGGGGCAGAGATTGCTCATAGAAGCCAGAAGTTACACTTGATGATTCACTCATTTCCAGTCATTTCATCTGCAGATCCATTGACTGATGCAGATACTTTATACACAGTCTGCATCATCATCCTCAATCAAAGCCATCAGATGATGCAACATGTCTAAAGGACAATCAGTTATGAGTCATGTGTTCAACTGGGTTTGAGGAGACAATAAATAATGAAAATATTTATATGGAAGAGAAAGAGCACTGTTTTTTTTTTATAAAAATAGATAAATGAAGTAATATTAACTATTGCTAAATTGATAACTTCTTTGGAAAATATTGTGCCCTAGTGTTACTAAGTTGATTAGAAATCCTTGGGAAAGCACAATGTAAGACACATAAAGAACAGGTAATTCTTTCTTAGAGCCTTGGCTACTTTCTTAGAGTTTTTGTCTTTAAGGGGTTTCAAACATTTTGCAGTAGGTTTTAAATGTCACAATTGATCCATTCTCTTTTCTTCTCTATCACTTTAGTTTGCAACCAGAGTGCCAGGTTAGAGAGGAGTTCAACAGTAGAGCAACAAGGCACATGGTTTCAACAAGGTCAAAGGATTTTTAAAAAGTGTATCCAGTGTAAACACAGCCCAGTTTACTCAGTTTTATCAGTTCTTTTTTCAGTGTGGCCTCGGAGGCTTACCAATTCCATCTACATCTGCAGGACTGATTCTCTGGGTAAGAGAAAGAGAAAAACTGTTACTCTTCAGGCTATGATTTAATATCTTCATCTGTAAAATAAATCTATTAATATTCTTATGAAAATATAAATATGTTCATTTAGAAGTCTTTTCAATTAATAGAATGATATTAATTTCAGGTTGTATCCAGCTCGGAGCATTGTATTTTATCTCCATTCTGCTTCATTTAGAGAGTAAACATTGTGCCTGCTGTCCTCAGTGGCCTCTTGAAACTCTTCCTACCAAACAGTCATAATGACAATGTTTGGATTTTGTGTTTTGAAAACTTTCACTAATGTACATGAAATGATGTCACTTTACATTGATAGAATCATCACAAATAAGCATATTAGGTTTCAACGTTAATATGGGATTCTTTTAGATTACTTGTTTGGTGTTATGAAGTAACCAAGGCAATGTGAGATTTTAAATATATTGCTCTGTAATGTACGTTATGAGTTATAAAAAGACACATTGCATAATAAAATAAAATAATAAATTGAAATAACAAGAATAGATGAGAAATACAATAGATTCTTTATGTTAAAGGTTATGTATGGTATACAAGTACAATATATACTAAGTTTAGTGATGTAGAAAAATAAGGGGAGAACATATTTCTATTTTTCCAACACTGTGCTTCAAAGAGAAACCCCAATGAACACTAATGTAAACAATGGAAACTAAAGCAAACATCACAACTTCACAAGGGGCTATAAAAATGATACAAAGATTGAATGATACAAAGCTGAATCTACAGAGACCTGAAAAGAGAAAATACATTTCATGCTCCACACACACAGATACAAACAATGAACCACCATGATACATGTAAGCTGCTGTCCAGGTGGACAAGGAAGCATTCATAAGCTCAGAAAGCCATTTGAAATATACGAATAGCCAGAATGCAAGACTGCATGTAGCAGGCATGCTGTGATGCAGATACTCATGTACAGATAGTCTTTGAAAAGAGAGAATTCTCATCAACTGCCTTTTCCAGTTCAGAATGTATTTTTGAGTGGATGAGAATGTTATTAACTTTTGAGTCTTTGCATGAGGACATCCTTATCTGTACCAGGAATTAGTGCGGAGTCTGGCTGATAAGGATCCCATAACAAGGGAACACTTTGTTTATTGATCCTGAGACATCCCCAGGAAGAGTCGCAAGGAAGTAGTTCAAAGGATTTGGGCAATGCCTCCTTGCAATATGCCTTTTAATCATTTAATAATCAAATTCTGAAAAAGCTCAATAACTTGGCACATCTACAGAAAGGGGGTCACTCCAATAGGTACTTCAATTATTATACATCATGCTTCAAGCCGAGTGACATTTGTTTAGTCAGGCTCAAGTACATTGCATGCAGAAAATTGAACTACACTGTACATTTCAAGCATCATGAGTTTTTTTGGTTTGTTTTTAAAAACTTCATCCTGGGTATAAGAGCCTAATTTGTGTCTAGAAATTTATTATCAGCTATCTGTTCTTAGAATTTAGTTTGACTCCAAAGTAATTGAAAATAATGAAAAAGCAGCAAAGAAAAATTACTTCCATCTTTGCCTTCTTGAATAAACCCTTGTTTTCAAGATTCACCTGTGTTTTTTCTAGTTGTTCAGTGACTTTGAAATGTCCTGACATAGAGAAAAAAAGTATTTCTACTAATCACAGAGAAAAGTTAGCTATATTAGTATTTTATTTTATTTATTTTATTCACTTTTCTTCCCCTCTTTCTTTGTTTCTTGGACATGTTGTACCCTGAATATTAACATCTATTTAGCCTTAGATGTTTCAGTGAGAGTTTATAATTTTCTAGGACTTCAGTAAAACTAATCAACAATTCTGGGAGCCATGCTTGCATATCAAACAGGCCAAATGTGGATTGATATTAAAAGTTAATCAGTAGGTTATACATCAGTTTAAAAAACTTATTCTTGTAAATAATGAGAGCGGGACAGAAAAATGTGCAAACCAGACTAAATTTATCTCAGTATTTCTAATTAGTATACGTTATTGTGCAGTCACCTAAAAGTATAGCAGTTAATAGTTGTGATTTGACTTACTAACCTATTATTGACTTTCCCTTTTTCCAGATTATGGATACCTTCTCAAGTATCAAAGATTTTCTGAGTTAGAATTTTTAGTTTCTTCTTTGCCACTATTAAATCAATATCATTAAAACTTGATCTTAAGTTTCCCAATATTGCTCATGAGCATGAGTCCTGCTTTCCAAGAAGAGATACAATGAAGATAGACAAAACAGCACAATTATTACATGAGTTTTAGAGGCTCAGGATTTTTCACTCCCTTGATAATTTCCTGGAGTAGAGATAAGTCTTTGGTTATATCCACCGATATAATTCTTTAAAATAGAAGTCACAAAAGAATTTTACTTCAAAATAAGCTATGAACAATTGCTATAGTTTTTCACCAGACAGGAGGTATTTGTTTGTGAATGAAAGATAGGAAAAAAGCAAATGAATACTAAATTTGTGAAGAAGTGAATGCTTTAAGGTAAAAAAAAAAAAAAAAAAAAAAAAAAGTTTGTATAAAGCAAGGATAAATGTGTCAAAGACATATTTCACTTTCAATTTTTTGTTTGTTTGTTTGTTTGTTTGTTTGTTTGTTTTGGACATGGGTGTTGCTATACCTAGACTTTTGGCCCTGACATGGTACTTGATGCAGAGTGGGTTAGGTAATGTGGAGATTAGAGCTGTTTCTTCTATGGTAGAGAATTGTTTCTTAACATTGAATAATTGAAAGGAAGCTTTAAGAGTCATGAAGTTCTAAACCTTCCTTCCCATCCCTAGTCACTCAATCTGATGAAGATAATGGTTGTTTCCTGAGCTTTATTTACCCTTAACTGCATCATGTACACAATCAAACTCCTTAGTGTTGTGGAGTTCCCAGTATTGCCTGGCTGAAATCTATGACTAATCTTGTTTATTTCATTTGGTAGTACTGGGACCATGAGAAGACTATTTAGAAATGTATATTCATTTTATGTAGAAGTTCACATTTCATGTGCATTTTCTTTATAT
Source organism: Eidolon dupreanum (assembly GCA_028627145.1). Lineage (NCBI taxonomy): Eukaryota > Metazoa > Chordata > Mammalia > Chiroptera > Pteropodidae > Eidolon > Eidolon dupreanum. The sequence goes on along the minus strand of CM053504.1, from coordinate 68,892,954 downwards.
AATCATTATTCAGAGTTGATTTCTAGTACTTTCAATTCTCATCTATTTTTATAACATCTGTACCTAAAGAACGCAAATTCAACAGAGTAGATTTAAAGATTTAATTGGCTTTATTAAATGATTCAGGAATTGGGCAGCAAACCAGCTAACAAATAGAAGTGTGCTCCGAGTTGTACAAAATGAAAGGTTTTATAGGCAGAAAGAGAGTGGGACAAGGAAGTTAAGAGAGTGCATTATTTCAGGCAAGGTCACCTTTCCTCAGGAGAAGGCAGGAAGTCTTATTAGGCAGACCACCTCGCTAATGCTGACCAGAAAATTTCAGACTGGTTTAAATTTCACTCTTGAGAGAGGCCCAAACTACAGTTCTGTTAGGTGTTAAATCTTCGTAGGACTTAGCAGAAGTGACTCCATTTTGGGCCTTGTTGTTTCTTTTTAATGAAATATTCTTACCTGTGTAAAATATGAAGCAATGTTAAGGATATACACACACAATTTTTGGTAAATTTTTTTGAAATAAAACATATATACAGAAGAATACACAAATCATAACTAAACAATTCAATGAATAAAAAAAATTTAGTAACTACTGTGCAGATTAAGAAATAAAATACTAACACCCCAGAAATCTCCATTGGGCTCCATCTCAGTTATTGTCTCCTACAAAGATAATCACCATAAGACTTCTACTGATTAATTTTTTTATTTAAAGAAGTGACTCTTATAGTGTATACTCATTTCTATCTAGTTTTTTTCATCCAACATTATATCTATGAGATTCCTTCTTGTTATATATAGCATTTTGTTCTTTTTCATTTCTGTGTGGCATTCTACTATATAAAGTTATTTATCCAATCTAGTATTGATAAGAAAGGTAAGTTGTTTCCAACTTTTGACCACTGCAAATAATGCTTATATAAACATTCTTGTATTTGTATGTATTAATCTCAATTCAAAATTTAGCAATGAATGGAACTGCCTATGTCTATGTTCTGCTTTAGTAGATATTGTCAATCTTTCAAAATGCTTGTACCAATATAAAAGCCCCAAAGTATCTTCATTTCTGTGTTTTGGTCTGTGATCATTTTCCTTTGTTTAGTTAACATTTGCTGGCAGTAAATTCTCTCAGCTTCTGCTTTTCTAGATTTCTGTGTTTCACCTTGATTTTCTTTCACCTTTATTCTCTTATCATTTTGAGTTATTCATTTATCTTCAGACTTCTGTCATCTCTGTTGAGACATCAGATGAGCCTAATTATTGCTTTTTGAAGGAAAATCTCTGTTTTTGTTGTTGTTGTTGTTGTTGTTTTTAAGTCATTTAACTATGGTGTGCTATGTAGTTTTCTTTATATTAATCTTGCTAGAAGTTCTTAGGGCTTTTTAAATATATGGGTTGATACATTACATTGGGTTGGAGAATTTGTCATTTTATCCTCAAATTTTACTTCTACCTTATTTTATCTTTCCCTTACTTCTAAATTGTCAAATTACACTGATGTTATTACTTTTTCCATGTCCCATATGTCTCTTAAGCTGTTTTCTGAATTTACCATACTTTTAGTGCTCTGTGCTGTAGTATGGATATTATCTAGTAACTGTTTTAGGGGATTCATTAATCCTCTCCATTACTATATTCAATCTTCTGCTTATTATATTCATTCAGTTCTGGATTTTGAAAACTATATTTTTCAGTTGTAGAATGTTGATCTGAGTCTAAATTCGAACTCTCTGGTAAATAACTCTATCTTAGCATCTCTTTTATCAAAAATATGAATGACAGTTATCTATGTCACTAATCCATGAACTTTTTTGTTATTGCACATTTTCTTCTCAGTTCAATTTCTCACTAGGACCAATATATTTTGATTGAAAGCTGGACATTGTGTACAAAAAATTGTAAAAGCTCTGGATATTACCTTCTTTAGATAGAGTCTGAACATCCTCTGGTAGGGTGCCTTGTGGGGGAATAATCACAATGATCCATTCAGCAGCTTAGCTCAGTGAAGTCTGGGTTGTGTTTCTAAAGTGCTCATTCTACCGCTGCCCTATCCTCTCTCCTTAATGCAGTTCTTCAGTGCTCCCAACCAGAACCTGTGGTGATTACTAAGCATCTTTTACATTGGTGATAATAAGCATAATTTTTGTCTCCCTAGCACTATGATTTCAGCTGAAACCATAATTTTATTTTTCAGTGGCTTTCTGCAAATTTGAAGAATGAAACATCTTTCTTGTGCATAAAATCACTCAGTGCAGGAACTATGTCTATGTACCTCCCTCCTTTCCAGGATCTCAGCCATTTCTTTCATAGCTGTTTAGGCATTCCCTAACTCCAATTATTGCCTCTCCAATCTTCTGAGATTGCCAAAAAATCTGTGTGCATTTTTGTTCCTGAGCTATGTTTCTTTGCTTGATTTCTCAGTTTCCTATTGATTTTTAAAAATCAGCCAATTCCCTGAGAGGAAAAGTGACTTGCAGAATATATCAGCTCACGTCTCTGCTGTTTCTCTTATATCTTGGCCCTTGAAGATTTAGTTGCTTCATCAATTCATAAATACTATAAAGCAAACTTTTAAAAACATGTTTCATGTGAATGACTTAATTATTCTTGGCAAATGTGCTGAATATAAATCCATTATAGTCTGAAGAAAAGTCTGTGTATCTGCATATGTTTTTTGTTATTGAAAATATGTACTGATATTTGTGTGTCTTTATTTTGTATAAATGATGTTTTTCTATAACTCTGTTTCTTCAATGTAATATTTTATATGTGTTCATTAGAATATATATACATACATATACATATATACATGTAAGATTTCAGCTTAGCTTTCTGCATGTATAGATAGGTAGATAGGTAGGTAGGTAGGTAGGTAGATAGATAGATAGATAGATAGATTATAGATAGATAGATGATAGATAAATAGATAGATAGTTTGTTGTTTTTAACTCCAGGATAATAACATAATTTGCTTTCAATACAATTTACTTATTCATTCACCTTGTGATAAACATTCACATGTCGCCTTCAACTTCTTGCTACCACAAACAATACTATTGTATATTATGACATGCATGCCCCCTCATGGCTCTGTGTGAGAATTTTTCTGTGATTATATGTGTTAATGAGGGGATGATTCGATTGTTGTATATACATATATAGTTACTTCTTTAAATAATGTTCTATTATAAGTCTTTGAAAATTATTTTGTGTTGATGTTTAAGTCTATATCTTTTAATAAAATATTATATATTTTAATATATTCTCATTTTTCTTAAAATTTTTAGTAATCCTGCATTAAATAATACATATTTAAAAATTTCCCTGTCCTCCAAGAGTTTATATGTTTTGAAAATTATTTGTTTATTGTTTGAAAAGATATCGTCAGTAAAACTGCCCACTCTAGGTAAGTGTTCTAAACCTGGAATTATGTTGATCTATAAGTGGCTTGAAAAAAATAATGTCTAGTAAGAAATTATATTTCTGTTTTTCTTCAGTACTTATCACAATTTTGCTTTATGCATTTAATGGTGATGGAGCATAGCCTTAAAAATGTTGCCTATTTATTGTCAGTATATACTTTATCAATATAAGTTACATATTTTCTCCCTTTGGACATTTTTCTTGACTTTTTCACTTAATTTTAATCTTTTATATTGATATGTGTTTTTAATTTTATTAAATTTATTGAGATGACATTGGTTAATACAATTATCCAGGTTTCAAATATATGATTCTATAATATATCTTTTGTTTATTGCATTGTGTTCACCACCCAAAGTCAAATCTCTTGTCACCATATACTTGATGACCTTTACCCTTTTCTATCTTGTCCCTTCTCCTTTTTCCTCTGGTAACCAGTATACTGTTGACTGTGTCTATGAGTTTTTGTTTGTTTGTCTTATTTATTTGTTGCTTTCAGTTTTATATCCCACATATGAGTGAAATCTTATAGTTCTTGATTTTTTCCATCTGACTTATTTTGCTTAGCATGATATTCTCAAAATCCATCCATGTTGTTGCAAATGGTAGTATTTCATCTTTTTTATGGCTGAGTAGTATTCCACTGCGCGCGCGCGCGCACACGCGTGTGTGTGTGTGTGTGTGTGCCATATATTCTTTACCCAATCATCTATCAAAGGACACTTCAGTTGTTTCCATGTCTTGGTTATGATGAATAAAGCTGCAATGAACATAGAAGTATGTATATCTTTACGAATAAATGTTTTCAAATTTTTCGGGTAAATAGCCAGAAGAGAGATTGCTGGGTCACATGATAATTCTATGTTTAACATTTTGAGAAATCTCTATACTGTTTTCCATAGTGGTGTACCAATTTATATTTTCACCAGCAATGTATGAGGGTTCCTTTTTCCCCACAACCTCTCCAATACTTGTTATTATTTATCTATTGATAATAGCATTCTAACAGATGTGAGGTGGTATCTCATTATGGTTTTGATTTGCATTTCCTTAATAACTAGTGAAGTTGAGTATCTTTTTATATATCTGTTGCCATTTGTATATCTTGGGAGAAGTGTCTGCTCAGACCTTTTGCCCAGTTTTTAATTGGATTTGTTTTTGTTGTTGTTGTTGCTGTTGAGTTATATGAGTTCTTTATATATTTTGGATATTATCCCCTTAGTAGAGATGTTGTTTGCAAATAAATATCTTCTCTTATTTGATTGATTGCCTTTTCCTTTTTTTTTTTTTTTTTGATGATTTCTTTTGTTCTGCAGAAGCTTTTTAATTTGACATAGACCTATTTATTTATTTTGGCTTTTATTTACTTCTTTTGAGGTCAATTTCATAAAATCCTCTCTGAGACCAAGGTCCATAATGTTAGTACCTATGTTTTCTTCTATGTATTTTATTTTTTCAGATCTTATATTTAGGTCTTTGAACCATTTTGAGTTAATTTTATATATGGTAACAAATAGCAGTCTAATTTCACTCTTTTGCATGCGGCTTTCCAATTTTCCCAGCACAATTTATTGAAGAGGTTTTCTTTTCTCCATTGTATGTTTTTGGCTCCTTTGTTGAAAATTGTTTGCCCATATATGTGTGGGTTTATTTCTGGGCTCTTGATTCTGTTCCATTGGTCAGTACATCTGTCTTTCTGCCAATATCATGCTATTTTGATAATGTTGCTTTTGTAGTATAATTCAAAGTCAGGAGTGTGATGCCTCCAGCTTTGTTCTTTTGTCTAAGGATGGCTTTGGCTATTTGAAGTATTTTGTGGTTTCATACAAATCTGATGGGGTTTGTGGTTGTTGTTTTTCTAGTTCTTTGAGAAATACCATTGGGATTTTGATGGGGATTGCATTGGGTAATATATTGCTTTGGTTTATATGGCCATTTTAAATATGTTAATTCTTTCAGCCCATAAACAGGGACTATTTTTCTATTTCTTTGTGCCTTCTTTAGTTTCTTTTAATAATGTCTTTTACTTTTCTCATCTCCATATTTTTGATAAATTATAGTACATTATTTTATTTTAATTTTGTATTTAACTCATTATGAAACCATTTATCTCAGAGTTTGTAAATCTTTTATGCTTACTTAGATAATTACATTTTACTTTGATTTTTTGTATTATGTTTATGATCATTTTAATTTTCCTCATACTATTTTTGTTTTAGCTTTTTATGCTAGAATATATATTATTCAGTGATTTATTAGACATTATTCTTTGTCAATTATACTAGTGCTTTTAAATTTTAAAAGTAAATATATATTTCATTAATTATTAAATAACAAAACATTTCTTACATCTACACTATTTTAGATGGAAAATTTAGTATACTTTTACTGCTCCCACACTTCCCAACAGGCACATAAACTAGTCTCATTTTTATTGTTATTTGAAAGCTAAGATAAGTCTCACTTAGGAATAAATTAAAAGAGAAATGATGAATGTGTTATGAGGAGCTAGCAAGAAATACCTTCAAGGTAAACTGAAACAGGACCAGCTTCTAGAATGGTTCTAGTACAAATTCTTGTTGAAGAACCAAGATTCAAAAATTGGAGATGTCATTTCAAAGACCACAATTTCAATACAGGCCTTGAATGTAGAGATAAAATGAAGTCAAGAGTCATGAAAAAATTGGTGCTAAGATTATGAATAAATGGAAATCTTATGAAATATTTGGAGTGAGCATTAGTGGAGGCCTCTGGTTTATCTTTTTGGGAATTGTTGTTATAAAGCCAGTAACATGTCATTCTGATTTAAAGGATTTCACTAGAGAGAGTTTATAAGAATTTAAATCTGAATAAATTGAGGAGTGCTGGTAAATTAGAAACTTGAGAGTCTAAATTAAACTCTGACTCTTAAAAGAGAGGAAAGACATGGACAGACATAGAAGATGAAAGAATGCAATTCAAATGTAAGAGTATAATGAATTTACAGTTATGAAGAAAAGGGTCAATAAGGACAGACTGAATGTGATGGTGATAACCATGGGATAGTTTTGACCAAGCTTGGTAGACAGTACAAGGTTAAAGAAATATGAATGTAATTATGATGTAATAAGTATTTCTTCCCCAGTTCTAGAGGAAGGGCTGTCCATTTCTCCTGTAGTCTGTAAGCACCATGAGCGCAAAGATAATTTTTATTATATTGAACAATATGAATCCCCTGCTTACTAAAGACCTAGGAGATAGTATATGTTTAATAAGAATGTGTTGAAAGAAATAAAATAGAAAAGAAACAGATTATAAGCTTTCTTTGGGTTTGGACTAATGAGTTTTTCACTCATGAGACATTAAAGCCTAATTTAGGTTGGCACATAGTAAATGCTGAAAACATTGAAGTAAAACAAACGTAGAAATAGTGCATAGTGAAGGGATTTCTGCAGTAGCGATTGGGAAAACATTTGTCTTACAGGATTTTGACTTGGATGTGCTTGTAGCATAAATCTATTCCATTAACATTAAAAGCAGCATTCTTAGTAGAATGATACGGAACATTAAAACAATTTTCCATTATCCATTGCTCATTATCAGATACTTCATTCTACTCCACCCACATACCAGTAAAACGTCTTTGTATTACTAATCTGGGTATTGCTATCAGTTACTGAAGATCATTGTAACATTTCCAAACCTTTAGAAATTTTCTTTTGCCTAACAAAAGGTTATAAATACATCTACCAATAATATTTTAAGTAAAGAAATAGAGAAAATATAGACTAAACTATATAATGAATAAACTAAACTATAAATCAAACTATATATTAAATTAAAATAAACAAAATTAATAGAATAGATAAAAATAGTCTTTAAATTCAACTGTATTTATTAAAACCAAATTGAATATAACAGTTCTGTTTATTGTTTCTCAAAGTATGTACTGACCTTTGTCATCGGAATTGGAAATAAAGTAGGGTAAATGCTGAACTATTTCAACAGTCAGGGAATCATTCTGAAGTAAACATTGTTGCTTGTACAGAATGGTCTGTATTTCCCAGGGCAGGAACTTATTTGAGTCTGTGTTTTGGGTGGCAAAAAGGAGGTTACCTAGCAACAACCCCTCCTCCTAAGTCTCTGCAGCAAGACTGGTATTGCTCCTAAGCAAATTGATTACTTGTTTGCTGGATCTAAAGAGAACAATGTAATAATGTGGTAGGTTATGAATCTCAATCATAAGAAACTCACAGGATTTTACTGTATCTTGGGTCAACTTCTCACTCCTCATCTGGTGCTGCTAGAAGTTCATCTGAAGAGATTGGCTATTCACCGAATGAAATGTAATATTCACCAAATGAAAGTGAAACTGACATTTTAATTAATAACGTTTATATTTAGTTTGCTTTTAAATCAATCAATGAAACAGTTACTACATCCACAATAGCACTAACTCTGGGCAAGAGGTAATTTTATCACAATGTGTCCGTATAAATGAGACAGCCCAAGGTGGGATGGGATCTATAGAAACAGAGTTTAAACAATCTAGATAGGTTTTAGACGATAGCATTTTATCACTTGAAGGTAAAATTAATGAGATACTAATTTATACAGAACATACACATAAGGTACTCATGTTTACAACAAATGAGTTTAACCATATGTTAGCAATAACTTAGCTAGAAAACACACTCTTAGTAAACTTCACACCATATATTTTGTCTACCTTTGATATGCATCATAAGCAAATGTCAGTCTTCCATCTAATAGATATTTATTTCTAAGGACAGTCTCACCAGATGCATGTATAATTGAGGAAGTGAGTAATCTGAGTGAAGTGGAAAGATAAGAATACAAAATACAGATTCTGTCAATGGAAAATTGAATACAGTAAATTAGTTTGTGTTTTAATAGCACGAAGATATAGGTTTAAAAAATCTGTTAGAAGAATATTGAAATGTCAAGTATGTGGAAGCAAGTAGCAAAGGAAAGAAAAGGGACTTTGGTTTATAAAATTTTCCATGATGCAAAAGACTGAATGAAACTACTTTCTCCCTGGACTCAGTCTTGACGCTCAGAGCTCTTCTCTCCAATGTACAGGAACCTGTCAATTGTACAGTAGCTTTCTGAGACTCACCCAGTACCTGCTCCTTCCCTATCTCAGCACACGTTGAATGTCATTTGCTCATTGAACTCCAGAGCAAAAGAATTCTTTGCGGAGCAGTAACTGACAGTTGGCATTACAGCCTGAGTTCTCTCCTTTGGAAAATTACTAAACATTTGTTTTTAAAAAGGCACACTCTTCAGATTAAAATTCATCAGAATCTGACACCATATTTCCCAGTTCCTCAACCCCAGGAATTCCATCAGTTCAGAAAAAAAATGTTTTCCTTTGAAAATAACTAGTAATTATCAATATCATTTTAGATATTTGTCTGATCTTGTAACTATTTTGCACAGCCCTATTAGAAGTCAAAGCTTTTAACCAGAAATGTCATTCCAGAAGCAGTCTCATTATATGCAAAAGTCATAACTGAGAGTGAGTCTGGATACAGAAGGGATTATTTCCATCTGTTCCTAAGTACTCTAACTGGTCGAATGTCGAATATTAAAGGGGCAAGAGCTGACAGACGGAGGGACAGCATCAGCAAAATGTTTAGACTAATAATTTATTAGAAAATAAACAATTATAATGAAAAACTTATCTGATTTCAAATGGATCTCATTAATATTCAATTAACTGTTTTCTAACATAGGTATATCGAAGAAAAATTCAAAAAGCAATATGTTTTTGCATTTTACAATGTGTTTTTTTTTTATACAGAAATTTCTCTTTTCTTACTCTCCCCTTAAATTGCCTCTGTAAATCACATTATTCTTAAAACTCACAGGCACATTTTTACTGATCTAGATGATCAGAAGATTTTATTTTAGGAACTGACAGTGATGAGTTTTGGGGCCCATCTCTATGTGCCTCTGAGCCCCCACAGTATAGCGAAGCTAATATCCAGTAGTCCGACAGTTAAAATAATCGATGAGTGTGTGTTGAATCCTCAGGAGAGAAGGGAGGAAGAAAGAAGGAAGGGGAGAGGAGAAGCTTGGAGAAAGAAGGGGAGGGGACAGGGGCTGATTTCAACCCTATAGCGTCAAGATTGCGTCAATTCGGGTTTCAACCACGTCTGGAGTCTCGGAGACGAGCTTCTCAGAAGAGCCAAAACAGGAACAGGGGTGGCAAATCACTGTGCGAGGGCGAGTGGACCTCCCTCTTTGCCTCCTCCCTGTTCCAGGCGCAGATCCCCTGGGCTCTGCGCTGTTGTTTTCAGCACTCGGGAAAGCCGGCGCCTCAGATCGAGGCAAGTGAACCAAGCCAGGGAGTTTTCCGTTCAGCACCTCGGACAGAGCCACGCAGCAAAAAAAATGGCTCCGATCACTACCAGCCGGGAAGAATTTGGTAAGCCAAGTTACTGAACTTATAACTGAGGTTATTCCTTGAATACTCCGGGTGGGCTGTTTATTTATTTATTTATTTTTTGTTTTCTTTCCTGCGGGATGTTGAGTACAGATTTACTAGGTAGTTAATCTAAAAGGAAAATGAGAATAGTAACCGGGCAATTGTGGCTTATCTCTGTTGTTTCTCCCTTCCTTAGCATCTTTCTTCTTAAAATTGCCTACTGCTAGGGCTATTTTATATCCCGGAAGTTCCTTAAACGTTCAAGTATAGCTCTGTAAATTGCAGTGCGCACTAAGTAAAGGAAAAGAGGTCTGTCTGTTTGTTGGTTTCATTAATCCTATAGGTGATTTTATTTGTAGGCAAATCTGTATTTCACTAAGGGGAAGCCAAATGTTCTTGTGATTACATAAGGATTTGATCTTGGCATAACACAATTTATGTGTCGGGGTTCGAGATGTATATTTTATTACAGAGTGTATCATGAGGACGTTTTCTCTGCTATGTTTTTATTGCAACCTGGAAATATGTTGCCAGAGAAAGAGACAGAATCCTATGATGCTAGCTAGATACAGTTAAAGGCATATTTGAAATGAACAAGCTGAGTCCATTTCATTTCATAGGTGAGCTAACTGAAGCTCAGAGGAAGAGGGAAGTGTTGCAGGTCAAATAGTTAACTAAAAGAGACGGGAAACTAGAATTAAGACTCCATTTTTTCCAATTAAATTACCTATTTCCTATACTAAATTTTTGGCACTCTTGCTTTTCTTTTCCCTTTTAGTAAATAAAATCAGATGTACTTCTTCAAACAAACAAAAAAATCACAATTTATGTCTCATTATATTTCAAAGGCAAGAGATAAGAGTTTTACTTACTTTTACAAGTATTCAAAAAAAAAACCAGAAAATTTCACAGAAGTTTGTAAATAAGGAATATTGCTGACAAATACATGATAATTATCATTAAACTAAATAAAATGATGGAGACTTTGCTCTCAAAAGCATAAGACCTATCAGTAGAGAATATATTGGGAATAGGTAAGTGAGTGCGTATTAGATATTTCACCATTTGACATAAGTATTGAATAGAAACAATTCAAGATATTATATTCAGAGATGAGTTTCACAGCCTTCCACTTGGGTAATTGAGTTTATATTGTTGTGATGTTTATTCCTAATTTTTGATCTGAAAGTCAAACATTTTCTAACACTGAGGCATTTTCAGTGACTATGCTAGTGAAAAATATGTTTTAGCATGGGACATCAGTCTATTTAGAATAAAAATAATTTTCTATTGCTTTTATTGTTTTTCTTGCATTAGTTCATGACTTTGCTTTTGCTCCCTGGCCTTGTTTTATTAGAGTCCAAGAGTGAATTTTCCCCCCTCCACAAAGACTTGAATAGAAGGAAAGGTGAAAAGCTGATACTAAGTTTAGCTGATCAGCTTTAGCCCTCACCTCATTCTTTTTCTGTGGCATTCACTGGTTTTTCTATTTGAGGAATTCAAGATTTATTTTTTATCTCTATATGATTTAGTTTCTTGATATAGTAAAACTACAAATTATTTTATTGTTTTGTTTTGTTTGCTTGTTTATCTTCTTAGACACTTCTGCTCTTATTTGTCATTTCTTAATCTGATAGTCTGTGAGTTTAGTATTGTGATTACAAAGTAGATAGGCAGAAGATTTGGGGGGATGGGGAAGGGAATAACAAAAGACTGTTATTCCAGGGGTTATTTAAATGAGCCTTAACCCTCTCCTGCCTGGGAGTTTTAACTTTGTTATTCACTATTTGGGATGAAAAATAGATTGAAATGAAACTAAATGAAGATAATATTACATTAGTTATATTCACTTTGGCTATGTTAAAAGTTGATTCAATTGATGCATTGTGTATAGATATAGCAATACTGCTTTTACTTACACAGTTGTTACTAATCATTTGTTGGAGAAATGTACTTACATATGGAACATGATAAGCTTCATGCATAATCAACGCTACCTAATCTCAGTAATTTAATGACCCTTGTTGAAGGAAAGAATGTCAATTTCAATTTGATTACTATTTGCCATGTGGAAATGTGCTAGGAAAAACTCAGTTATGAATAAAATTGAACTCTAAATTATCTACATTCACTCTCTCATTACATGTTAAGGGATAATGATTTATTTGTAACTGTTGTTCAATTTTTATTTTATTTAGGTGTAATTAATTTGTACTTTGGACAATTAAGTGTTTGTGAAATTTTTAGTTGGTATACAAGGAGTTTGCAGTGTTATAAATTACATATTATTAATATCCTGTTGTTCATTGTTTTGTTTTTTTTTCTCATAATATATGTGCATTTCTTTTACCACTATTTAATAATGTGGATGGAAATTATTAATGAGTTTGTGATAATGGCAGATAATGTTCTACCATTTTTTAAAATTGTCTAAATCACTGAGTTTCTAGATGTTTGCTGCATGGATCCTGGGTAAATAAGGAACTACTAATAATACAGAATCTTCTAGTATTTGAAGAATGTGCATTTAAAGTCACATAGTCAGTAAGAATTAATCCTTCTTGAAAGCCTCAAAATGTCAATGAAAACATAATGAAATTAGTACTGACCCATCATGCTATTGTTGACTCATGTTATTTGAGAAAACAAAGGTAGGTCAAGAGTTTTTTAGCATCCTCACCCCTGACCCAGATCTAGTTTCATCTTTTTATTTTATTTATGAAAAACTACTGAAGTGGTAAAGTTTCTCTCATACTATATTTTTTTCATGTGTGTCACACAGAAAATGTTTTTATTCCTAAAGGTGATATGAAATGTATACATAGCTCATATCCAGAACAGTAGAAAGTAATTTGCTCTGTGCAACCTACAATGATTGCCTGCTCTAGTATGCTTTTCACATAGGCTTATATCTCCAACTTTGCTCATTTAATGTATATTGTTGGTCATTTGATTTTTTCAGATGAAATCCCCACAGTAGTGGGGATCTTCAGTGCCTTTGGCCTGGTCTTCACGGTCTCTCTGTTTGCATGGATCTGCTGTCAGAGAAAATCATCCAAATCTAACAAGACTCCTCCATATAAGTTTGTGCATGTGCTAAAGGGAGTTGATATTTACCCTGAAAACCTAAATAGCAAAAAGAAGTTTGGAGCAGATGACAAAAATGAAGTAAAGAATAAACCAGCTGTGCCAAAGAATTCATTGCATCTTGACCTTGAGAAGAGAGATCTCAATGGCAATTTCCCCAAAACAAACAAAGCTGGCAGCCCTCCTGATCTGGAGAATGTGACCCCAAAGCTCTTTTCAGAAGGAGAAAAAGATGCAGTTTCCCCTGATAGCTTAAAGTCCAGCACGTCCCTTAGTTCAGAAGAGAAACAAGAGAAACTGGGAACCCTCTTCTTCTCCTTAGAGTACAACTTTGAGAAGAAAGCATTTGTGGTTAATATCAAGGAAGCCCGTGGCTTGCCCGCCATGGATGAGCAGTCAATGACCTCTGACCCATACATCAAGATGACGATCCTCCCAGAGAAGAAGCATAAAGTGAAAACCAGAGTTCTAAGAAAGACCTTGGACCCAGCTTTTGATGAGACCTTTACATTCTATGGGATCCCCTACACCCAGATCCAAGAATTGGCCTTGCACTTCACAATCTTGAGTTTTGACAGGTTTTCAAGAGATGATATCATTGGAGAAGTCCTTATTCCTCTCGCAGGAATTGAGTTGTCTGATGGAAAAATGTTAATGAACAGAGAGATTATCAAGAGAAATGTTAGGGTAATTTATTTTTAGTGCTTAAAGTATTTATAAACAATCTTTTATGTAGCTGTTCTATATCTAAGGGATTTTCATTAAGATAAGTTTGTGCATATTATCTTTACCATGTTTAATTATTATTAACATAATCAAATGGGAAGAAGGGGAATAAAGTAGATGAAAAAAAATTTACCCCATGACTGAAATGCTTAAAGTATTTTAATGATATAAAGTAGATGTCCTTTATAGATATTTAAATATCATTTATATAAATATTTTTTATTAATTTTTATCACAAGTATTTTGACTAAGCTTCAACTTAAACTAAAATGCAGGCAAATACTTTTGTTCATAACCGAGTTAACAAAGATGTTTCAAGGTCAGCATAATTTAATTTGAAATTGAAATTGAAATTTAAAATTAAATCAATTTATCCTGAGGATTTGGAAGTTGTATTGACTTTTCATATAATTGCTTTTCAAAGAGGAGACATCACATCATATTGAATTATAAATATTCATCTTCATGTTATATAACAGGAAGTGAGTTACTCTGTCTTCATAGTTATACTACTTTGGTAGTTCTGGGATTATTAGAAAATGATAAGACATCAATTAATCAAATTTAATCCTATTTTCACTTTAAATACAGAACTCTTGATTTCAGATGTGGTATTTCATAATAACTTGTGACTATAAAGCATAATTTTATAGAATAACATAAAGCTCATTGTTGCCTTTGTCTCTTTGTTGAAATTAATGAAAGTCAAGGTTTAGAAACATTAGGTAGCTCATTTGAGACATCCTGCTGTTTAGTGGGACAGTGAGAGTACAGATCAGTGCCCTACTCTTATTTTTCCTGGAAAGCTTATTCATACAGCTACCCCATGTCAGCTTTTGTATAAATATATATTGAAGTTTTAGGATCTCTGGCCCGTTCTTAGTTATAATAAAACAAAGTCTACATTTTGTTACTTTCAGTTAAAACTTGTACTTGAATTCTTGATAATCTTACCTAATGTCTTTAAAGTACAAATAAAACTTAAATATCATGTAAAGAAGGATCCTGTGATACTGTCTAAACATAAAGCATTAAATATTGAGTAAATTCCCCAAGACTTAATTCATTCCTTAGATTATATAAGGACTTTGGGTGGGGGCTGTTGGCAGAGAATTTCAACTCCCTCAGCCCTTTTGGCCAGGAGAGTGGTGGGGGTCAGAATAAATTTCAGTTGGCCCGAATCCAAATTCCAATAATATCAGTGCTGAAGAATTTGAAATTAAATCAAACTTAACATGAGTCATTTTGCCCTATTGATTCATTCAGATGACTAGACAATTTTTGTTATTATTAATAACTTCAAAAGTATAGATTTAATTTAAAAATCAAAAGTTAAAAATACCTCTATGTAGGCTGTATTCTACCCTTTTAAATATTTCTTGTAATGGGTGTGGCTAACTCATTACATTTTTTAAGATCCTGTAGTACCTAAAAAGGCCACAAGATGGCAGGCAGTTGTTTTTAGGCGATGGTGCTGCACAAAAGCTCGTACTTACTCTTGGATTTCTTGGCATGTTAAAATAACAGCGAGTAGAAAAATTACATTTCAATTACAATGGTATTATATTGCTTTAAAATGTTAATATAAGTACAAATTTTAAAACTAAAAAATAAAAATACTTATATCACATATCTCTTTGTTTAGAAGTCTTCAGGACGGGGTGAGTTACTGATCTCTCTCTGCTACCAGTCCACCACAAATACTCTCACTGTGGTTGTTCTAAAAGCTAGACACCTGCCTAAATCTGATGTGTCTGGACTCTCAGGTAAGAACGCTTCTGAAAATTTCAGGCTTGTATAAGTGAGTAATACATTGGAAAAAATAGTTTAACATAATCGTGATTTTGATTTACTTTTTGATTCACAATTACAAATGAAGTGATTTTTTTCTGTTTCTCGTTTTATGGAATAATAATGTGAGCCAATGCCATTAGCAAGAAAAAGAAAACGACATAGTTCTATGATCTAAGCCAAAGCTAGTACATGGTAGATGTATGAATGCAGTTAAAGCAGAAAACAGTGAAAAATGCAGGGATGAGGAGCCATAGCCAAAAATACAGTGATGGGTATAAAATTAAGGTTTGGGAGAAAAGTTCTTAATTTTAGCATTTTAAATGAACCGCCTACCCTTACAGTTCCATTATTTTTTATTTTCTTTAATTTCTTATGTAACTACTTTAAGAATTAGCTTTTTGTTTTGTGACTAATTTAAAAAAAAAACCTTGTTGTATAGCATAATAAGAAAGAACATATAACCTATGGATTGAAATGATCTGAGTTCAAATCTTAACCCTTTCTTAGTATAGTCACTTTGGGTACATGATAGTATTTGCCTTGAGTTGGATTATGAGAACTAGAAAGATATAGTTCATTAAATATCATCTAGTTATATTTTATTATTATTATTATTATTATTATTATTATTATTAGATAATAGAAATTAAACCCATAGTCTTTAAAGGTTTAGATTAGGGAGCTAAAATTAGCTCATGTGCTGCAACCAGAAAAAAAGGCAAAAATAATATAATTAAATGTGTGATGAAGTAATGTGATCCTAAAATCCACACAATAAGGGTAACACAGGGAAGGTCAACACTGAGAAATAGGAAGCAAACCCAGAAGGTGATTAAAGAAGCACAGAAAAGTTAAGGCAAAAAGGGCATTACCTCTGTGAATCGTAAACGCCCATTCAGAAAAAGTTGCCCAAACTTAGAGGAAAAAGACTTATTCCAAGTCATACAACTCAGTAAGTTTAGACGTCTGCTGTTTTTTTTTTTTTTTTAATTTTTTATTTATCCCATTCTCTGGAATGAGTTATTAGTAATCAGAATGTCATTAGAATATTGTTTTCTTCTCCATTATGTCATTTCTTCATCCTGTCATTACAGTTCCTTCTCCATCCTCTGGGTTAAAACTGTTTTCTCTTCTGTTGCCTTCTTAGTTATTTTCAATTTGTTGACAAGAGAGAAGCCAAGATTTCTCCATATTTTCACGTTTTTCGGCCTCATTTTCATTTTAATCACATTTTATTGGCATGCAGTAATCTCTAAGGGCACCAAAATGTTGAGGTCAGCTCTTCAGCAGGATTCTGTCACCGTACTGTCTGTTGCTTCCTATTGCAGATCCCTATGTCAAAGTGAACCTGTACCATGCCAAAAAGAGAATCTCCAAAAAGAAGACTCATGTGAAGAAATGTACCCCCAACGCAGTGTTCAATGAATTGTTTGTCTTTGATATTCCTTGTGAGGGTCTTGAAGAGATAAGTGTTGAATTTCTGGTTTTGGATTCCGAAAGGGGATCCCGCAATGAGGTGATTGGGCGGTTGGTCCTGGGAGCAGCAGCAGAAGGAACCGGAGGAGAGCACTGGAAGGAGATCTGCGACTATCCCAGGAGACAAATCGCCAAGTGGCATATGCTCTGTGATGGTTAGCATCCTAGCTGTGAGTTGGAACTTGATGATTTTACTAGGAGAGGAACAATTTTCTTTCTTTCTGATATATGATTACTAGCTTGTGACAGCAAGCTACCTTTTTTGTTGTTTTTGTTAGAAATGGATTGAATTAGCTGACCAGAAAGTAACTGTAAATGTGTATCATGATAATTTCCCCTTTAGTAGAGAAGTTGGATAAATTTTCATAAAGTAGTCAATTTCCTGTGCAGGTTACCAGTGATATAAAATGAGTATTCAAGCATTTTAGAAATACTGCAGTGCAATCCCAGGTTAGGGATGTGGTTTAGAAAGTGATGATCTCACTGGAACATGTCACTGGAAGGCAACGTGATTGTTAGGATTTAGAAATCAAAAGCATGTGTTCACTTATGAAAATTTATCCATTTTTCTCTAGGTGGGGAAATAAATTTTTCTTTAAATCCAAAGATATGCTAGAAGTGTTCTCTAGTTTGTTTTTATTAGTTATGTCATGTACAAATGGTGTCCTGCATATAAAAGTATATGGTCATTTCTTTTTGGTTTGTTATTTTATACAATGTTATCATAAGAGAAATAGGTTTGTTTCAAAAGGACAGTGAATAAACTGAGAAATCATTTTATTAAAGGGCTGAGTTGAGAACACTGTGGTTGAAATATGATTTTTCTCCCCCTAGGGTTATATGTGAGTCAAAATATTGTAAAATATGACCTCACATAAGAACCATGGCCTTGAATTATTCACTGCCTGTCACAAGCGTCAGTGTGGTCTAAGAAAGCCCCATTTACCTTTGTGAAGTTGTTAAATTAGCTCGTGGGTAAAGAAATAAACTTCAGCTAGAAATCCAGTTAGAAATGCAGTTTTCTTATAGGAAATATGTATAGTATACAAGTGTACATTCAAGGCTTTTCCTTGCACACAGAGAGGGCATGGCTACTGAAGTTAAGTCCTCATTTAGTTGTTCTCCCCCAGAAAGGACTAAGCTATTATTTGCAAACAAACAAACAAAGACTAAAATTTTAACCATGCCAGACAGAAAGCATTATTTAAACCAATAAACTAAGCAAGCCTAATATAATTTACATATGTCCACACAAAATATATTTAGGCTGTCAAATTAGCACAACAAATATGTCTCACTATCTTTTCTAAGCTAATTTGTCTTGAGCTATTTTCTGTGGAACACTTTATAGTCTTGTGTCTTTTACCATTTCTCCAGTTCCAGGGCTCCGAAATTCATAAAAACCCATTAGAGTAAAGCAGTGCTCTATGATTATTTGGAAAGAATTTACTTGAGGTAATGTCACTATCTTTGAGTTTTTAGTTAAGTATGGGTGAAACTCGGGTACAGTTGAATTATTAAATATGCAAGTTAGAAAATAAAGTCTACTGAAAATTTTACCTTTTGAGTCAGCTTTTGTGTCAGTACTTTAGTGATTTTTGAGAATGTGTTTGATATCTCTGTGTTTGTAAATTCTATGACAATGCATTTTCAAAACAACTTATACACGCTTTTTATGACTATACCCAATGTAAAGAAAATGTTTTACATTCTATAGGTAGGAAAATTGAAATCAACCTCTTTTTTTTGTGCTTTAAGATAACTTTGGGATTAAAAAGAATATTCCCTAATCATTGTCTTCATTCCACCATGAAATCACCCCACAGCATCTTGGTCTGCTCAGCATTCCTTTGAAAGGAACATAAAATTAATTGCAGTCCATGTGTGGTTTGGGGAAGTCAACAGCCTTTTTATGTATATGTACTTGGCACATGGGCCATAGAATGTAATTTATTTTGGAGTTCTGAAAAGTTGTGAGGCATCCACCCTAAGTATCTTTCACAGCTGTGAGAAGTTCATGGTGGTATCAAGTGAAATATGATTGTTGAAGGAGGTAATTTTATTTTTTAAGTAGAACAATGAAACCAACAACAAATACTTTTTAGATTACAATGACTAATTTGTAAATAGTTTTTAGTTTTTACAATTTAAAGTGTTTTTGAGTGTGAAAAGTTGAGTAAAATTATTTGCAACTGCTGTTAAAGGAAAGAAAGAAGAAAAACTAAAAAAGAATTGAAACAGGCAGGGACATATGTGATCCCATCATCTTCTGAAAATTGTTTTATTATGTATTACAATATCAATGTGAATATCTTGAATTCTGTTACAAATCCTGCACTGTATTAAATATGTAAATTACTTGTCTGATTAGCCAATCTCACCACCCTAATGGGGAAGTATTCACGTTTGAAAAACTGTGTAATTCAGTAACTGACTTGTTCTGATGTTGTAACTCAGTAGAAGTGACTTGGAAGGAAGCATGGTGTATGAGATGGTGTCTGTTCTTTCGTGCCAGCTCTGTGCGATGTTTGTAAGACTATGTTTGTAAGACATGAATAAATTGCTGCTTTTGCCCAACGGATTTCAACTCAAACTTTCTGCCAATGGACTCTGTAAAATGGCTTCTCTTATTTCTTTCTAAGCTTTCAAGTTTCCCTAATAGGTCTCCTGGCATAGATTAGGGAACATTTGTACTTGAGCACCAAGGTCTTCTATGTATCTTATTTTATTTTGTTTAATTCTCATAGCAACCATCTGGGCCAATTATCATTATCCCTATTATACAGAAGCAAAACCTGAAACTGAAGAAGCTTAGGTGATTGACTCAAGTTAACACAGATGGTAAGTGAAAGGATTTCACGGTATCACAGTCTTCCCTCCATCCTACACCACTCACCTGATGGAAGTCCTCGTCAATTGCCTTTGCTAGAGTCATAAAGAGGATCATAGCCACATTCTATGACTTCTCCTTTCTGTGTTGTAGTCATATTTTTCTATTGTATTTACTTTTTTAACTATTTTATATCACTATTCTTTATTTACTTTTTTTCCTCTTTTTTCATGTTATTTCTTATTTTAGTCTTTTTCATTACCTATTTTAGATTACTGCTTTTATTTTTTTCCCCCATATTTTTGCACTGGATAGAATTATTTAGTAAAATGGTGTGGAAATAAGAGTCATATTTCTTCTCAAAAAGCCAGAGAGTGGGAAAAAGCCAGGATATCCATAGTGTTCCCATCAGACACCAGCTAAGGCAGTGATCCCCAAACTTTTAGGCAGTAGGGACCAAAGCTCCTATAAGAATCTAATGCCTGCTGAGGTGGAGCTGAGGCTGTGATGCTAGCGCTGGGGAGCAGCTGCAAATACAGATGAAGCTTCGCTTGCTGGCACGCTGCTCACCTCCTCCTGGACAGCCCAGTTCCTAATAAGCCACAGTACTGGTCTGTAGCCTATGGGTTGAGGATCCCAAAGCTACAATGAGCAAGAACTATGGAATCCATCACCAGGATGATCAGTCATTTTTTACAGTACTCAGGTGTCTACATGGAAGTGTTCTGTGTTATCACAGTTGGAACAACGGCCTTGGAAATGGAATGCCACTAGAATTTTCTGCCATTACATTTTTGTTTCAAGCAATATTAATTGTATTAAGAGTGTGCCCAGATATGCTAAAAGAATTAGTTGATCATTACATTTAAGTACTCAAATGCATTTCAGGGATGCCTACCACCAAAAGCAACCAGAGACATTGAGGACATTTTCCAAGTCATTAGAGAAATGCTAATTAAAACCATAATGAGATGCCATACACACCTATTAGAGTGAGTGAAATTAAAAAGTTTTAATATGTCACATGTTGGTGAGGATATGTAGGAACTAGATCTCTCCTATACTGCTAGTGGAAATGTGAAATGTACAACTGATGTACAACTGCTTTAGGAAACAAATAATTTCTTAAAAGTTAAACATTCACCTACCATATGACCCAGTCATTCCACTTTTAGGTATTTACCTGAAAGAAATAAGAGTATATGTTTACACAAAGACATCTATGTAAATTTTTAGAATAGCTTTATTTGAAAAAGTCAAAAAACTGGATACAACATAAATGTTCATCAATAGATAATGGATAAATAAATAATGTTATAGCTACACAATGAAATACTATTCAACAATAAAAATGAGTGAACTATCGATAAATACAACTATATATATATTATAAGATATACATATCTTATAATAATATGAGAAACGAGCCAGATATTTCTCCCTGGCCCCCCAAAAATGTAGAATGTAAGATTTCATTTGTGGAATTTGTTTGAAAATAAAAACGAATCTGTAGGGATAAAAAGCATATTAGTGTTTTCTTGGGATTGGAAGAGGTGGTATAGAGAGGTATGCATGAGAGAGCCTAAAAAGAAAAAGGAGGAAACTTTTGGGGTGATGCATATGTTCATTTTCTTGATTGTGATGATGGCTTCACGAGTATATATACATGTATAAAAATTTGTCAAATCATACATTTTAAGTGTGTGCAGTTTATTATATGTTAATTATACTTTAATAAAGATGTTAAGGGGAAAAAGTGTAAGATAGAAGCCAAAATAACCACATTAAAAAATAACAATACTAACATTACTACTAGCAATATGGTTTCTGAAAATTTATAATATTTACATACTTTGGGGCAGTTTCTTTTTCTTAATTTACATGTCCCCAGGAATATACAATTAGATGACTGCTTTTTAACATCTTTTGAGATGGTTTTGGTGTAATTATGCCACCAACTCAATCATTTAAGCAAATTTGTTACTTTTATTTTTGTTTTTAAGAAATTGATTTTTAAATTCAATTTTGTTTTATAGTTCTATGAAATATTTACATTTTTTAAAGACAAATTCTCAAAACAAAGTACATTAATAATAGCGCATCTATTTCTACACTCAATCATTCTGTTCTCTCCTACACATAATGACATTTAATAGTTTTGGTTTAATTCTTCTAATTTTTAATATAAACAAATATTTATATATATTCAAAGTTCTCTGTTAATTAGATGAACAAAAGCATACAATATATCATGAAGATCATTCCCCACTTCATACAGAGATAGTTGTCATTCCTTTTTCCAGTTGTATAGTACTCCTTCATAGAATCAATTTTAAACGGTTATTTGTGAACATACATTTACTCTCTCATTATGAGTAAGAACCTCATAAAGAAGAAATACATGTTTTATTGACCTTTACATTTTAGCAGGAGCTTGGTTGCATATAGTAAGCTCAATGACTATTTATTTAATTAAAGTTTGAATCACTGTTAGATTTGAATCAAATTTAATTGATGATTATATGGAAAAACATTGTGAAAACCACTATGATTTCAGGATTAGTAGTAGAAAAAGTTACTCTAAAGATCTAAAATGATTTTTGTTGTCATTCTGATGTACTACATTATATGTGAGAAGGCATATTCATATTACAGTTATACCAAACTTTTCAAATTAGTTTCTGGGTGAACTATGTTTTATTGTTTGTTTTTTTAGAATTGGATTTGCATTCTCAATTTCTAGTATTAAACTAATACTAAAGTGGTTTTGTATTCCTTGAGAGGATATCATGTGAGATCAAGGAAAGATAATTTAAAAGCAACTAGAACATAAATTTGACTTGAAAATTTACTGTGGATGATTTGAAATCCTGACATTGAGGTTGTACAGCATACACAAAATATCACTCAATTAAAATCCAAAGTCCATCTAAGCAAAAGATGGACCCTTCAGAACAAGGAATTACTGAAGAGCCTTCCCAGGCAGCCTGTGCAAGGAAACAATTGGGAAATCACAGCAAGCAAGGAGACGTCCAGGCCAGCACCTGGCTCAGGCAGAGAAAGCAGGAGCACAGTGAAAGTATTGCCTCAGGCTCAGCTACAGTCATAGGCCTTGTGTTCTATGGACAGCCCATAAAGACACATGCTCTTTGCATGTGAAATAGATCTAGCTCTTAACCCTAAATTGCTCCCCTGACCCAGGTTGCAGATAATACTGATGATGCTTACGACACTGCTGCAATATTACCTCTAGTAGCAACAACCACCACCTTACAGTTCTATAATTCTGCATGAACAAAGACAACTTTATTGTGATATCATTTAGTCATTTCACAACTCTAGTTAATTCGATTCTTTCACAATTTTCACAAAGGACATTTTGGAAATGAAAAGACAGTAGAGAAATATTAAGCAACAATGTTGCAATCAAGACCTATCTTTGGTCAACAAGGACCTTTTTTTCTTTGAGTACTGGTTCTTCCCCAGCTACTTCATCATCACTCTTGCACAGACATGTCAGATGAGAGGTAAAAAAATCAGTTCACTTCTTTAGAAACTGACTTTGGCATTCTGCTACTGCTGTGTTTTCCCAGTAATATTTTTTTCCTCTCAATCTCTCTATTTTTTGGTCATTGTTTGTTTGTTTTCCTTCCTGTAACTTCTCTGAGACTGGTTGAGAGTCATCTTTCCTGCAGGTGAAAGAGACTATTTTCTAAAGAGCATAGTATAAAAAGCTCAAAAACAGTGCCTCTTATTAAATAGAGACCAAACTGGAAAAGCTTCAGTTTTTGCTGTTCATTCTTTAGGATTCAATATTCTTCTTCCAAATGTCCACTTCAGAATATGCTGACATGTTATTTAACATTACTTAAAATATTTAAGAGACATAGTACTGAGATGAATGAGTGTAAATCAATCCAGTTATTTGGATAACAGGACCTGGGTTCCTATTCATGAGTATAAAATGACAAATAAAAAAAAAGGTATACAAGAGAATGACAGATTAAAAAGGTAAATTTGATGTTCTTCAAAACTGTCCTGTAGGTTTGGCCTCAGAATTGTGTTATCTCCTGAAACATGCCAATTGAAAAATGTTGACTAAATTAAGTTTTGTATGCCAAATCTTATTTAATACTGACTTGACTCCACAGAGCTGTTTATTTAGGAAATGCAATTTTTAAAATATACTATGTGTTTTTGATAGATTTTGAGCAAGCAGTCTTAAAACTAGTGAAAAATAGAAAATCAAGATACTTGACTTTTTAGAAAGATAGATTAACAAGCCCCATCCTTGAAGTTCTGTCTCAGTAGACTTCAGATAGCATCATATAATAAGTTTTAAAAGCAAACATACAAATAAACAACAAACTAAAACCAAATGAAACCTTAGCAGGCAATTTTTATTGTCAGCAAATTTTAAGCAATACTGATTCAGTTTATAAAGTACTTTGATAAACTTTTAATTTCAAAAAGGCCATGTGAATTATTTAGAACACTTATTTTGAACCCATTTTATGAATAAAGACACTTAGAGTTGTTACATAACTTGTCCAAAGTAGAAGAAAGAGGGATTCAAATTTAATCTTCTATTTTTAAATTTTATTTTCATTTTTAATACCATGCTACAGAAAATATTTTTAAGTATATTCTTTTGACATGTGAACATTTTTCTTTTCATTTTCTAAAGAATAATTTTTTTTTTTTTTAGTTTGCATTTCCCTCTTTCTGTCTTACAGAGGAATTTCACTCAGATGTATAATTGGCTTCTCAAACTTAGCACACCAAAAATAGAACTCACAGTGAATGAGCTTCCTGTCAGCCACCAATTTCCTACCATGGTTTTTCACTTCCTAGTAAACAACCACTCCCCTCTTCTAGTTACTCAGCCCTGAAATATTGTGGTCATTTAAATTCTTTTTAGTTTTATGATTATTATTTTTTGATCTCATACCTACATACCCAGGCTATCAGCACATCCTGCCAACTGAAAACAACACACCATCTCACCACTACCATCCTGCTCTGAGCTATCAACTCTTTATTGTACTACTTCAATAATTCTTAATGGTCTCTCGGCTTCCATTCTCAAACTATTTTCCCCAAACTGTTCTCCATGCAACAACCAAAATTATTCTTTAAAAATACAAGCCACATCATGTCACTTCTATGTTGAAAACCTTCCAAAGCTTTCCCACCTGAACACGGCCAGCCGGGCTGTCATGGTCTTCCCCCACTGCCTCCCCGATCATTTCTCCTGTGTCTCCCTTCTTCACCTTGCGTCAGCCACACGGGCCCTGCTTTTCCTCAGTCACACCAAACATGCTGCTCTCTCAGAGCCTTTCCATGTACTTTCCCTTTTTCTTGGTTGCCCCCACCCCAACATTCCAACATGCTTTGCTCCTTTATTTTCTCCAGAGATAGCCCTTCATCAAAGACACTTTCTTTGAACTCCATCTCCTGCCCCACCTCCACCTTCACTCTACTTTTCTCTGTAGCTCTTATTCCCTCCTGAGGAAGTACATATTTATTTGTTGATTTTCTGTCTCCAACCACTAAGAATACAGGCCCCATTAGAGCTATGACCTAGTTTCTTTATTCTCAGGTCTTAGAACAGTGTCTTATATATTCTGAGTACTTAGTCAACATTTGTTAAATAGATGTATGAATGAAAGAAGCCAGACCCAGGAATGTTCAAAGCAAATCTTCTGAAGTTGTGCTAAATATTTATGAGTTGTTCCTCTTTAGTCAAAACTCCTTTATTTCTGTGGTAGTCCTGGGATCCACGGAATGAAAAGAAACAGATCTAGAATGAAGGATTCCTTAGAATTCTGTAGGAAATGGTTTGGATTTTCTGCTGTCCAATAGTCATCTATTATTTCTTTGATATGCTATGTTTCCAACCTCTATATTTAATAATTGAGTAGTTAGGCATTTTCAGAGCAGAAATTCCTAATCCATCACCAGCAGGATGATTGGCAAAGAGATGTGAGCAAGTAGTTGAAAAACTCAATTTTGACTCTTTAATTTTCACTTTTATCCAATTTCTTAATTTAAGGAGACACAATCAGAGAGAAAAATAATTTCAAGAAAACTGCATGCAGGACTTTCTCTCCTGAATCTTAAGCATAAAATACTCTCAGAAATGGTGTTTGACCTTTGGAACATGATTGTCATCTATTTTAAATTGACAACTCCCCCTTTGCAGTGAAGGTGAAAAGGCTAAATCTGTCATGCATGTGCTAGAAGCAAAGTGGGAACGCAATGACATTCCACCCGGGGAACCGAGACTGCCCCTTCCGTTGTGTTGTGATTTGAAATAACCTCCAAGCGATGAAAATGTTACCAATAACGTGATTTGCTTCATACAGGCTTATGAGTCAGCAGAGGAGGGGATAGGTCAGTGGGCTTTAAGGTGGCTAAATGCAGAGAGCTACAGTCTACTGTGAAAGATGGCCACCTCTCACTGGAACATCCTGCAGTCCTGAAATTCCAAGAGTGGCAACCAACACATAGGGTTGTCTTACAAAATCTAAGTTTTAATCAAAATATGAGTGATAGCACTTTAAAACTTGCAGATATCATGGAGATCTAGTTAACGTAACATCTTTATTTAATAGATAACAAAACTTTGGTGACATATCTGGTAAATAATGCTGTCACCAGTGGAACTTACTGAAATGTAGATCAGAGTATTATTACTACTTCACAGAGAAGGGTTTTCTAGTTTTCTAGTACTCCACACTTCAGACTACCTAAATAACTTATTCAGTGTCTCTTTGCATTATCGCAAAGAAATAACTTGTCTTGGTGGGTGGTTTAGTTTGATGTAGAATCAGAGATTCAGAAATGGAAGCATTGAGACTCTGAAGTCAGATACAACCTGGCCAGATGCAGAGCAGGTGAAAGAGTGTTTGATTCTCTGTAAAAAATGAGTGTAGAAAATGAGAGCTCCAGAAAATAATGCAGAACAAAAAAGGAAGGGAAGTATCAGCACCACTCACCAGTTGGGAAGAAATTCATTTTGCTTGACCTAAGTTTCCTCATCTCTTAGAGGCTATTATTTCTCCAGCCAGACCAATTAGGGATGACAACTAATGCTTCTGGTTCCAGTATTCTCAGTTGATCCCTCATCCTCCATTCCCAGCCCCATACAATCTTCCATTTCAAAGAGCTCCCTGGAGCTTTACCCATATGCACTGTTTTCAGCACTGTTCATTTTCTTCCACTCAGCGGTCAGCTTTCCTCCTTGTGGTGATGCTCTGGAAGTTTCAAGGAACCAGTAATGTTGCCATAATCGCAGTGAGCTTTCTCCTGCCACTGCCCCAGCACTGCAGGTGGTGCTCACATTGCAGACAATGAACACTTTCCTGTCTGAAGCTTCTCCATGGGCCCAGGCCACCAGCAGTGTCAGCATGAGCAGTGTGGTTTTCCCCCTGAGATCCGGGGTCATGTCATAGTCCTCTCTTTCATAGAACTGGAGAGAATTCTCCAACCCTACATTTCTGTCACTTTACGTGAGTTCCAAAGATTCTCTCTTCTGATGCCCAATTAAGACAGTTCTTTCCAGAACACTTCAGTTTTCACTCTGCCAGTTGGCTGTGACAATAATTTGTATGTACCATTCCCCAGGGATAAGTCCAAAGGTGCTGCATGGAAAATAAGCTGAATGAGTTCTCTGTGGTACTAACAATCTTCATCATCACCCCATATCCGACATACTACCCTTGGATCAAGTTTGTATGTCCATTTTTTCCCCTCTTTAGATGAATGGTTTCCCTTATGATTCTGTGGTTTGATGTAGAAAGAACACTATCAGGACCCTTGCAAGACTTCCTCCATATTTCCCAAACATCCCTGAATCCCAGAGTGAATAGAACACAGCTTTGTGCTAGGTAGACTCGTATGTAACACTGGGAGGTGGGTCACATGATCTCTGTTATTCTCCCCACCCCAAAACTCTGCTCTCAAGTTAAATATTTGGCAGAATTATCCTGATGACATCATGAGTCATCAAAATTCCTATCTTTGAAAAATCAAACTCGTGCTCTGAGATTTTGACATTGCTCAGTTACCTAAATAGAAACAGTCAGGTCTTACAGAAATCCAGGGATATTTCGAAAGTAAAATTTGTATAGTGACAGCATATTTTGGAGTCAAGTGGTGTACTGAAAGAGCAATGGGAATT
Source organism: Eidolon dupreanum (assembly GCA_028627145.1). Classification (NCBI taxonomy): domain Eukaryota; kingdom Metazoa; phylum Chordata; class Mammalia; order Chiroptera; family Pteropodidae; genus Eidolon; species Eidolon dupreanum. The sequence goes on along the minus strand of CM053504.1, from coordinate 68,865,006 downwards.
TAGTCTGAATCAAGGAAACTATTAGGCACAGAATTGTAACTGATGGGATTAAGAGATCAATAAACATGGTTCTTGCCCTCAAGGCCTCCAAAAAAAAAAAAAAGTAGACATGGGCTTAAAATACAGAGTAGGATGTGTTACATGTTGTAGTATTGATATAAAGTAAAATAGGCTTATAGAGAAGAGAGAGAGTAATTATAACAAAAAGATCTAATGATTATGCAGAAGTAACTTTAAGCTAAACCTTAAAAAGTTTGATGTTAGGAAGCATTTATATAAGAAAATATGGATTAAAAAAAAGAAAGTGCATGGGTTGTTAAAAATTATCAAGTAATCCATTGTATTTTGGGAATAACTTTTTTGGGGAGATAGATAAAATGTATGCTTTGATGAGATTTTGGACAACTATTAATAATCAGCTAAGATATTTGAATATTACTCTGGTTTATATTGAGTAAATTGAAAGTTGTTTATTATTGTTTCCCTACCCCTTTGAGTTCTGATACTTAACTGAAAAATAAAGGAAAAAGATACACAGTTGCAAATATCAGGTGGTTTTATTTTATATATATATTTATAGAAACAAAAGTTGAAACTGAAAATTAAATTTCATATTATGTATTTTTTCCAGCATTGGTTATAAATCTGGAGTGGTGAAGTGACAGTATATCTTGATGAATGGTTGCTATTAAATCATAGAATTCCCCTCCATTCATCCTCTCCTTGCTAAGTGGACACCTCAATTCTTTGTTTTCTATCTGTATGAAGTGCATTGCTTCTTTGGGGCTATAATGTAATGAAAAAAGCATGTGGTTTAGTATTCCTAAGAGTTCTTAAGAAAACGACTTTTGTCTTGCGTAGTTTCTTACAAGATCTAATGTGATAATAATGTAAATGTATAAAATTTACAGATATAAGATTATAATAATCATAATTATGAATGTTATCAATAATAATATTAATAATTATTTTGAGGCACTGTCCTGCCTTATTCTTCTTTCCTCAAACTCCAGAGCTTTGGTATACAGTCTTTCACTGCCCTCTATCACATGTGGAGGCATTGGATCCCCCCGCAACCTTGGCTCCCAGCACCCATACATTCTTCCCTTTACCTTATGAGAATATGGACAAATCCAGGTCTTATTATGATTGGCTTGTGTTTTGGTGTGATGAAAATAGGCACTGATGAGGTTTTTGAATAATCTAACCTATTCAATTGTATTGGCTGTTTTGTGCTACCTTCCTAGAGTTAGGAGAGATTGATTAAGTTAAAAACAACCTGTCTCAAAAAGTCCTCCAGGTCTACAAGAGTCCTCAACCCTCAGCCTACCAACCAGTACTGGTCCTTGGCCTGTTAGGAACTGGGCCGCACAGTAGCAGGTGAGTGATGGCAAAGGAGAGAAGCTTCATCTCTATTTGCAGCCGCTCCCCAGTGCTAGCATCACTGTCTCAGCTCCACCTCAGATCATCAGGCATTAGATTCTTATAGGAGCACCAGCTTCTGGTGCCAAAAAGGTTGGGGATCGCTGCTTCAGGAGACAACTCTACTTTGTGGCAATGATGGTAACAGATGCCAGGACTCCTTTTGAATAGGAAATTACTCTGGCAGAGCACCACCTCCTCATAACTCTACATCTACAATCCCAATAGTAGTTACCCGGGCACGTGTTATAAGATAGCTCATAGTAGCAGGATACCTCCAAGTTCCCAGCTCCTTCTTCATCAACTTGAAGAGATTACACTTCCCCTACAACCTGAAGAAGAGTGAGAACATATGATTTATTTGGGCCATTTATATGTGCTCTAAAATTATGTTGTCATGTTATATGGAATTAAGAGCCAGGAATGCTCTGCCACATTCTTCTCTTTCCCTGTCCTGGTTGGTACTAGGTAATGTTTGAGAGGAAGATGCCTCTTATCCTGGCTCCCATGATTTGGGAATTGAGCTCGCAGCTCACCCACTATGGTTAAAGTCAATGAAATTTAGGAGCTGATTGTTACTGCTGTTATTCCTTAAGTCTCAAAAATGCTCATCTAGTAACATGGTTTCCCAAAGTCAAACTAGTTTGATGCAGAGTGCTCTAGAATCTTACTATCAGTTCCATAATGCTCCCACTTTGCTCTTTTCTCAGACTTAAATTCTAACACTTTCTTAGCAACTCTGTTCATCTAGCAAGCTCTTTTGGAAGCATTATATCTTCAGTCTTTATCAAGGTTGCCACCATTGTTTCCATTTGCAAGATTGCCTTCCTTTAACTGTACTAAATTTGCTCTCTTCAAGCCTAATTTTAATACGCTATGAATTTTTTTGAAGAGTGTCTTGTTCTAACAATAAGTGGAAGACCCAAATACCATTTATAACTGTGAATTTAGGACAACTTACTTTGGCAAAATAGTGAGGAAAGAAAAATCTGAGAATGCAGAAATCAAGTTAAAAGTACAGTTGGCAACAGAGCTCAGGTAGTCTCCTGCCAGGCATATTTATTTTCAGATCAGATAGTATGCTATTCAAATTATGCATATTTTATTGAAATTTATTCCAGAGAATTAAAAATATGCATAATTCTCTAAGAATACTAAATAATCTAGAAGAAATGTGTTAGTCAATCATTTTATTGTAGTGGGGAAAGAAATTTGTGTTGCATTTCCTGAAGTGTTTGTGAACATATTCCTGGTACTATTTATTGAGAAGATGCTGTTTCTAGGTATTTTAGAGCAAAGTTTCCATATTATTAATACTAGTGTCACACTTTGTCATTAGCATCACAGCCTTCCAAAGTTTTTTGTTAACCATTATTATCTTTTGTGGGGTTAATGGTGCTATATGGGCAACCCCTTATTATGTGTAAGCATCTTTCCTGCTATAAAAGTTTTTTTCTTTTCCTTTATTCCCTGTTCTCAGCAATTTCAGATAATGACCCCTAATCATTTAGCTATAATTCTTACTACCCAGGCAGCTGGGCATAGCTAGAAAATGTACAGACTTTACCAACAATCAGATCATGGCTCAAACCCATTTTTCTCAATTATTGACTGTGTAACTTTGAACGAGTTATTCTGAGACTTGGTTTCCTCATCTGGAAGATGGTGTAATAAATACCTACCTTGCCAGCTTTAATGAGAGAAAGTATGTAAAGTACTTGACAACACATAAATGCTCAATAATTGGAAGCAATTAAGATTTCAGCTTAAGATTTGAATCTGTTCTCTGCTATACTGCAATCATCAGGCCTCACTCTACAATACTGGCTCCCTTTGGAGAGAATTCATACTTGAACACTTATTCAAACAGCCCCCTTTCATTTTTCTCATACAGCAAAGTTGCTTACACACTAAGGTCAAGGTAGATAACATCTGACTGGAGCCATTTTTCTCTGCCATGGTTATGCTTTTATATGGATCTACACATGTGAACCAGCCTTGGATCAGCAATACTGTAACGAGTCTCCCTGAATCGTCTCTTTTTCCTCCCAAAATTTATAGACCACATCTTTATCATGTTTTCATTATATTTTATTCCTCTTGACTCAACATCTGCACTCACCTACTCGCCCCTTGTATCTTACTGTTTCTTCTTCTTTGGCCCTTCTCAGACATCAAAGTAAGTCATACTTATTTTTTATAGTTTAAGTAGAAATCATAAGCTCTTACCTGGTTTTTACCTACTGAAGTCATGTTGGCTTCACACACATTCTTTTTTTTTCCTAACTCTTCCCAGAAATCCTGAACACCATCTCTGGACCATAGAGCCATGTCCAGTCTATCCTGTGTTTTCTTGATTACTGCTATCAATAGCTTAGCACTGATGCTGAGATCCAAATATAAAATGTGGACTAAAAGTCATCAATAATCAACTGTGAATTATGAGTACAAAGCATGTAAACACAATAAATGGACCAAGTGAGTTAAATCATGAACTCATTTCCTTTTATCTTCTATATTTAAAGATCAGTGTTATAACCATTCTCACTTCTTAAATGTTTAGATTATTTGATATAATTTAAGTCCTGTTTCCATCTGGGAACTGATATAAATGGCTGTAAGGTACTGCAAGCTGAGCACTTCTGCAAACTTTTCCATCTGAGAAGCCCGGGGAATATTCACAGAGAAGCTGAGTTGTGTTTCACTCAGCAAGCTCGGGACTGCAGATCATTTGAATAAGCAATTTTTCCAAGGTTGAGATCCTGACCTTACAGGGCTCATCAATATCCATAATGTCAAAAAAGACACCACAATTGTGGTATGGCTAACATACTGACATTGAGTCTAGTTTATATTGAGATCTCAGTGAAAATTCTCTGGCTTTGTGTTAAATTTTCATTTATTAATAGCTTCTCTTTCAGTCAAATCCATCCACTAAATTGATGTAATTTAAACCCATTAGGTATATTTCATGTAAACAGAGATTATGTTTAATGTGGCATCAGACTAAAAAAGTCTAATTTTTGGAAGTTTGAGAAATACCTGGATGACTAATGCATTCACTATTTCGCTCTCGTTTCCCAGTCATGAGTGGCTCCATGTGAAGTATGGACCTTCAATATTCATGAGGATTCCAGTGACATGTGTGTGTGCGTGTGTGTGTGTGTGTGTGTGTGTGTGTGTGGTGGGTCAATTAATAAGTATTTGTTAAATACATGAGTCTGATTTACTGGAATATAAGAGGAGAGATAGATAGAAAAGTTAGAGTCATCCCATTGTATGTTCTCTATTTGCCATGTACTGATATTCATGTTTCATAGTGATTTATTAGAATGAACCTATCTTGAAATGAGAAGACTGATTTCTAAATTTAGCTTTGGGATGTCTTAATTAGAAGAATTTCAACAAAACATTTAAATTCTCTGAGTTTCAGTTTTTTTATCTGTAAAATAGGATAATAATGTTTTACCTTTCCCGACTGTTGAGAAATTCATGGGATAATATGTTTAAAAGAGTTTTCAAGTCATATTTGGCATTAAGGAAAATACTTCTTTAAAATTAGCAATTGTCTTTGCAGTTTCCTTTTGCAGATAAATGGATCCCACAGGCTGTGACATTTGCTCATGCATAATATGTTCAATTTGATTCAGTTCAATTCACATCTGTTTGCTGAGCAATAACTAAATGCTTAGTCCTGGTCTATTTGTAATATATAGTTTCTACCTGAACCAGAGTGTAAGGTAATATACAGAATTAGTTAGAGTATAGCATATGAGTTTAAAAGACTAGAGGAATGCAATAAATAAATAATTGCACACTGAAGAGTGAGCCACTATTTTCATCTGGGATTATTCAAAGAACAGAACAGATGAAAATAAAGTCAGTCTTGAATTACTGGAGGAATTTTGAAGACTGGGAATAAGAGAGGCACTCTAAGCAAAGACATCAAACCAAGTATGTTCTTCTAGTAAAAGAAAAATCGGATTGGGCTGAAAGTCAGTACACATATAGAAAGAAATGAGAGATATTTTTGGAAATGCAGATTAAAGCTAGATCATTAAAGGTCTTGGATGCAAGAATAAGAATCGTGGACATCATTCTGCAGAAAATGGAAATATTTAAGACTTTGAGTCATTAGTCAAAACAAGGCAACATTATGCAATGTGAAAAAAAGCTTACAAGTGGAGAACTTGGCTTTGTGTCTGTAATAATATATTACTTCTCATATTATTACTTAATGACACCTATCTCTTACTTTTGATTGTTTTAGTTATTTTTGTATCCTGCTCAATACTTTCTACTATAGTCCTTCTTCTTTTCTAAATTTGACTCATCCCTTTAATGTCAGATCATGACTTTCCTAGGTAGCCACCATTGACTCTTCGAGGTTTATTATTCTTTCACTTCTTTGAATCTGTTCTTAATTTATAATCTAAAACACACAAGTAATCTAGTTATGTGCATATGTTGCATGGTTAACTTTTTTGCATTCGTCTGGAATCTCTGGTTATATCTCACACCTCTGTATGTGTTGTTCTGCAATTTACACTTATGTTTGTGTTGAGCATGTGTTAGATACTCAGGAAATATATGCAGAGGAATTACTTGATCGAGTTATGGTAATCCCTTGATTGTAATATCAACTCTTCTTATTCTCCAGCGCTTAGAAATTAGTTAGTCTACACAGGTAGAATTTTCAAGTTGGATAGAAACAAAGAGATGTTCAAGCCTCCAATGTCATAGGAGAAACAAAAGAGGGTCCAGAACATAAGGACAGATCAGGGAAAAGACTTTAATATGGTTCCCCTACTAATTAATGGCAGCATTAATGCTCGAAATCAGATTTTAGATGCTGGGGAAAACTGGATCTGTGGATGTGTACTTAAACACTCAGATTCTTGTTGTTTAGATATATAAGCATATGACTATTTCTTCTCAGGGGCAGAGAAGAAAGAAATTGTTATTACTTTTAAATTTTGGAGAGAGGTCATATGCAAGGTGAATTAATCAGTTCTTACATTTATAGCCATAATGTAAAATTCCTAAACAGAAATCCACTTGAATTTATGATTGTTCATGCCTGTTCTATGACTTAGAGAATTAAACTAATTTTAGAAGACACCTGTCATTTTATGAAGTATAGGAAAATAAAAAGTGGAAAACATCACAGTTAAGCCAATTAAGTCTAAATTATCCAGATATTTATTATTTAAACACATACTATTAAAAGTATTGATGAGGAAATTGAGGTTTAGAGAGATTAAGTGACTGAGCTCTGGTCACTCTTTGAAATATTAAAGAAATTTAAAATGTCAAATATGTTTAAGTGCATGAGATGATAGCTTCCTTCCACTTCATTTTGTACTTATTTTATATATGACATCACCACTCCAAAATTTAACATATTTTAAAATATTCTAAGTCTGTAGATTCATCTAAAAGGAAAATTCATTGGACATATATAAACAAAGAAAGTAAAAAAATCTAACTTTGTCACAATTTTCTTTATGAAAGTAAGAAAACACATGGCTTCTACAACACAAAATTTGGAATGAGAACTTTAAATTCACTCAACTCTTGCATCGATGGTGGTGGGTGTATATAAATGAACCAGTGCACTGATATGATTTCTATAGTAACAGTAGCAGCATATTTTTCAAGTTTCCTCAATTTAGTTTAAATTCTAAATTCATTTAGAATCTATTAGTTTTCTGAAGATAACTGAACACCTAAATTTAGTGATAACATTCAAGCTCCTGACAGATTCAATACACGAAATTTTACCAGGTCAACATGGGGCTATTTAGATCAGTCTTTTATTCCAAAGAAGTAGATATATTTTCCTGAGAAAGTGACAATGAAACTTGAAAAGACAGATGAGTAGAAGCAATTGAGTTGGAATTTTTAAAAAGCATTTGATATAGTATTATATAAAAGAGTAATATGTAAATCTGGCAAGTACATAGCCTTGATGAAATAGTGAATTCAGTAAAAAATTGTCTGGGATACAGAGGCCAGTCTCTGTTGCTAAATAGCACTCCTAATGGAAATAGCAAAAATTCCATGACTAAGGTCACTTATAGATGAGGTGGTCAAAGTACTAGAAAATATTTTCTGATAACAACCTGGGAAGAGATAGAGTAGATATTCTAGTAGGTTATTCTTTTTTCTACTTAGAATTCCAAGTGGCTAAGAATTGAGTAAGAAGATGACAGGTAGAATATTAAAGAGAAAAAGTTCTGAATATGAAGAGCATGTTCATATGAGACAGTGTGAGAATAAAAGAAAAAACATGGCTGTACCCTGTCTCATGAGGCAGGTAATGACACCCTATTACTTGCTTTAAACTTAAGGAGACCAGGGCAATTCATTTAATGTTAATTCAGGAAATAAATCAGTAAGTAAGTAAGCAAATGGATAAATAATAAAAAATTAAGCTCACAATTTGTAATCTGTTTTATAGCAAGAACTGTTTTTTATTGGTCTATAATATAGAAACCTCAGGCCTAGAACTTGCACCTGGGTTTGGGTATTCTGGAAGAACCACCAGGAAGACCAGAAGGATGAGAAATGCTGTTATCACTCACAAGGCAGGGAAGCTTCCATAGTGGCTGGTCAGCTGGTCGAAGCTACCGGACTAAAGCTGCTGACCAAGAACAAGCAGAGTTTTTTATGCACACAAGCAGAGGGAAGGGTAATCTCATTGGGGGAGCAACCGCCTTCTCAGACAGATAGGAGCAAGATGTGCTGCCTGGTTACAGGAGCAGATAACGTCCATGGGAGCAGCAGGAAACGTCTTTGGGTGTAGGTGCTGCTGAAAACTCTTCGTATGGCCTTCCTTGAGGCTGGCCAGGCAGCTATCAGTCTTCTGAGCATGTGGAGGGGCTATGTTCTGAGTTAACTCTACATGGTCTTTGCATTTCTAGTCTCTAGCACAGAGTCAGGCAGAGTAGACATTAAAAATTCTCGTTGAATTAATATTGATTAGTTCATTACTGATATAGAATTAGTAGAAACACTCTAGAAACTATAGAGGTATAAAACAAGAGATAATATGATAGGGGTAAGACAATGCACATATCACAATAATGTTATTTGTACTACAGTGAGAGCCAAAAGTATGAATTAGAATGGGATTCAAAGAGGATAAATAAACATCTGTCCAAGGAATTTAAAAAGTCTTTGTGAAGGTCCATGTTTGTGATGGCCAGAATGTTAATAGCTGGGAATAGAGAAAATGTCTAAGAAAAAAACAGACAAATGAGGAGGGCACAGAAGTAGGTGGGATGTGTGTGGACATTAGTAGGTGGTTGAATTTCTTTGGCCTAGAGATATATTTATAGAAATTAGAAGAGACAAGCTGATAAAAGAACCTTTGGGGTATAGTGAATGAGAACATACAATAATGAAACTATCAATAACAAAGTGAAATGAGATGAGAAAACCACATTTATAAAGTGAAGAGAAACTCCAACAAGATAAGAACATTTATATCTTTCTCATTTTCCAATTTGATATAATGAAAAATTATAGGTACAAATAAAGGTTGAAAGAATAATATAATGAAGGACCATATGCTCACCATCTAAAACTAATAACCATTAATATTTTACCAAATATATCCTACCTATCTCTGCCTGCCTATCTGCCTATCTATCTATCTATCTATCTATCTATCTATCTATCTATCTATCTATCTACCTGTAAGTCAGATGCAAGGGTTGCGATAATTCACATCTAAATACTTTAGCAAGCAGCTCATGAAAATAAGAACATGTATAACTGTGATACCATCAATATATCAAAAATTATAATAACTTACTACTGTTATCTAATAACCAATCCTTACTAGTTTTTTTGATTTGCTTTTATGAACCAGGATACAATAAAGTTCATCCAGGTATTTGATCATTAGACCTTTTTAGTCTCTTATTCTAAAATATATTCCTGCCAATATTTTTTTTCTCAAAACTGAGTTTCTGAGGAGACTGGGGTAATCGTCTTCTAGAATGTCCTGTCATACCAGATTTTCATGATTATTTCCTCAAAGTATCTGTCTCCTTATTTTTTATATATTGTAAAATAAAATTAGATCTAAAGACTTTATTAAGTTAGACTGAACATTTTTAGCAAGAATACATCGGAGTGACACTTTGTATTTTCTATTGCATCATGTCATGAGACACATAACATCAGTTTTTACTCCTTTTAGTGACTCTAAATTTGCTCAGTTGGTTAAGATGGTTAGTGCTACATCTATCCATAAAGGTATATGTGTTTCTTTTCTGATGAGCCATTCATTTATAGGATAATGCTTAGACACCAAGTGAATATTCTATTCCCTAATGGTTTAGATGACTATTGACATCTTTGTTTGAATTCATTATTTCATCATAGATTTTTAAATAATAATTTAAAACAATCTAGTCCTACTTCTACATTTATTAACTAAGGTACTCCTGTATTAGACAGGCTTGCTCTCAGCAACTAAAAAAGAACAAAGCAAAATAAAATGTGTTTTCCTGTTTAATTGCCAATTTCTAAAATATAGTAAAACATGAAAAAATTTACCAGTGATGACAAATACATTTTCCCTTAAACCCTGCCCCCTCCTTTTTTTGGGGGGGAGGGTAACACTAAGTCTCACGATTTTTTTATGTCTTTACATTGTTACAGTTGGTAAATTTATTATTCTCAATTTAAAAAAATGTCAAGTGGAAGCTTCTTTAAGGTGGTTCCTTTTAAAAATACTCTCATTTTGGGGGGCCCTTCCTTGAGTTTTAGCATATGATTCCCAGGCTCACTCTGGACTTTTCCTGCCCTATCAAGGCCACCAGGTATAAGGCCACCATGTATGAGGCCAGGATTCGAGTTGAGTCTTTCTTTTTTTCCCTCGGTCTTTCTACTCTCCTTCCACAGTGCTTATTTTAGTATATTTATTCTGCTCATCAAAAGCTCCAATTAGTACACCTTGATTCTTCTCAGTATACCTGAATATTTTCCACATTTAGACATTTCCCTTTGGACAGTTTCAATGAAGTATATAGAAATGGTACAGTCATAGTATAGAAAGAAAACACATGAGCATAAGTCAGACTTCACAGGCCTGCATTACACCATTAAGTAGAAAATAGCTACATTTAAATGAACAAACTGCATGAATTGAAAATTAAATAGAGTTTAATTGTTCTTCTTCTGTTATATTTGCTCAAAAAGAGTGGTTTTGCAGACATCCCTTAATTAAGGGAATGCACTCTCCTATCCAAAAGTAGTTTTAGGCAATTGTTCAGAGACAGGCTGCTTTAATTTTTTTTTTTTTTTGACGATTTTAGTTAAAGTGAAGACTCACTCTATGTTAATTACCTAATTATCTCATTTAATTCTCTCAAAATAATCTTGCACATCTCATTAAAGAGTTTTGTTAAATGAGTAATGTAAATATGGCTTAAAAATGTTAAACAACCTGACTAATGCACAGAGCTAATAAGAATGTGAAGCCAAGATTAAATCTTAGTTTCTTTCATTTTTTAAAAGCCTGTGCTCTTTAGAAATACTAAAACTGCTTCCAAGAAGAGAACACAATTTTAGTTTTCAAAAATAGAACTAGGTTACTTAAATTGAGGACATGAAAGTTTCATTGTTCCTTTCCTTGGTGGAATCGTAGCCAGAGCATTGAATTAATTATAGAATACAAAATCTGTCCAGAAAAAGAACAACTTGGCTGGTGAAGTCACAAACGAACCATATCATGGAAGGAAAAAAGACCTAGAGGTGTTTATTTAGAAGAGGAGGAGAGTTAAATCCTAAATTATCTCCAAATCTGTGGAAAACTATAGTATATAAGGGGAATTTGTTTTATCCTTTGAGGTAATTAAACGAAGAAAAGTTACGGAAGTTATTCCAGAATGAGAAAGTATTTTTCTCTTCCAGAAAAGCTCCAGACACATATTCTATTCATGGCTTTAACAAACTTATTCTGTCCCAGATGCTATGGTCAACCCTGCCTTCTCACAGGATTAAACATAAACTATGAGACAAGCTTTCTCCCAGACAAAAGGGTAAAGTGTTCTTTTCATCAAAAGATGGCTTTCATTGAGGCAGTTGCCTCCAAAACACGTGCAAAAAAGTGACATTGTTTTCTTGATAAAAGTCAAAGTGAACTCAGGGATGATAATATCTTCTCATGACTTTTTTTAATGTTTATTTCTATATTAAAAGAAATGCTGTTTTTTTCTTGAACCCTTAAAGAAGACTATGCAAGTCCAAACTTCAGTGAAGTTTCCACTTAAAAATCCCCTGTAAGCGCAAATTTCTTGTTAACATAGAAAAACCAAGATGATGACCACAAATAGAGATTACTGCAAATGACTTAAGCAACCTATTAACTCTGCAGTGATACTAAACCTCCTTATTTTGCCTGTTGATCTCAGGCCCTCTCAGCCAAATTTGGGTTTTACCCCCCAACTTCCTGAATTCTTGACTACACCATGTTTATCCCCAGTGTTCCCTGCTGACACCAAACCTCTGATTTCCCAGGCCAATACTTCAACAGCTCTATTTCTCAGTCTAACTCTGTCAACTGTAGGACTTCCTTTATGAGTGAGGAGACTTCAGACTTGTGCATGAAATCAGATTAAGTGAATGAAACAAAATATTCTATTCCGATCGTTCTCAAATGTTCATGTGCATAAAAATCATGAGAGTGGAGAGAGAATGTATGAATGCAGATTCCATGAATCCAACCTCCCCAAAATGGACTCAGTGAATATAAGATAGAGCACAGAAATCTGCATTTTATCAAGCACTCCAGGTGATTCTGATGCAGGTGGCCTACAGTAATTGCCTTATCATTAAAACCGGTAATATTATACTAACATTACTCCTTATCTCAAGGGTTTTTGTGAAGCTAATAAGAGAAAATATTTGGGTTGATGACTATGATGTTATTATGATGACTATTATTAGAAATATTGTTTACATGCTTTGTCCCATGCACATTGCTTATTTCCTTTTTATTAGTCTAGGTTTCCCTCTACAGCTGGATGATGTCAAGAGATGTACATGATTGTGGAGAATCTGTACACCAAACCTCTTCATTCATCTATCTACTCATTTGTTTACTCAGTTACTATTCTTGAGGCAGGCACAGCATTTACAGAGAAGCCACAGGAAAGATTCACCAGCTTCCAGGTGAAGTTGAGAGGATTTACAAAAGCAAACCTTTGATCTGGATCTCAAGTGTGAAGTGGAATTTTGGCAAATGATTAAATATTAGTCATAAAAATGGTTTGAACAAAAGGCATTTAATAAAGATATTTTATTATGTCATGCTGCTGGGTGGATTCGAAATTTATGCAGGAAGCAGCAGAGGATCATTAGAAGCCTCTTTTATTGTGCACATGAACGTACACACACACGTACACACATGCATTCTATGATGAGTATGTTAGCCACGTGAAGAACTCAGTGTAATGTGGAGGTGAAGAGACAAATTAGAAGTGTGTTGTAATAGTCTCGGTGAAAAGTGCAGGAACCCAAACTAAAGCTCTGGGAGTGAAAAGAAATGTGATTCAAGAAACATTATTAAAATGAACATATTTTGTCAATGATAGTGCTAAATAGGGGTTAGAATCCAGAGCTTCCTAGTGTCTGGTATACTTCATCGTGACAACTGAGCCAAACACTGGGAAGATTAGATTAGCTGGGGAAGTTGGTAGCTAGTGAAAGTGAAAATAGGTGGCAGTTAGATTCTTGAGAGAAGGGACCATTTATCAAATTAGGGTAGTGCTGGGTCTGTAGCTGAGTTGGATTAGAGTCTGAGGTTTAAGCCCAGAAAAATCAATTTATCAAAGAAAACTTGAAAACAAAGAACCATGAACATTGCATCTTTTGCCCCTAAATCGTGTGCAACATTGCTGTATTTATTCTGCTTACTTTTTCTATGCAAATTGGCATAAATCATTAGATTTAAAATAATGCTTTTTCACAGCTCCCTGTAGCAGGAATTTTTAAAAAGTTGTTAAGATGGAAAGAAACTGAACAAAACAAAATGAAAAGGAACACAGTTGTTAAGGGCCACAAATTATTTTTTTAATTCTCTTGCTACTACATTTATTTTTGAAGTGTTAACCTGATTTAAATTATTTACGTTCTGGACTTGGCCTATTGGTGAATATGTTCTTGTTCATCCAGGGAAATGAGACTATTGGTTTTAAGATAAGCATCTACAAGTCCCTACAGATGCAAATACCAGAGGGAAATGCTGAATTACTTGTGATACAGAAAGGCATAATTAACTCTAGGTAATGTGAGGATACTGAAAAAGAGTAAATTGAAAGGAATGACAAGGAACTACTCCCTAAGGTTGAGACATACTAGATCTCTGATTCAGAAACTGCCCAATGTATAGTGAGAGCTCTGGCATTTTAGCTAGTTTATTCGCACTGGATAGAGTCTAAAAATATTTGTCAGAGAAAAATGATGCCCCGAAAAAGAAGGGTCAAAAAAAAAGTTAAAATCCAATCATATTGTGATCCTCGGACTCATGAAAATTTTTTTCATTACTCTTCAAAAAGGGAGACAAGATTGAAGTCACCAAGGCTACACATATCATTACAATAGAGGGTCCAACAAATGGCCAGAAAATTGAATGGAGTAAAGCAGCGTGTGTTGCCAAAGCCGGTGAAGGAACTTTGAAATTTGTGGCTTTTCTGTATGTCTCATTTTTTGGAATATTTACCTTCAACTCTGCCTCTATCATTTACACACACACACACACACACACACACACACACACACACACACCCCTCCCCTCCCTTCCATACACATTTCTTTCAGCACTGAAAGTTATTGTAAGCATAATGAGGGGGAAAAATGGTGAAGCTATTTGCAAACAATGCATGGCAGTATAGAGAAGCTTGTTAATTAATCAAGGGTAATTAACTATTTCACAATAAAACCACACGTGCCAATAGGTTAGTAATTGCACTTTTTTTTTTTACCCTGTCGAAATCCAATTAGATGAATTTGCCAGCATTTGGCATTGCAATCTTGGTATCTATGGTAACTCCTGAGAAGGATAGAAAAGGACAGCCTTTCCATTGTTCTGTCCTCTATTTAAGGAGTTGTTGGAATGCGTATGTTTTAAGCTATAGGAACTACTTAAGTCACAGAATGTTTTTGCTTAGCATTAAATCATGTCCCTTAGGAATGAAGTGTCATGTTAAAAGCAAGCACTGCTGGAATTAGAGGTACCAAATAGAGAGGTACTACAATGTACCTTGCCCTTGGACATGACCAGCCACAGCTGCAGAGATGCCACGATGCCCTGTTTTTTGACATACAGATGAATGAAACAAAGAGAAGGAGGGTGGGGGGTCAAACATCTCTCTCCAAACATTCAATGAACTCTGTCCCATAGAGTTTGAATAGGCATAATTTCCACAGTGCTCAGTTGGATAATTTCCTCGTATTATAAAAGCTGATAGAAAGGGCTTCCATAAATCCAGCCATTTATTTTCATTGTTATAAATAATGGTGTTATAAATAAAGTAAAACATGTTTTTGATGTCTCTGACTGTTCACTCTGATCAAAGTTTCCATTTGTACCAGAGAGCAGCATCTGTTCTAAGGTGAAAGCAAAAGAGAACTTCGGAGATCTCATTTGGATTATAATGTTACTATTATGTAAAAGGAGGACAGTTGGTTGTGTATAAGTAGTGGGCCCCAAAGAGGGGAAACATTGGCCCTAGTCATTGAAAAAGCTTTTTCTGTTTTTCACCCTGCTTCCCCACTCCTATGGTCTTGCAATGAGAAAGGATACAAATATATGTTATAGAGGTCCTTACAAAACCAAAATGACATCCTCTTGCATAAACAGTTTTCCTCACAGTTCAGCAGGAACATACTTTGCTTCATATCTGATTAGAATTTCTGGTTCAATTGCAATTTAATTCTCTAACAATTATTTGGAATTCAATTTCAGACTGAACTGCATCATTTAATTTTCCACGTGCAAATTACTTTGAACTCCCCAGAGATAATACTAAGTAAGCAGAGGACATCATTACAGTGTCCCTATTACTTGATAGCTACAGGTACTAATGAACAACTTCAAGCATGGAGGTATTTATTTTTTACCTGATGCCCGATGTCAGCAGTTCTCCAATGGTTTGACTAATGTCAGAAGTTCCACTCAGTGATGTAGGAGAGAGGAGAGCATGTGTTCTTATTTCCTACTTAGATTGAAATATTCTTGATGGAAAAGACCATTTCTCATGTACTTATAATTTTTCAATGCCTACTATTAATAACTATCATTTATTGAATCTTCACTCTGTCTTAGAGACTTTAAAAATATTGCTAATCCCCATATCAATCCTGTAAAGATAATAATAGTCATCTATCTTGCCCTCTTTTTTTATTACAGATAAGGATACTAATGAACAAAACAGTTAAGTAATTTATTCAAAATCTCACAGCTAATATGTGGTAAAGCAGATTGGAAATTATTAGAGTCTGTAAGAGTCTAAGTCTTTCAAATTATTCCATTACATCACACACACAGTATCTCATGCCACATAGTACAATTTTAATATTTCTGACTGTACCGTATATTGTATTAGAGCTAGGGCTTATGGATGATGAAAGGGCTCTAAAAGGAAATAGAAGGCATGATCAATTTCATAAAGAATTTTGCAATAATAATAATAATACATTACATTCTTCAACATTCTCCAATACAATAATTTCTTTTTCTACTTCATGTTAATAAATACTATTATCTACATTTTTACACAGTGGTCAGACACATAAAAAAAATGGCCAGCTAAGAAAAAGACACTTTAGAGGTTATCAGGCTCAAGTATATCATTTAATAATTAATAATAATGGGGAACATTTTTTAATTGTTTACACTGTGCCCTCTACTGTGGTAAGCATGACAAAGTTTTGTTACATCTATTCTCACCTCATTCCTGTGCATTTAGAGCTACAGGAGAGTAGAGAGGTTAAGCCTCTATAAGATTTCTAAAGAGTTAGAGGAAGAGTAAGTGTGGGAGTTTTCCTAGAATCTGGGATTCAGGCCTTCTAATCTTATTTGTGTTCTTTCCTGGATGCCTAGTTACTATCCAAAATATGGGCCGTTCCCAAGGTCAGGCCTCATGGTTTAGAATATTAAACTAAAAAACAAAAAGCTCACGTGTAACCTCAGTTGCATTCCCACAACATTTGGGTCCCATGCAAAGCTTTCCCATGTGGACAAAGTAGCCAAAGAATGATCTCAAATCTTACCTCTAAACATTTTGGGTATTAAGGATGACATGCTTGGGGACATATGGGGACTTTGCTACCTTCTACATTGTTTGTGATGATGGAAATGTGTTATGGTAGTCTACAGCATAGAAGTCATGCTCCCTCAGAATATTTTTCCCAGACCCAAACCAGCAAACCATGAAAATGTGGTTTCAAAACAACGATATTTCCTTCATAAAATTATTCTATCACTCCATCTCATCACAATGCAATCTAATCTCCTTCATGTAATGTAAACATCTGCTATAGTTTCTATGATTTTTTTCTCCTGTTGGGAATCTACTCATTCTTCCACCTCAGCCCATGTCATTGGGACATGCCCAGTACTGTTTGAATCATGTGTGCTCAATTAGCACACACCAACATCATGGCCTCTGTAGAAGTTCATGGACACTCATGTGACCAAAGCTTGACCAGTGAAAACCTTCACTGAGGAGAATGGAAAGAGGATCAATGTCTCCTCTGAGAATACAAAGGAGAAGTAAGATGAGAGTTGCCGATGGCCATCTTCTCTACTATATATGAAAAGGAATAGTTAAGTTGGCCTGAGAAACCAAAAGAGATAGAGAAGCAGAGTCCTGACCACTTGCTTGCACCCCTACATCATATTATACTTTCAAACCACTTCCACATTGGAATTTTCAGTGATTTGAGTTAATATATTCCCTTTGATCTCTTTGCCTAGTTTAAGTTGGATTTCTTATACTTTAATCTACAAGACTTTCATCTAACCCACATGGACTATAAATCCTTCTTTGATCTTTATGCTGACTACTTATCAATCTTCCCTGAGATCAATCTCCTATTTGCTTATTATGTTCTTACCACACTGACCTTCTATTTTCTAGATGTTGAGGTCTTTCCCAACCTCACACAGGTAATGTATTGGCCTGGAATTCTCTCTCCCTGATACTTTATCAGGTTGGCCTTTCTTAACATTTAGTTTTCAGCTTAAATTTTACCTACTCAGTCTGATGCTCACTGGCCACGCTCTCTAAATAGATCCTTCCTACATATTGCCAATTTAAGGTTTCTATCAGTTACTTTGGTGCATTTTCCTAATTTTAGTTTCCTATGTATTATTTGTGACAACAAGCCATTTACTGAAAGTAAGGAATGATTATAAGATATTTCAAGAAATAGAGAGAGACCACATTCACATAACTTTTATTATAATATAGCATTATAATTATTCTGTTTTATTATTAGTTATTGTTGTTAACCTTTTACTATGCCTAATTTATAAATTAAACTTTATCATAAGTGTGTATGTAATATAGAGTTCAGTACTATGTGTGGTTTCAGGCATTCATTGAGGGTCTTGGAACATATCCTCCATAGATAAAGGGGGACTACTGTATAGATAAAGATCTGGTCAACTGTGATTGTTCACCATACTATTTATATTATGTGCCACTATCATTGGCCTCTCTTCTGATAAGAGACATAATTGCCAGTGTGCAAATCTGAGACACATTAACATGAAAAACAAAACAAGGAAATAAACCAGCCATGATTAGAGATTAAGAGGGAGTTGTCAGCAGCCACAATATTAAAATAATCATCCTTCAATCAGAAAAAATAATTTTACTTGGAGGACCTATTATTCAGTAGTCACTGTTTAGAATAAAAATTTTATCGGGGCAGAAATAAAAATTAAGCAATAAATAGACTGTAAGAGATGCAGTAGCCTGTCCGATTAGTGTTGCATTATGAGCAAGTCATGATGAAAATGAAGAATAATTTTGGGGAAATTTATCAAGGTTTATAAAAACCATTGCTTCTGATTGACTCCTTTTATTTTTATAGTGCAATATTGAAGGATAAGTTATTTATTGGCTATAAGAAGCAAAAAGACTAATGACCAGTTTCTGGGTACCCTTATTAAAAAAGTTAAAAAGTAAACAACTCATCCAACTATTCATGTTGCAATAGGGATCATGGGCCTTCCTGGGAACGTAATGTCCATTAACTTCCATGTAAACTTGAGATTTCACTTATTTCTGGAGTTTTACATCAGAAAAGAAAAGGCATTCATTTTTGCCACTTCTCCATACAACGTTTTTAAAACTATGTATTCAAAGATCAACATGCATGTGAGTTAGTTGAGTAAAGAACTTATGTTTTGGGACAGCATGAATGGATCTTGAGAATATCATGCTAAGTAAAATAAATTTGATGGAAAAAGTTAAGAACCATATGATTTCACTCATATGTAGGATATAAAACTGAAAGCAACAAACAAGACATACAAAAATTCATAGACACAGATAATAGTATGGTGGTTACCAGAAGGAAAGGGATTGGGGCGGGGGGAGAAAAGGGTAAAGTGGGTCAAATATAGGATGACAGAAGGAGATTTGACTTTGGTTGGTCAACACACAATGCAATAGACAGATGATATATTATAGAGTTGTACACTTAAAATTATCTACATAATTATCTACATAATTTTATTAATTGTCACTCTAGTAAATTCAATAAAATTTAAAAATAATGTTACAAAAAAATTATGTACCCAAAAAAGACTAATAAGATTCAAAAAGAGATGATAATTTAACCCATATTTGATGATAATTTTGCTCAAACAAACTTACTCTGCTCAGGGCTCACCTGAAAAAACATTGTGTATATTTCACTGGATGATCTGTGTTTTAATATATTCTTGATACTTCCCACTATCATTTATCATCTCACTCTTCTCTTGTGATATTGTTTTAATTCTCTTCAAGTAATATAAAATGGAATTTTAGAGCTTAAATAATATTACTACTGTTGTTATTGCTTTTTTTCCCTTATCATAAATCATAGAACATAGAATTGTATATTTAAAAAATAAATCTTATATATGTGATCAGCTGATAAGGTCTTCATTACTTTTCCTTGGAAAGAAAATAGGAAGAGTCAAGTAGAAAATATTTTTATAGGAAATCAGAGAATCCAAAATAGACTTTAATTGATAGAAGAGTCAGTATACACATCTAAGAAATGTATTTTAATGAAGGAGAATGAAGGGAAGAGTCTAAATGTCCTAAGAATGAAAGTTCTGGGAACTAACACTTGGGAAGACACTTCTATACCAAATTATATACATTCTCAGTTCACAAAACCTTTAGTAAATAGACATTTTAAATCATATTTTAAGATGAGAGAGCTGGGGTTCCTAGAGACAAAATGACTTTCAAAATCACATAACTGCTAATCAAGGACCCAGATTGGATTCAAGCCCCATCTATCCTACTCCAGAGCCCATGTCATTGCCCCAACCCACCCTTTTTCTGTTATATTTTATTTGTAATTGCTCGTACCCCAGACTAGTTTTACTAGTAATTATGGATTTTATTATATAAGAAGCACAGATTAGCTAAGATATTAAATCTCTTTGATTTTACGAGATACTTGTGTACTTAAAATATTTTTAAGCTTCTGTGAGATGATGAAAAGTGATAAAGGAGGTCTAATTTTTGCAGTGAAGTTATCAGAACATGTCTGTCACTGCTTGTTCTATTTAGTGGCTGGGCTCCTGGCATGGAAACCATTCCATCTGCAGGTGTTCTGCTCTTTTTGAATGCTGCTCTGCTGCAGAGCTTGTGATAAAGAACTAAAGGGATAGAGTAAAACATAGCGGGGAAAATTTCATGAAATTTTTAGTGCAACTGCAGGTCCAGACAATTCTAAATCAAGCCTCAAAAATGAAAGCTTTTTCTCCTGTGTCTGCACACTACTAGAAAAAGGAGTACTGGCTCTAGCAAGTTAAAATCAAAGGCAAAAGGGGGTTGTGGGAAACTTGGATCTATAGCTGACTGGGTCAGAAGCTGGGGTCAGAAGCAC
This sequence comes from Eidolon dupreanum, assembly GCA_028627145.1. NCBI lineage: Eukaryota > Metazoa > Chordata > Mammalia > Chiroptera > Pteropodidae > Eidolon > Eidolon dupreanum. Next base: position 68,844,441 of record CM053504.1, on the reverse strand, counting down.
AAGTGATAGCAATTGGCATCTGATGTGGTAAGGGTCAGTCTTATAGGACTGAACTTTTAACCTGTGGGATCTGACTCTACCTCCACGTAGTTTGTGTCAGAATTGAGTTAAATTGTAGGACACCAGCTAGTGTGAAAAAATTGTTCGATATGGGGGGAAAAACCCACACATCAGAATTGAGTACAAAATTGTAACTCATGATAGGTTTATCGTCATCTATCATATCATTTATATTAATTGTGATTAGGAGAGTTTTTTATAATTATCTCTCAGTATGTATTTTTTACTTATTTCTTTTGAAGAGTTCATGTAAGTTTATTTTTTAAGATTTTTTTTTTTAGAGTGAAGTTTCAGGTTCACAGGAAAATTCAGCAGTAAGTACAAAGTTACCATGTACCTCCTATCACCCCAGATGCACATCCTCCCCTAATAGCAACATTTTGTACCAGAATGGTTCATTTGTTACAATCAATAAACCTACATTGAGACAGCATTATCACTCAAATCTACAGTTTACATTTGGCTTTAATCTTGATATTGTACATTTTATGAATTTTGACAAATGTATAATGACATGTATTTATTGTTATAGTATCATACAGAGTAGTTTCACTGTCCTAAAAATCCCTGTGCTCCAGCTACTCATTCTTCCCTCTACTCTACCTCCTGACAACCTCTGATTTTTTTCTTGTCTCCATAGTTTCCCCTTTTTTCAGAATGTCATATGATTGGAATCATACAGCATGTAGTCTTTTCAAATTGGCTTATTTCATTTAGTATTATGCATTTAAGATTTCTTCATGTCTTTTTCATGGCCTCATAGTTCATTTCTTTTTAGCACTGAATAAAATCCCATTGTCTGGATGTAAAACAGTGTGTTTATCCATTCACTTATCAAAAGACGACTTGGTTGCTTCCAAATTTTGGCAATTATAAACAAAGCTGCTATAAACATTCACATGCAGGTTTTTGTGTGGACATGTTCTTAACTCATTGGGGAAATACCAAGGTACATGATTGTGACATATATTTTCTTTAATTTATTAGGGTGACATTAGTTAATAAAATTATATAGGTTTCAAATATGCAATTCAATAACACATCATCTGTATATTACATTGTGTATTTGCACCCAAAGTCAAATCCCCTTACTTCACCCTATATTTGACCCCCTTTTCCCTTGTCTATCTCACCCCTGCCCCCTCTTCCCTCTAGTAACCACTAAACTTTTGTCTATGTCTATGAGTTTTTGTTTGTCTTTTTCATCTGTTGTTTTCAGTTTTATATCCCAAATATGAATGAAATCATATGGTTCTCAGCTTTTTCTGTCTGGCTTATTTCATTTAGCATGATGATCTCATAATCCAATCATGTTGTTGCAAATGACAGTATTTCATCTCTTCTTATGGCTAAGTAATCTTCCATTCTATATATGTACCACACCTTCTTTATCCAATTATCTATTGAAGGACACTTTGGTTGTTTCCCTGTGTTGGTCACCATGAATAATGCTGTAATGAACATCTGGGTGCATATATCTTTCAGGATAAATGTTTTCAACTTTTGGGGTAGACACCCAGAAGAGGGATTGCTGAATCATATGGTAATTCTATTCTTAATTTTTTGAGGAACCTCTATACTGTTTTCCATAGTGGCTGTACCAATTTACATTCCCACCAGTGGTGTATGAGGGTTCCTTTTTCCCCACAACTTCTCCAACACTTGTTATTACTTGTTCTGTTGATGGTAGCCTTCTTACAGGTATGAACTGATATCTCATTGTGGTTTTGATTTACATTTCTTTAACAGCTAGTGAAGTTGAACATCATTTTATTTGTCCATCGGCTCTTTGTATATTGTCTGTTTAGTTCCTCTGCCCATTTTTTAATTGGATTGTTTATTTTTTTGTTGTTGAGTTATATAGGTTCTTTATATATTTTAGGTATTAGCCCTTATTGAAAGGATTGTTTGCAAATATCTTCTCCCATTCAGTTGGTTGGCCCTTTGAATTTAAGAGTATGTTTAGTTTTGTAAGAAATTGCCAAACTGTCTTTCGAAGTGGCCATACCATTTTGCATTCCCATAGCAATGAATGAAAAATCCTATTGCTCCACATCCTTGGCAGCATTTGGTGTTGTCATTGTTTTGGATCTTGGTCATTTTAATCTCATTGTTGTTTTAACTTGAAATTCCTTAATGACATATGATCTTGGGCATTTTTCAAATGCTCATTTGCCATATGTATATCTTCTTTAGTAAAGTGTCTATTTGGATTTCTCGCTTTTTTTTAACAAGGTTGTCCGTTTTCTTTTTCTTGAGTTTAAAGAGTCCTTTGTATATTTTTGGTAACAATATTTCATCAGATATGTGTTTTGCAAATATTTTCACTCAGTTTATGTCTTGTCTTTTTATGCTCTTGACTGTCTTTTGCAGAGCAGATGACTTTAATTTCAATGAAGTTCAATTTATTATTTATTTCATGAATTATGCCTTTAGTGTTGCATCTAAATAGTCGTTGTCAAATTGAATCATCTAGATTTTATCCTATGTTATGTACTAGAAATTTTATAGTATTGTGTTTTACATTTAGTTCTATGATTCATTTTGAGTTAATATTTATGGGTGTAAGGTTTATGCTTAGGTTCATTTTTTTTACATGTAGATGTCCAGTTGTTCCCAGCATCATTTGTTGAAAATATTACCTTGTCTCCATTGTATTATCTTTCTGCATTTATTAAAGGTCAGCTAGCCTTATTCGTATGGGTTTATTTCTGGCCACTCTATTTCATTACATGGATCTGTTTATTATTTTGGTTAGTTTAGCATTAGTTTAGGTTTTAAACATTGCTGCCAATTTCTATTACAGGGAAAAAGTACTTCAATAATTTGAAAAAGAAGAGTGGGTTGATTCCAAATCTTCTAAATCCTACTATCTTTTGAAAGCCGTATAAATTTTCTACCCTTGGCAATGTCCTTCAAATGGTGTATAGATGCTAGCACATAGGACAAGGTAATCCAATCTATCTTACCCAGTCTTCTAGTGAATAAATATGTCAACTCTCTTGGAAAAAAATACTAAGTTCTTAAATCTAGAATTGACTCACAGAAAAGAGTAAACTTTTACTTAAATATTACAATAAATAGATAGTGAAGGATAAAGTGAGATTGACTAAAATGCTAATTTGCCAATTTTCTTGAGCATTAGGACATTTTTAAAATCATCCAAGTGAAATGCAACCATTTTAACTTTTCCTTTCAAATCTATCTATAATTTAATCACTAGGTGTGCTCAGAAATTTCTAACACATTCTCCCACATTCAACACAATTTGGATTGTTTGCAGTATTTAATTATTGCTATTTTGTGAAAGCAATTTGCTTTAATATATAAGGGTTGAACAATTTTAAATATTAAAATTAATTAGATTTTTTAATTTAAATACTATTAAAAAAGATTTTCACTTTTTAAAAACTTTTTTTTTTCCTAAAAAGAAAGAGGGGAAAAAAATTCTCCCTACAAGGTGCTTTTTGACATAGTTGCTTAATTTATTAATTTGAATAACTTAGTGTTTTCTTCATTGTGATTCCAATACTAAGGATGACACCAGGTGCAAAACATCTAATAATTATACTTTGAGTAAATGAGGCTGAATTGCTATGATTATGAGGAGATTCTTCTGCTATTCCACTCTAAGGACACTCAAGTAACTGAAGAAGTAGATTCTTCAAACTCTTAGATGTAATACTTTTTGAATAATTGCCTGAAATACTGAAGGATATTGCTAACAGAAATAATTTATAAATCTTTAAAGTAACTTACTCTTCAATATTGCTTTTAGATACATACTTCAAGAAATTGCAATGTATTTTTCCCTATATTTAGATATAAGTTGATTATATATGTTTGTGAATAGTATATCAATATAGAAATCTTTTAATGTTTCTTTATAAACCCTTTAGGGCCTGATAAATATAGGAAACAAAAATTACATTGCAAACAAAGGAACTAATATATTTATGGAAAATTAGAATTGGGCAAGAACTTAGAAATCAATCAGGATTAAATTTTCATTTTCTAGACTGGAATACTGGGGACCAGAGAAGGAAAATCAAAGTCACAGACAACAGGCAATGCAAGAATGCAAATCCTGAGAGATAGGAAATTCAGGAGATAAGTCCTCAAATTGTTCCAGTTCTTTTCTTGGAACTAGTTGACTATACCATAATGAGCTGTAATCCAAGCAGAAAATAGCAGTCTTGCTGAGATTAGGTGACACAGATATGTGTGAGAGAAAGCTAAAACATTTGGTATATGCAATGTACCAGAGAGTGGGGAATTAAACAAGGTAATCTCCAGAAACTTGTTTGGGTCTCCTGTGAGTCTTTAGATGAGGGTTGAGCAGCACATGTACAGAATAAGACTATTTGAAGGTTACCAAAGAATAGCTGCTATGACATTGAGAGCAGAACAGAGATACTGGAAGTCTAGTGATCCTGAAGGGCGGTGGGGGTGGTACTATGTTTTCAAACAGAGTGGTACCTAATACCTCATTAATATGAGATAACCACACAGTAATTATACTGCCTACTGAAAAAATCAGAGAAAGATAAAAGAATCCAAAATCTTTACCACATATTATGTACATTGTTTAGTATGTAATTAAAACATTACTAGATATGCAAAAGGTATGAAAATCTTACCTATAGTTCAGAAAAAAGGCAGCAACATAAATTGACATCGAAATAAGAAGATACTCGATTTATCAAACACTTTAAAGTAACTATTATAAAATAAATTCGCATCACTATATTTTAATGAGGAAACAGGAAACAACTGAGAAATTAAAATTATAAGAAAGAACAAAATGAATGTTTAAGAACTGGAAATTACTCTAACTAAAACAACAAAATAATATATATGCGTATAATAAAAAAAATTAAGATGTGCTATAACATAAAGTTACAGAAATTTAAAAATTATATTCATATAGAAATACACATATAAGTCAATGGAACAAAATGATAGTCCAGAAATTGATTCATATCTAGATGTTCAATTGTTTTTTAGCCATCACACTATGGTAATTCAATAAAAAATACATTATTTTTTAAAAAATGGAATTGGTATAACTGAATGTCCATACTTAAAATATAAATATTGACCCTTACTATACACCTTAAACTAAAATTAACTCAAAATGAATAATAGACCTAAATACATATGTTTTAATATAAAAATACTAAAAGAAAACATAGCAAAGAAATAGATAAATTGAAATTAATCAGAATAAAAATTTGCTCTTTAAAAAGGCATTATGAAAATAGTCACAGAATGGGAGAAAATATTCACAGTATATGTATCTGTGAAAATATTTGCATTCAGAATATATAGAAACATTTAGAACTCAATAATAAGAAAACAAACAACCAATTTTTAAAAAGGCTAAAGCATTGGAGAGACACTAAAAAGGAGGAGGCATATAGAAGTCATGACAAGGTGCTCGATATCGTTATTCATCTGATAATTTCAAATTAAAATGCAGTGAGATACCAATGGACACCATTAGAGTGGTAAACATCAAAAGCTTGACAATGAATAATATTGACGAGAGCAGGGAGCAACTAGAACTCACATATCTATATTTGTAAAATTAACCAAGTTAGAAGAAAAGAACTTGCAGTTCTTTAGAGAATTGGACATGTATTTATCATGCAAGTCAATGATTTTTCTCCTAGATATTTACTCCCAAATGAAAATATTTGACTACCAAAAAGACTTGTTTATGAATTTTTATAATAAATTTATATCCAAACTCGAAAAGTAATTCAAGATTGTGTTCGAAATTGAAAAAAAAATCTATTTTCAAGATGAGAAGAATTTATTGAAAAATAATTATAGATTTCAAGTAGATTAAAAGTGTTACCATTTATAACATTGTAACTTGTAAAGTCAGGATTTTCAGCCTAAATTATAGAAGTTAACACTGAGCTAGATATTTCATGTATAAGCCTTTAGATTTGAAATTTTTGTGGCCATAAAATAGACTCATTTTTTTCCTATGGTTATTTTTATAATAAATAAAGAATTACTAAACTCACGAAATGTGTGTATGCTAATCAAATACCTATCATCTCATGTACTGCATTACTGTCTAAGATTTTACTTGCATAAATTGTTTTTCTAATGAAAATGGTCACAGAGGGTAGTTTTCTAACTCTAAGATTCAATGATTCTATGATCATTTTCTAATAATTATAAGCCAGAGTTGGTAATGTTCATCAATCTACTAAATACCTGACACGTTAAGTATACCTCTTCAACAGAATCAAAATCAGAAAATTATTACCTTTTTCGAGACTAGAAGACTAATATAAATGATGCACAAATTGCTTCGTGCTGCAATAACTTACTTAGGGAAGAAAATGGAAATAAAGATCATTTGACAAGTTTTTAAAAAGCAGTTTTCAGGGGCAATACCCTGTTTATGTTCATTCGCGCGATTTCTAGTGACACTAGCTTCGGTTAAAATACTACCAATTGTTTAACAAGGGAATCATCACTGAAATGCAGACAGCTTAAAGTTAAAATAACTCCTTGCAGCTATTCTCGAAGTGTTATGTTCACTTTACACAGCTTTTATTGGGACCTAATTTCAAAGAAACTTAAATATCATTTTAAAAAATCCCAATTTATAGACTCAAAGCATTCACACCAACTTATAAAGTGTTTTTTATTGGACAACAAAACCATTTTATCTTGAGATATGATTTTCTGTGGTAAATTACTGACCCAAAAATGTTAATGTTATCTCAAAAATTATCTTATGATCTGTCATTTCAACCATATTGTATTTCACAAACTCCTATGTGCCATGCACAGTGCTTGGTTTGTAAACATAATTGCATTATGTCTCTGCCATTAAAGAACCCTCTGCTTATTTGTTATTTTGACTTTAATTTTTTCTGTTTCTATGACTGCCTCTTTCCTTTATAAACACACACAAAACATGCATATACATGTATGTGCACACATACACACATACTCAGACTCTTGCATACAAAATTGCATCACTCCAGAGATTTACGGCTAGTGTTTGTTGAGGTTCTTTCTTACATCATTAATTTTCAGCATTATAATAGTGTGCTCAAGTAGAGAGGGTGTTTAATGCGCCTTGGGAGAATCATGGTTTCCTGTCACACAACACATAAGTTTATCATTCTGTTCCTCATCCAAGTGATTGGTTGCCTATAGGAGGATAAATGACTCATATAGTTTTTAATGGACTACTAGCAGGACCTTCTTGGAAGACATCGGTGAGTTGTTGGCAAGGGCTAGAAGCTGGGGAGCCTTCAATTAATCTTGTCTTATAATCAGCTAGACGTCTCTAAAATGAGTAAATATTATTATGATGGATTTTCAGAAAGTATAGATAATGTCTTCTCTTTTTTTAAAGTCACCTTCTGTTCATATGATGTGGTCCATATTTACTTTGTATAACTTCTCTGTCTATTTATAATGATTATTCTAATTATGGAAACTAATAGGAAGGGGTGGGAAATATGTTGAATATTACTACCTGGTATAGTGAATTACAATAATACATTCAAATGTATGTGTCGCTCTCCTTTATTTCCAGTCTATTTTGTTGTTAGCAATTATTTGGAAGCAGAAAACAGAAATATGTAACTCTGAGAGCAACACGAAACATTTAAAAATTATAAAAAAAAAATAGCATCCAAAAGTTTTACCAGAGATTTGAGTTAAATGCATGGTGAAATTCTAGCCTGAGGTGATGACTGAATTTAATGATATCATTTGGCTTCCAACTTATGTCCTAGGCAGTTAAGTTTAGAAAAATGCAAACTATCTTGGGAACTGAAGATGACATAGCTTGACTACACCTGTCTCCTAACTTAATTCTGAAGTATTTGTCAGTTTTACCTGCATGTGGCATCTCTTTTTATTGTCATCTTATAGTAGTTAAATTCTCTGGTTTCATGAAATTTTGCTCAAATTAGATTTTTCTTTAGGAGAACATCCCAGTGAATTAGTGTACTTCAAAATGCATAAATAAGCACCACTGAAGGTTAGATCTCTAGTGTAATAAAATTAAAATTAGCCCAAACGCAAAAACAAAATCATCAAAACTTTTTAGCATTATTATCAGAAAATGAGGATATTCTTAATAGGCATGGAAATGTTAAAATAATTTAGATTGTCTTTGAAGTAAGACTATAATTTGTGTTATAATAGCAGTATAATTTATTTAGACTCCTACTTCATGTCGGGTCCAATACAAATACATCTCGGCTTGATTATTATGTATGTGCCATACATCAGTTTTAAGTGTAGTAG
>CM053504.1:68707383-68835586 GCA_028627145.1 Eidolon dupreanum | reverse complement strand
CATAAAGCTTCTTAAAATACAGATTGCCAGGCCCCACCCCAGAGTTTCTGACTTAGCAAGTGTTTGGTAAGACCTTGGGATTTGCATTTCTTATAAGTTCTTAGTTGTTGTAGATCTGGGAAAACACTTTAAGAACCACTAGGCTTTCACAATTTCTTTTAACCAGCTGAGATTAATAAAAGCCCGCAAACTTTGAGTGAGTCCAGAACACCAGATCTTTACTGGACCTTGATTTTAATCAACAGTGTGCAAATCTATGGTCTTAGTTTGTCCTATCCAGTGTGACAATGTGTATGACCATCATAAATGTCCACTTTTTATTTTTTATTTATTTTTTTTAGCATTTAAAGCAATTGTGTTTTTTCTTTCTCAGTGGACTACTTGATGAACTATATCTATTGCACCACTGATATCTATTTCCTTTCTGGTAAATTCATAGACTCAAATTGAAATGTGTTTTTTTTTTCCCTCTGGTTGTCTTTGTCGTGTCCTTTGACAAATCCATGGTCATTTAAAAAAATTTGTAATTCTGGAGGTTCTTTATGGAAGTTCATTTGGATGTACATTACTAAATAAAACCTACTTTCATCAAGCACTCATCTCTGTAGATATGTTCAACATGAAACATTCAACATATATTTTTAGTGTAATTATATAATTAATGACTTCATTCTTTACAAATAAATAAGGAAATAGCAGAAACTGGTAGTGTTTGCTTAGTTTTTGTTATTCATATATACTTTTCTGTCTTCCCCCTCTGGAATAAAGAACAAAATCCTGGTCTACTTCTTTACCAACTGGCTCCCAGTGACTGGTGTGGAAATGAACTGGGCCTTTTTCTGGATTGACAGCTTAAAGAGAGGAAAAGGATGACCTCTTACAATGTGAACATCTACTTGGCTTCCTCCAACACTTCACTCTATCTTTGTATACAACATTGTACTTTTTCATATTAGATGTTTTCTTAAAGTTCTCATCTCTTTAAGAAAATGGATTTTGTAATCCATATTTTATTTGCAAGGTCTAAGAATGAGCTTAGTATTTTCTAGATACTATGCTATCTCGCATGTATTAAACAATCTAATATTCATAATAACTCTATGAGTTAGGTCATAACATGATCTCCTTTTGGGGTCGAGGAACCTGGAAGTTGAAAAGATGAATTTAACTAAGATCACAGAAAAAGCAAGCGAGGCAGAGAAGACATAAACTCAGAAAGTTTGACTCTTAACTGCATTTACCAGTCAGCAGCAGAATTAATCTTTTCTTTGCCTTTTTCAAATGATCTAAGAAATAATAATTAATTTTATGCTTCCTATCATTAGAGTTCATATAAACTTGGAATTCTAACCCATAATTCAATATTAAAATGTTCATATTACTTAGCATTTATAAAAAGAATGCTCTAAGACAATTACCAAGTTTATTCTATGACTTCATGGGGCCTCTTCAGACTCCTGGATAAGACAAGGAGTATTTTTATTATAGTTTGAAAGTATGGCTGCATGGGATTTTAATAATCTGATTATTTAGGCTTAAGACGTCACATCTGCCTTCTAGAAAAAATGAAATTGGAAGACAAATCACCTATAAATTAATTAGTATATGGAATAAAGTACACTGTATCAAAATGTGGTATTTGGATAAGGTTCTACTTATTCAGGTTCCTCTTAACTGGATCTAGTAACACTATAACTCATATTTGATATTTTTAAGTAGAACTTGAATGAGATTTAAATGTTCAAGCAGGTGTCAAAGTTTGAGGTCTCATCCTCTTAACTTAGAGTAAAAATCTTTCTGACTATTAAAACAATATCTGGAAAATATTAATAATGATGGCGATGGTGGTGACGATTTTACTAATCATGGTTTAATAATGTTCAAATCCTTTATAGGCACCATCTAATTTGATGGTATTTTTTTATTACCAGAGATTATTATTTTTTACCCATTCAACTCTCAGAGCTTTAGTTCCCTGATTCAGAAATTAAATTTTCCATAAGCTAGGCATATAAACTGGTCATTGAAAGGACTTTACACAGTAAATGTTAATGAACAATTCCTTTGGACTTTTATTCCATTTCTTCTATTTATACAGAAGCTTGACTTTGACACTTATAGATTATTAATGAGGGATATATGCTTATTTTTAGAGGAGAAGACATAAGTTCACCCAGTTATTTTATCCTTTCAAACCATGTAACAAATTATTATAGAAACTGCTTCAATTCTTTGGGTACGAAACACAACTTCATTGTGAAGAATCCCTTTTTCAAAGAATGCAAGTGCTTTAATGATGTTGATTTAGTGAGTCTGCTTTTAATGGTCTGCCACAATCTATATGCTAATCACATCCATTTATATTAATTCCATCCATTTATATACCTGAATAAAAAACCATGAGTCTGTTTTTCATTTAAGAATATAAATAAAAGACACTAAATAAATTAATAAAAAGGATAAACTAGTCTAAGTTAGTTTGAAGTCCCTTGAAGGACATTGAGTTTAACCACTTCAGTAGACCAGAGCAATCTCAAACTTTATCGGACTAGTCAATAACCATTCAAATCACACACACACACACACACACACACACACACACACACACACACACACACATCTCAGGGTGCATTTGAAAAAGTAGCTCCTTTTCAGTCAAATTGTTTTTGAATTTAATTGTCTTTAAATTTAACTTGTCTCCCAATGAGGTTGGATGTAACTCGAATTCACGCTGATAGGAGAGTTGGTTCAAAAGAGTAATGTCATTTTGAGCTTTTCCAACCCATCTACACTATAACTTGATAATGAATTCTTGGAACAGTAATATCTGTTACTATTTGGCCCAGTGTCCTATAATAATCCAGTTTGCTTCTCTGGAAAGCTGCATGACTAATGAATTCAGCAAATGTTGTGAACCAGCAAAAAAAAAAAAAAAAAAAAAAGTTAAAACTAAATGTAGCTTGCAACTTTGTGGATAATCATTTCCTTGGGGCTCAATTTTTGACACAAAAGTTATTGAACAGAAGTGGATTTAATCCAGAACCCACCTACAATGGAAACTAATAAATTACTACTGGGATTAGTTATTATTGGCTCTGTAAGTAAACTCTACAGATACTAAAGTAAAAACTCTATAATAACAGTTAAACTTAAAAATATGGGCAGAGTTACGTTCCTCATACCCTCAACTTTGTCACAGCAAAATAGAAACATATTGTGATGTGATTAGCCATCAAACTTAATATTTCAGTTCAACTGATTTACTAGTGATACGTAGACATAATTCTACAAAATTTTCATAAAAATAGTGTAGAGAAATAAACCAAGTTCCATTAATGTAATGGCTAGGTGGAGATCCAGAGGAGAGAAAGAGAAATTAGGGGTATCATTTTATAAACTATACAAATGTCTAACCAATGTACTGTACTTAAATGTAATGTACTTAAAACTAATAATAAAATTAAAAAAAAAAGAAATATTTTCCCTGAGAAAAGTCAGAAAATAGGAATAAAGGTGTCTATAATGAAGCTAACTGTAGTTCATAAAAAAATTATATCTAGGCTATATTTCTTAAGTTGTTTGTTTATTCCATCCATAAATTTGTACTGAACTGCTCTTGTGTATATGGCACCATTCTAGAACCTTGCAAGGAGTCAGGACATATTGCAGACTGTGGAGAAAAGAGACTGTGACCTGGTCCCCTCCCTACCAGCTCTTTGGCGTTTAAAGGACTTATTTAAATATTTGGTATTTCAGGAAAAGTTGACAGTGCTTATCTTAAAATGTCTGAAAAATGCTTAATGTAGTGTATGATGTACAGTAAATTTTCTGTTAATACTGGTTTATTCTCTTATTTTTTACTTTATTTTTAGGATTTAAGTATGAATAATACATGATCTTTACACAAAAGGTCTCCAAAGGTGGGGTAAGATATGAATATAAACAATAATGAAGTATTATTATGAAGAATCAACTTTAGTGAAAAGATTCTTAAGGCAAGACACAAGGCTATGTTACATATATATGTGTATATATACACATGTGTGTATATATAAGTATGTATGTTTAATTGTATATATGTAAATATGTATATATACACACATATATATTTTAATCTCAGAATGGATTCATAGTACAAATCACAAAGCACATATGACATGGATAAACATAATCCAAACATACAGGAGGTGATGATGATGATGGCAATGATGAAAACATAGTACCTAACATTGTGATAAATGTTTTATATAATTTTAGATATCCTCAAAACAGGATAATAAGTATACATTATTAACATTATTTTTATGTGTGGAAATTGAATATTATAATTGTAAAATAACTTTCTCCATATCACACACCTAGTGAGTATAGAGAAGGGACTAAACTCAGCTCATGTTTATAAAAAAGTAATCTTTTATTAACATTCCAGCTTAGCTCTACAACTCCAACACCACATTCTCAATTCTGCATTTATAAAATTTGTTCACTTATTATCTAAAATTAAAATAAGACTTTTCATATTTGCAATATTTTTATTAAAATATAATGAAAACCCAGATTATAATTATATAGTCAATAAAAATCATTAACTTTGTAAATTTAAAAATATCTTATTAAGATATGAATATAAACATTCTAATTGTAAGGACAGTTATTGCATACAATGTTGTCTTTATGTGGGAGACACCTTAAAAACAACCTAAAATACATATACTTCTATCATGGAATAACCTAGAAATTACTGAATTCAGCCAACTAAAGCCCTTCCAGCTGTTTTCATATATAAACTAATCTGACTTTCATTTCTTTCCCACTGACTTTCTTCTCTGAGGTGAATTTTTTTGTGATATATTGCTTTTTTCCTCCTGAGGCACCAACAATAATACATTCTTTATACTCCAAGAGCATTCATTTTAAGTGATATCTTCTTGAAGTTTCTTGCATTTACTTAATTTAACAAATCTAGATACTATTAGTAATCTAAAATGTTTTAAAGAATATAATTTATACATAATTTCTATGTTAATGTTTATTAGTTAATATCATATAGAGTTTTTCTCTTAGAGATGATGCATACATTTCATAAACTCATCTGCATAAACAATCTCCCAACTGCTTATTGCTCTGAGAAGTAAGTGTGGCAAAAAATAATTGAAATACACAGATATTCCTGGGAGAAAATATATATAAATTTTAGAAAGTTATTACAATAATACAAATAAGAAATAAAGTGGGCTTGAATTAGCAAAGTGTCAGTGGGATTGAGAGAAAGCACATATTGAGAAACATGTGAGTTTGGAATTTACTAAACCTTTAGAAATGATTAGCTATCTGTATAAGGAAGGAGATAAGATAATTTTTGAATTTTGAGCCGACTTGGGGCACCATGAATTCATTATGACACAGGAATAAGAAGGACATTAGAGTTCACCTAGGTCCAAGATTCAGATCGAGGCACACAGTACTTGGAAGTTAAATGACTGGCCTAAAGTTTCCAACTCACCTGAAGAAAAAGAATCAGGATGCTGGCTGGAGAGAGAATCCCAAGCTACCAAATGTTCTGTCAAGTGTACTTTCAGATATTCTTGATATAGGAACAAAAACGGGAAAATCAACAGAAAGAGGTGAGTGTATGCGTGCGTGTGTGTGCGCGCGTGTGTGTGTGTGTGTGTGTGTGTGTGTGTGTGTGTTGAGAGCTGAGGGTGATGATCTATTTGAGACAACAGATTAAAACCAGAAAATTTAAGTGTTTTTCTAGTCTATTCTGTCACAGAAGCAGTGAAAGGTATGATATAATTTGTTCCTGATCTTATTCTCCATTATGTTATTTTATTTTCAGGATGCTGAAAAGTAAAAATGTAGGTTTTTATCATCTGAATATTTAATTTGTGAGAAGAGTCTTTCCCTACACGTTCTCATAAAGATGATGATGGATTGTTCCACATAATGTTTAGACATCCATAGGTAGTAAAAATTTACTATCGAAATGATTTCTATAATTTTTCTAAAATAATACACAGAAATGTGACTGAAATTTAGAAATCTGACTCAAATTTTAGTGTTCAGCTCTCTTATTTTGCTTTTTGGAGTATTAATACTATAACTTCTGCTGAGGACAACCTAGCAGGATTCTTGGATACAGAGCACCCAACTAGAAGATGTTTTCTAAGTAGGAAGGTGGGAGGAAGATAGTGTTGTGTGCCAAGCAGTATATTAAAAATTTAATCTTACGTTAGGCCTTTTTATGTCTTGACAATTACACAAACTATATTTCCATGCAAAAGAGACAATGCTCATATTAGAGGCATTCGTATTCCACAAACTGTTACTAAAAAATTTAAACTCCAGTAAATGTTAGTCTGATGGTAGAATAAAATTAAATTTGAAGCAAACAGTTTGTGGGGGGAAAATGTTTGCCTCAGTCTCAAACATACAGTTTCTTTATCCTTCACATAATCTAAAACAAGTATTCTGAATAGCAGCAGGCAGTTCTACAAGTGGAGCTTCATGAAAAATTTTATAGTTCCAACTTTTTCAATATATGGCTTCCAAGGTCCCTTTAATCATGATTTAAAAGCTGGCAGAATTGAGAAAAGCACACAAACAAAAATCAGAATGGGAAGATTTTATGGGTGGGGCCTAGAAGGGAAGTACAACATTAAACTAATTCCATTGGCTGGACCTCATCATATGTTCACATCTAACTGATTACATAGGCTCTTCTTAAAGAAGTAGAGAACATTGATTTAGTGAAATGCTTGTCAGCTTCTGCTATAATAGACATGGAAATAAATATTATTCTTTATTTTCATAAAAAAGTACCTTCTTTAGACTTCCTCTAACAGCCCATTCATTTCATATACAGTTAGAGTAGCTTTCCAAAATTTTGGACTAACCTTTGTACTTTTCTCTGCAAATGCATCCAAAGGCTTCCCAATATCTATACATAAATAAATAATCTCTCCAAATTTCATAACTTGGTATTGAAGATCTTCTGCTATCTCATGCCAACTTAATTTTATAACATGTATTTTTCATCTTCATGCACCCCATAACACAGATTAAACAGAACAATAACATTACTGTGGCAAATGTGTCCCTTGTGCCATCCTGCATTTTGGTCCACGTATTCACATCTATAAAGATTGACACATTTTTTTTTTTTTAGTTTTAACTTATTATTTTTGCTCTTCTCAAATTCTTTTCTAATTTATCCAATTCTATCATTAGATATCTTGCATGGACCAACGTATCTTGTTATATATAATAATGGCTTAGATAGAAATAATGCTGTTACCTAGGTCATTGTGGTATATCATCCTTAGGGTAAATTATTGAAAGAAGTCATGCAAGGGAGAAATCAGGAAGACACAGATATGCCCTATTAATCTTGGTTACCAAATTCAAACAGTCTTTGGGATATTAATAAAGGAAAGAAACTCTAAAGGACTGAAGAGAGACAGGCCTGGGAAAAGGCTCTGATCTCAAGCATGGATTGACCTTGCTGCCTTTTTTTCAGGCTGCTTAGAGTCCATGCATAAACAGCCAGGAGTACTTAGACCAGCTGGCGTGCAGCGTACTCTCACTATCTGTGAGTCCCAGAATCGATGTTAGCACTTCTGTGGAAATTTTATTGATTCTATTCTTTGAAAGTTGAACTTTCTTTTTCTGAACTCACTTTTACCAGATAGTTTCTATATGTGTTATAGTTTGATACTTATATTTGCCTAACATTCTTACAGTACTATTGAGCACATAGTAGCTGAAAAATATACCCTCCAGGGGATCTGAAACTACCTGCCTTTGTTTCTTACAAAAGTGTTACTCAAATAATATTTTTAATAAGAAAATCTGTAAATTAATATGGTAGGGAAGATTAGGAGACTAGTATGTAGTAATAATGACAGAGTCATTTTTAAACTATGGCCATGGGTAAACATCGAACTTCCCATAAAGCTCCATTTCTTTATGAGTAAATAAAGAATATTGGACAGAAAACTCTCTAGAAACTTGTATACTTCTAATGGGTATTGTTTTTCTATTGTTGTTTACCAATTTGCCACAAATTTAGCAGCTTAAAACAATATCCGTTTATTATCTCACAATTTTGTGAGTCAGAAGTCTGGGCATAGCATGACTCCACTGGGTTTCCTGCTCTGGGACTCACACGCTTGAAATTATGGTGTTACCTGAGCTGGGATCTTATGTGGAGGCCCTGGAGAAGAAAGCACTTCCTTCAGATTGTTGGCAGAATTTATTTCCTACAGTTGCAGAACTGAGGTCTCTGTTTCCTTGACATGGCACACTGAAGCTTTCTCAAGCTTTGGATCTGGCTCTCTCTTCTGCTGTTAATCACATCTGAAAAGTTGGCTTTGCCATGTAACATAATGTAAGCACGGGAGTAAAACCAAGGAGCAAAGATGAAGGAAACCAAAATCCTACCCACCGTAGATACTGTGTTATTAAAAGAACCTTGAGAGCTGTACAAAGCAGAATGAGTATCTTTCAGAAGTAATGATGGTCCACTAATTGGAGAGCTTCAAGCAGAGACACTTTAGAAAGACAACAGTTGAAACACATGCTTTTTGAGATAGGCCCTTTACCACCCTGAGAATGAACGATTCTCTGCTATATAATTGTGATTTAAACTATTAACTAATTGAAATATTCTATTTATTAAAGTCTACTGGTAGTTATTTGCTGTCATTAACAGCCTAAAGATGAGACAAAAAGTACTCTAGAGCATGGCAGGATCAACAAGGAAGGAGCTCTTTGAGTTTCTTTGTTTTTTCCAAAGATGAGGAGCCACAATAACATGTCTGTCACAGAATATTACATAAATGTGCACTTAATTTATTCCTCTTAATTTACATAAGATTGCCTGACATAAGCTTAAATATTAATGTACATATTGCAGTATACCTAGTAAATTTGGAAAAGTATGTGAAACGTATTTAGAAATAATGCAAATTGGAGAATGAAATTCTTCGCAAATATCTGGAATGCCTCTGAATGCAGAATGAGCATCCTCTGGGAATATTCCAATTTCACCTGCTGTCATCTCTCTCCAAATTACTTCAGAAATACCATGCTTGGTTGAGTGCTGTATACACAGGTGGCTCTGTATCAATGGTGTTTAATGATGGCATACCTGAGGAAGAGAGAGAAGGAGTAAAATACCATTTTAGAATATGTGACTTTCAGTAGAACTACATTAGCAAATGTAAAGTACATTATAATAAAACCTCCATCATCTGGAAAGCTATTAACGAAAGAAAAGTGTTCCAGCCACCTGAATTTCCTGGTCTGTGAATGATTATCCTGAGTTCCCTCCCTGCTTTCACACTTGTTGAAATACTTTTTGAAAAATACATGCTCATTTTCTTGGATTAAAATTTGGTGTTAAGAATGTTATTGAATTATTGTTTGAGGAAATCTATCATAGATATTTGTCAAAGATTGAGAGCAAAAATAAATGAGTTAAGGTGGATTTGATTGAAATGCCCTGAGCATAACATATACCTCAGAAATGGTGTGTGCAAGTGACATACAGGATGTGCAAATATATTTGTAGTACTGACCTATGTTGGTGGCATTTGCTACCAACACTGAAATAGGGTAAATTCAATTAGTCGAGGATGTTGGTGAATAGAAGCTTATTTTGCATGTGTATGTACTCACTTGCAAAATAGAAAATCAATGCAGGTGGTTGTTCTCTATTCTTTTAACCCTTCATGGCTCATAGCCAGCTGGAAATTGGTGACAGATATGCATTGCAGTTATTTGAAAATCCCTTTTATCATTTTATATGAAACCAAGGACATCAAAGCAGTAATTTCATAAGACAAAGCATATGCCTAGCTACTAACTAGTGATGTGACTTTGATAGCCAGTTTTTCATCTTCAAAAAAAGAGCTGGGTTAAATAAAAAATTTTCAAACTTAAGTCATGTGTGTTAAATGGCCATGTATCTCAGTTTGCTCAGAAAAGATCTGATTTATGTCTGGTCTCACCAAGTAATTATTATTTGTGTTTCCTTTCACTTTCAGAAGTATCCCAGTGGGATAATAAATTGTGTATGTGCCCTATTTATTGGCAATGTTGAGAAGGAAATACTTATTCCTGGATAAAGCTAAGTAAAATCTAGACATGATTATAGTGCTTAAAGAACATTATAAACAAAATAACTTTACAAATGAGTTAAAGACTAATTCACAAACCAATAAATTCTAATAACCAGCATTAAAATTTTGTTGTAGATTATGTTGTTTTCCTGAAATTAAATCATCGATGTTAGGTCTAATGGTATAAAAATGTAGCTTGGGAGGAAGTTCCATTTTAATATATTTGGGTTGTTATATTTTTAAATATATCAGTAGTACTTATTTTGAGAATAACTATTCTCCTAAGTTTTTTTGTACTTGTGTTGCCAATAATTTCAAAGCTTTTTTGGGGATATCAGATTTTGGATATTACCAAACTCTACCAGTAAATGACTCTGAGTGTCATTTTAGATGACGTTTACTTGATAAACCTGAAGATTTTCTATTAATATTGCAGCTATATTGAAATTTGTGATAATCAGTTACCCAATAAAATTATTTGCTAACATTGAAGCACAATATACTTTATGAAGTATTCATAACCTATTGCCAAGAACTGTCACAAGGTGACTTGCCTTAAGTGTTGCTGTGGTTCACTCACCTCCACATGCCTTTATCATTCCCATCATGAGCCATGTCACCACACTCACTGCAATTCTCTTTGTTGAGTGGAACCATCAGATGCTTGATGTACTGTAAGATGATTAGACTGTGAAAATATTATCTCAGAGCCAGATGCAAAGAGGGCATTAAAATTAAGTAGCTATATTGGATTACAAATGTAACTAGACAATTCAGAGTATGCTCATTTCATATGCTATCGTTACAAATGAAAGCACTCAATTAAAACTTTTTAGAGAGACCTCAATAACCTATCAGAGTATGCTTGAACACCCCTTTGGATGCCAGGTTGAGAAGCAATCCAATTGGAAATTCTAATTATAGCTTGGTGATTCTAACTGTAATTTGGCTTTTGGAAACTGAATTACAGCACATATTAAAATTACCTGCTTTAACACATTTTAAAAATGATTTGGAAACGAAGTTACATTTAAAAAATGATTTGAAGGTTATTGTTTCATCATGTCCTAAGATAATGTGATCTTGTAGTTACTATTTTTAAAACTTTCTTAACTTTTTTTTCAAGCAAGTGAGACTTTGGGAGGGTTGAACATAATAAATCACAAAACAACTTTAGGGGTAAGTCAATGAATTCACATTGACAATATATGAAAAAATCAAACATGTTAAATAGTGTGGGGGAAAAAATCCCAACACATACAGTTCAGATAGATGGTCACGGGGAAGGGGAGCATGGCATGGAGAATGCAGTTAGCATTAATATATTGGTTAGGTGGAAAACCAGAGGAGAGAAGAAGCAATTAGGGGGATCATTTTATAAACTATATAAGTGTCTAACCAATGCAGTTTATACTTGAAACTAATTAAAATAAATAAATAAATTTTAAAAAACCCTGCAGTTGAGAGTCCCCAAGTCTGTCATGTCCTTATTTTTCATTTGTGGTACGTTTTCCACAGATAAGTGGACCCGCAGAGTTAAAACTCTTGTTGTTCAAGGGTCAACTGCACTTGGAGACAAGGAGAAAAACTTAAGTAAAACAAGAAAAATTTCTGTGTTTTGAGAAGTAATATCATGAAATATGATATTCTTAAGAAGCAATACAGGCTAAAAATATAGTCTGAGATGCTTTATCACTGTGGGAAATTAGGGGGTTAATAAATGTTTTGGACCCATTATTAACTTATAAAAATATAAACATTTTCATAATATCACACTAAATTATAAAATTCATAGGGTGAAAGAATCTCTGTCTGGTTCTTTTATGTATCAATAGTGCCCACAATTCCTTGCCATAGAAGGTATACAGTATGGTTTTTGAATGACTGAGGTTCAATGACAATCCTCTGTGCTAGAAATGCAAAGTGAGTTCTAAACAGATTTTGGGAAGACCTGGATGCAGTTATATGTTCTGTATACAAATTATCAGGCTGTCTTAAATGATAATCTTGTTAATTTTAACATCTTTAATGACTGTCTGCATATTGATTTCCTAGTAATTTACATTTAGTTTTGTGCTGCACCCAAAATCATAGGGAACATAACAAGTCTCAGACAGAAATGGATGGGAAACAATGCCCAGAAAGTTCAAACTATTAGATAGGATTCACTTAACAATAATTATTAGAGCAGAGAATACCATTTGACTCCTGGTGTATGATACCATCTGTGGCCAGAGCAGACCCAGAAAGTCCATTCTTTCAGACCACCCAAAATACGACTTGCTTGAGCTGCAAACTGATTGATTAAATATCCAAATGACCAATTGCCATTAACTGATAAGACCATCCTTTCTTCACTGCTCTACAGTATTATCTTTGCTGTAATTCTTATTTCCACATATGTGTGGGGCTAATTTGTTCCACTTCTATATTGGTTTACTAAATGTGTCATTACCACAGTGTGTTTTATTACTATTTTGTTTTTGTTATTGGTAGTAGTGTACTGTACTAGAGTCTTCCTAGGTGGAGGTTTTTCAACTCTTTTTTTGGATTTAGTTGAAGGAATTATTTTTTTTTTTTCATTTATTTTTAATACTCTTAAAGGAATACACTTATTAATTTAATTTTAATTATTTATTATTTGTGTACGGGAAAACATGCTATTTTTATTATTGACATTGTACCAGAGTATAAAATTTTCCCTAAGCATAACTTAAGCTGCATCTTAAAAGTTTGGGTATATACTTTTATTATTATTTAATTAAATGATTTTTTAATTTTCTTGTGGTTTCTTCTTTGACCTATGGGTTATTTAATACTTTTTTGTTTAATTTCCAAGATTTTTCTCTTTCTAGTTTAATCCTCATATGTTGAATAACATTTGATGAAATATTTCAACCTTTTGAAGTTTAAGACTTGTTTTTTGGCTAAGGTCATAGTAAATTTCAATAAATTTTCAATGTAAATTTTAAAGAAATTTTGTGTATCTTAAAAATGTTAGATCAATTAGTTCAAATTTATGTACCATATTGTTCAACTCCTCAATATCCTTATTCTCCCACTAGCTGTGTATGAAGTTGCCAATTTCTCCAGATTCTTGTCCACTCTTAGTATTTTCTGTCTTTTGATTATAGCCATCCTAGTGAGTGTAAAATGGAATTTAATTGTGATTTGGATTTGAATTTCTCTGATGACTAATGATGTTGAGCATCTTTTCATGTGTTTATTAGCCATCTGTATATGTTCTTTTGACAATTGTATTTTCAGGTCCATTTTCCTTTTTTATTGGATTATCTTTTTATTGAGTTGTAGAGCTCTTTTTATCCTCTAGATACAACTCTTATCAGCTATATGACTTACAAATATTGTTTCCCAGTCTGTGAGTTGTCTTTTTATTTTATTGATAGTATTTTTTGAAGCACAGAAGTTTTTAATTTTGAAGAACTCCAATTTACCTTTTATTGTCAGTGATTGTAGTTTTGGTGTCACGCCTAAGACTACTTTGCCAAATTTAAGGTCATGAAGATTTACTCCTATGTTTTCTTCTAAAACTCTTGTAGTTTAAGCTGTTACATTAATTTTTAAAAAAATCTATTTGAGTTAATTTTCATGTATGGTATAAGGATTCAACTTTATGATTTTGTATGTGGATATCAAGTTATTTTAGCACCAGTTGTTGAAAAGACTATTCTACCTCCCCCTTCCACCACCACCACCATTGAATTGTTTGGGCCATAAATGTGCGATTTTATTTCTGGATGTCTAATTCTATTCCACTGGTCTATATGTCTGTCTATGTCAGTACCATACTGTATTGATAACTGCTGCTTTGTAGGAATTTGTTTCTCGAATATGCTTGGATTAGGAAGTTTGCCATAATTAATATGAGAAATTTAATTAATTAAAGATTGAATATGCTCTTTGGAGAAATGTTCTTTTACACTTAATCTAAGTGGGTGTGAAGGCCCTTAGAGTCTCTCAATCAAACTTTAGGTGTTTATGTTAGCTCTTCCACTCAGCAGTCTGAACTCCACTAGCTACTTTTTTCATCTTGTCACTGCCTGAAGTTCTGTTCAGCTCCTGAAATATTGCTTTTGAATTTGAAAATGTTGCAAAGAAAAATATAACACCAAGTGTCAGGCTCACTTATCTGTACTTCCCTTCTGTCAAAGAGCTTAGCCCATCAGATCTTGGAGGCATAGTAGCTTTCTATTGTCTTCAAAAAGTTTTTGTTTGTTTATTTTCAAAATATTTTATCTAGTTTTTCTAAGTTAGATATGAGCTTCTGCCAAAACCAGGAGCAAAAATCAAAAATTGCCTTCAATACATTAATAGAATACAACAATCTCATTGGAAAACAACATATATATATGAGAAGTGGAACTCACAATAGGCAAAGAGTTCTGTGAAACCAATTATTCAGTAATTGCTCTTTGATAAACAGCATAATGAAATAAAATATTAAAAAAACAGGAGACCTTGGGAAGAAAAGTACATCTAGAAAAAGTCCTAATTCGTATTATAAATCCTGCAATTATTTTTCTATTGCAATTAAATCAAACATTTTATATCAGTTATATTCTATAAATTATATTATCAGAATTACTAAAGGAACCTACAAATATAAACTATATCAATTATGGGGAAATAAAATTTAGTAACACAAAATAAGAAAAGTAATAATGCCAACCTCTCAATCAGTAACTATTGCTAAGTAAATTAATGCAAATAAAGCTCCCTAAAATGCTTTGATGGAAATATCTTTAAACGATCATCCTCTTATTATTATTCATTAAAAGATAACTTATTTAATTCATTGTGCTCTCATCTGGATGTGGCATATATTATAATATTATCAGGAAGGATTAATGATTTATAATGCACAGCTTTCTTTTCTATAAGAGCAACTGCAATGCTCTTTGGATAAATTTCTGATAAACCACAGAGCACTGTTCTCTTCTTCTTATGCCCTTGTCAGAGCATTTGAATCAGTCTATATTCCACTGAGTTTGACAAATGCTATCCACCTCCCTGCCCAAAGTCAGTTTAACTCATTTTACAAAGCACAGCATTTCAGGAAGAAATTCTTCTCTATTTCTGAATGGTTGAAAGTAGGAGTAAAGAGAGGAGAAATGAAGAAAAAAGCCCTAAGAAATACTTATGGACTTGTTATGGTCACAGCAACAGAGACAATGGCTTTTGTAGTTGATAATGTACCATCAAACTTAATCACTGGTGAGGTCTTGTCTTAGGTCTCAGTTCAGAACCTCCTGCTTTCAGAATTAGTTCATGGTTCTTTGTGAAGTAAAGACCAAATTGGCATTAAGAGCAAATATTCCAAAAAGGAAAATCCAGATTCAATTGGCATTTCAGAGTGTTAAATTTATAAACATGAGAAGGTAATCCAACCTGAAGAGGACAAGCAATGCCTCCATGGACCATCAACATTTAATCCCTCTGAATAGTCTCAGATTTGCCCTTTTAGATGTGCCAAACTTCTCTCTATCTCTCCTTAATTCTAATCCAACACAAGAAGTCTGGCTGCCAAGAAGGAGTTTCTCAAACCTGGAAAAAAAAGTTCTACTATGTCAGGTTAAGAAAATTACAACATATGTATTTTCTATATCACTTCTGGACTTTTTTGCATGTGCATAAACTCATACCAGTAACAGAATGTGTGTGCTGATAAGATGTAAAATTCAGATAAACTAATTTCACCAAAATAAAGGTAAATGATGCTGATTGCTCAGAATTTATATTGTTAAAATATGGAATCATTTGTGACTTTTAAAATTAATATATGAATGTGAAAAGTAGGTTCTTTAAATAAAATATGAGAACCCCCAGTGTGGTAGATTACAATGATGACCCTAAATCTATATCTAAACCTTTTGCCATGTGACTTTTTAAGGTCTTCTCACCATGAGCAGAATGACTTATTCCATCCCTTAACACAAAGATTGACCATTTGACTTGCTTTGGTTAATAGGAAGTGACAGACACCACCCACGCAAAAATTTCAAATAGGCTTGCAAAGTTGGGCTTTCTCTTTTGTAGCATTACCATGACAAAATACCCAGGCCACTCTTCTGGAGAGAGATATGTTATGGTGGTGGGCTGGATTTTATCTGTACAGGTTTGCAAGACTTCTTTGTTAAATATTCAAAAAATTTTGTAATCCAGTTGTTAAACCACTGGTAGCCTGAAATTGACCATGATGAGTGTATTTATACCACAGGAGTGACCAAATGCTACAAATCAGGGTTTCTTTTTCCTTTTTTTTCCTTGAGAGACAATTTATTAGAATACCACTATAGGTAGAATAGAACCAAATCCCCACATTTGCCCAGACACTAATCAGCCAACTTCCAAGAGTAGATCCAGCCAAGATCAGCTGATCTGCATGACCAATTCTCTCACCTGACCCCAGACATTTGAGAAATAAATTTATTGTATGCAACTCTGGTCTTGGGTTTACTTTTTACACATTATCGTGGCAATATGTAACTGATGTAACAAAAAAAGTGATTTATAAAATAAATGTAGGTAATCATAATCCACATGTAGGTATTCTGGACAAAATTCCCAACTCAGGTACCAGATGAGAATTAGCATTAATTTCCAGATATGTGAATGAGGAAGCCTTTGATACGACACCAGTCTCAGCTAGTAATACAGAATGAGCCTTTATAATCTATATCACCTTCTGGACCACCTGAAAACCTATTTTCAATATGGGGAAATTGTATGTAATTTCCTTGTTTTTAAAAATCTCAATTATTTTTAACCAAGAGAAATTAAGTTGTGATAAAGAGACAAATTTGAAGAGGAAAAACTCATATGAGGTAAACTTGAGGCCTGTGTAAAGGGGATGTTCAGCCCTAGTTCCTCTAGTTTTCTTCTTGCAGAAATGGGAAGGGGAAATTTTATGATTTACCTGCATTTCAAGGCCTCCCAAGTACAACTCAACTGTTGAAAATCAGGTCATCTTCAAAGTCAAATTCTCATATTTGCTCTTCTTTAAATTTTCCCCAACCTCCTTTCTCCCTCCCTGGCAAGAATTCATTACTCACTCCCCATGCTCTCATGCAGTTGAGTCTTCTAGTTAAAGCAGAGTGTGTACTTAGAACTTTGCGTGTATTATGTCATTTAATGCTCATGACAATGTAATGAAGCAGGTATTGTCTCGCTACTTTACAGATGAAGTAATGGAGACTTTGAGAAGGATAGTGATTCTCCTACTATTATTCTCAATCCCTCTTCTGGCTGACTCAAAACCAGGAGCTAGGTCTACTCTACTGTTCTTCTCCCTCATTCTCATTATTTAATAAAATAATTCTGTAAAACACCCTTTAAAATGATCTAAAGGCTTTCAGCTTCACCATACACAACCTTTCAGAGTATACACATCAGATTTAATTTCTGTAAATGATTAAGCATACTAAAATCCATAGTTTATTTGGACAAACAACAAGAATACATATAAATTTTTTTCATCTGATTTTAGGAGCCTTCACTCTCTAGCCCTAAGATTCACTGTTAGCTTTCTCTCTCAGTGATTACTTCTCTTGCCTGATTCATCCAAGTTGGCTTCTTCTTATGTTTTCAAAACACTTTGTTTTTTTCCTGCCTCCATGTTTTTGTACTTTATATTATTACAATTTACATATACATATTATATTTTATTATGCATTGTATTTGTATATGATATATCCATATCTAAATCTACATATATCTATACATGTATATTATATGAATATCAATAGATAGTCACAAATCAGTAAACTAATACTTAAGAACTGTGCATTTTACTTATTGTAAAATATACTTCAATAAAAAGATTAAAAACAAATGAAAAAAAAACCCACATGGTTTATACTTCTTTGTCCCCTTCATTAAACTGTGACTGATTTTCTAAATTGTAGATGTAGAAGTTGAAATGGTTGAAATATATCCATAGGTCTTTCGGTATATTTCCTAGACATTATCTCTGAAAATACAGTAAAAATACAGCCACAATATCAAGTCTTCTATCTTTAAAAAATGCCACTTTCTATAGAACATGCATGAATTCAGATTCCATTAAAATGAGGAGGCAATTGGGTGTTGCAAGTAAAAGAAGGGCTGCAAAGCCCTTCCCAATCTATGATACTACCTCCTGAACAGCTTAACCTTTTCATATATTACTTTCTAACTTTTGATGAAGAAGATAACTATAACATAATTCCAAAGTTTTGTTTAAGTCTTGAAATAGAATCAGTAGAAAAATGAAAATCATATCTGTAACTGCTTTGGAAATAATGTGGTATTTAAATAAAATGTAATAGTAAATTATTTTAATAATAATGTTCTGACATGTGGAATTTTTAATGTCAGATATATTGATGGTCTTTGCTTATCTCATTTTACATTTTATGTCCTTCTGAAATGGTTTTATTATTCTTAGCACGTTAAGTTCTAACCAGTAACTGTATTTCAAGCCTTTTCATTCTGGAGCAAGCTATCTTTAGTGCATTTCGGATAGTATTAAGACACGAGACTGAAGTTCTCCTGATTTCGGTTATGCTAAATTTCCTGAGGTAGCCCAACTTATTGCTTTTCAAAAATAAAATTTGGCTCTAAAGTAGGAATTCTGATTAGTCTTCTCTGCAGTCAATACCTTTATGATTAAGAGTGTGATGTTGCTAACAGCTGCTCAGAAGGCCTCACTGCTCTCTATTACAAACCTACTGACACCAATACTATTGCTTGAATATGCTAAAGGAA
Source organism: Eidolon dupreanum (assembly GCA_028627145.1). Classification (NCBI taxonomy): domain Eukaryota; kingdom Metazoa; phylum Chordata; class Mammalia; order Chiroptera; family Pteropodidae; genus Eidolon; species Eidolon dupreanum. Next base: position 68,816,696 of record CM053504.1, on the reverse strand, counting down.
TTATTAAGAATAATGTACATATTTGTTTAATTTATAGGACATTTTAACATCAAAAATATAATGCTATTAGATTTCTGCCTTTTGTAGATTGATATGTGACACTGTAAAGAAAATTTCCTTTTCTATGACCTAAGTCTAATAATGATGTCAAATAAAAACAAATCTGGACTTAAGTAAAAAGAAACTTTATTTTAAAAATACCATTTTAATAGGGCTCCAACCTCAAGATTTATAAGCATCTCAAAATCAGAGAAAGACATTTCTTTATGGGCAAGGGTAAGAAGTAGAGTTAGCAGGAACTTTTGAGAGGAAATTGAGAAGTGAATGGAGATGATCAGTCTGATCAGGGTGGTTTGATAGAAATTATTTTTAGTTTTGGTTGGGTGATCCTCAAAATGTGCTATTAAGAGGGAATGCTCTGTACCTCATGCTTGCTCACACTTGGGTGTGAGCCAAAGTTCACAGACCTATGGGGAGTAGAGAAATCTGACTAAAGTTTTGTTACATTAAATCAGTGGGTAAGTGATGGGTAGTTGTGAACATTTGGTCAATGGTTTGCCAGAAATCCTATTTTTAAATCAAATTGAAGTCAACTCAACAAATATGTTTAAGTGCCTACATGTACAAGACATTATGTACTGCAGAGAATGAAAAACTCTGTGTTAATCTTATTGACCATGACTCTCTCCCTCTCCTTGGAATTGGCCATTGGGAACTTTATATTCTTGATTCCACTTGTTTCCTGTAACTTGGAATGCTTTAGTGAATGAGGCACTAGAAGCAAAGTTAAGATCTGTGAGTTTACAAAATTGTCCAGAGGTAGCCATAGGCGTATGGTGCCACTGAGTGCACTTTTCTTGGGTGAATTTGTAAATAATTGATGTCAATTAGATATCATGGTGTGTGTGTGTGTGTGTGTGTGTGTGTGTGTGTGTGTGTGCATGTGTGTGTGTGTGTATTTATGTATTGATACAGTGATAAAAAAGGCAAAGAAGCAAGACACAAAGTTTCTGTCAAGGACAAGTGGTTTGTGGTTGGATTGGGTAACTTTTCTTTGGAATACAAGTTGAGGATTCACTACGTAGAGGTAACCACCAAATTCACACATGTGTTGCTGAAGTAGTGCCAGCAAAAAGCACCAGGCAAAAAGCAAGATACCCATTTTATTCTTAGAATTGCCCGTAATAATATAGATGATGCACAAGTCACTGAAGACAGTTTGAACCTCACTGTTACTGTCTACAGAATAAAGATATTTGATCAACTCTAGGATTGTTACTCCTTCAACTTTACCAAACTGTGACCATCACTGATAATTATAAAGTTGCATAATAAACTGTACTTGCATTTGTAGATAGATATATGAGTTAAAAGTTAATGAGCAACATTTACTTATTTAGATACAACATAACAGATGCCAAATAGTATATGTAATGAATTATCAAATAAATACTACAGATATATGTGTCATAACAATTTATAAAAAAGTGAAAATACTTCCAAATTCAAGAGAAAAAATGCAAAAAGCTACTTGAACACTTTTTTTTTTTAACACAGTAGGCAACCTTATATGCTATATGTTTGTAAGCTAGTACACCAGAAATAAAACACAAGATTTATTATTTTTCTGTTTTGGAAAAATTTAAATGAAATAACTTGTGAAATTATTTTCTCAAACTAATCCATATGTTTATTCATGAAAATTGGGTGTGAAATATACAATCTCCTTGTATGTATGCATAGATGCAGTTTTAATCAATATTTATGATATTTATGGATACCAGCAAGGTGATATAATCTTTGTCTATAAAATATGGGTTTAAGGTAATAATAATATCAACTCCCAAACCCTCAGAAAATGAAAATTGAAAGTTGAACACTTTTTTTTATTTTATCAACCTAGAGATAAATGAAGGTTAATAATTAATTGTTTAGCTTCATATTGGACTGAACTTCTTAGCATTTTTAATAGAATCTATTCAAATATACCAGATGAAAGAATAAATTTGGCATCAACACACATAAATAAAATGTAAACACCAGAGAGTGGGAGGGGGGTGGGAGATAGGTGGGGAAAAAATTTAAAATAATTTCTTTAAATAAATAAATAAATAAATAAAATGATATGTAAACACAGTTCACTTAGATGTATTAAAGTCCAATACACAGCAGTCCCCTTAAAGTGGCCTTAAACAAGATATAGTCAATGTAGGATGTGGTTATTATAGCTGAAATAAGAATGAGTCTGAGTAGTCATAGAATTTGGAAGAATATTAATCTACTTTAAAAAGAATGTCTGACATTTGGGGAGTAATGTTTTGGTGTAGGAGAAGATAAGTATTACATGATTCGCTATGAGTCAGCAAACAGTACCCATCTATCAGGAAGACTGATGACCCTTTTTACTGGTTAATGCAATGTCCGTTTTCAAGTATCAGATGTCTTCATGATGTAAATTTTATGGCTCAACAACTTTCTAAGGTTATTCTATTTATGGTAGAGAGTAATTTGCCAATTTTAACCATGGTTGCTTGGAATAATATTCATTCTGATCTCCAAGTATAAGTTTATATTTATTGTGATAGATGATAAATTACCTGTCACTACCGAATGAAGTCCAGAAAGTTTACAGCTGTTAACTAAAAAGGGATCAAAGCTCACCTAAAAATTTTCTTTGAATTTAAAATACAAATGTGCTAACATTCACATCTGTTGTTAACTAATTCTCATACTTACTTGTTAATGCTTTTGTTTTGTTCTTTCTTACGATTCATAAAAATAGAGCCAATATTTTTTAAAAGTTCACCTGGAAATATGTATCAAAATTCAGGAAGTTTCAATTATGCTTTATAAAATATACTTGTTCTGGGAAGAATAGAGAAAGTTAAATATATAACTGACATCAACTGAGAGTTTTCTGTGTACTGGACACTGACTGCTTCACTTATGTTATTCATTTAAGTTATAAAACATCTTATTACTGTAAATATTTCATGAGTGGCCGTAGGACACAGAGTGGGTTGTCTTTTGAAGGAAGTGTAATAAATACACCCATGTCTCATACACAAGGCATTTTCATAGCTAAAATGCAAAGCTCTTCTGATTTAAGTGTGAGCAATATTTCTGGTCAATTCAGAAATCTGGAAGACTATACAGAGAAGGTTCTAAGACAAGGACAAAGAGAAGATTGGATAGGCTTTGGGTAAATATGTGTTTTCTTCATATAGTCTTTCTAATTTGATAACTTTTTTTCTATTGACCCCTGATTTCTCAATAAAATGCTTCTGTAAATCCATCACATAACTATGCTTTTCTATAAGGTGCTTTGTAAAGGTTAAGGCAGATGATGAGTCTTCCTTTAATAAAAAGATGGTGGTTAATGAATTTTTATGATAGTATTATTGGGTGATCTAATAAATATTCAAGCTTTCACTATATAACCTCAGAGAAAGGCTAATTTTCAGCAAAAACTTCTCTATTATAATCTAGAATACCGAAGCTTTATTATAGGCACAAATACAAATGAACAAAAAGACACAAATAACAATAAAAAAACAGTCAATCATTAAATTGTTTTAAGCTGATTTAAAATGCAACAGGCTTCATAGAGAATGTGTAAGTTAAGGATGCAGCAACAAGTCAAATACTACAGTCAAAGTCCCTGGTCTTGTAGTTTTCATGCTCCAGTGGGGATAAGACAATAAATAAATACATAATAAGTCAAAGGAGGAAAAGTTCTACAGAGAAAAATAAAGCAAGCAGTGGACACAGAATACGAAAAAGGAGAGTATTATTTTAGGTGAACTTTGAGCAGCAATCTGAATGAAGTGAGGACTGAACCATCTCGGTGTCTGAGGAAGATCTAGGAGAACCATCAAATATAAGCATTGTGTCTCAGAAGCACCCTTGGCTCATCAAAGCACATTGCTGTGCCTGGACTAAGTGAGGTGGAGGTGAATGTCAAGGAGAGAGAACAGATCACACAAAGGCTGGTAGGGCAGCTGCATTACCTAGTCTCTAAAGCGCACCCCAGCGGCCAAGCCTCCTGGGAGTGATTGGGACTCACACTCTTCCACACTGAATCTGGGCTGGGCCTGGGACAAATTTCCATGGACACAAGGTGGCAGAAGTGACACTGGGCTCATCTGTTTTCGGCCTACATCTCTAGGAGTCTTTCAAGTTTCTGCTAATGTGCTTTGGAAAGCCTTGAACCTCTATAAAAGGAGTCCAGCTACCCTACTGGAGAGGCCATATGGAAAGGGAGATGATTTGAGACCACATGTGATATATATTCTTCTGTGGGGATTAAAGGATTTATAAATTTTAATTTTAATATAATCGAATTGTCCTCCAACATATTTACACCGATTTTTACTCACCAACAATGGGTGAGCTGCACTCCTTTCTAGAGAATTATTCTTGGTTTACAGGAGCTTCCTGGCCAGAAAGCTTAAAGAAGCCCTGTACTCTATTCACTCTCTCCAGAAGCCTATAGCTAATGACTGATGGAGGAGGGTAGGTACAAAAGCCTGGTAGGTCCTCTGCCTGATGAGAAAATATTCTGGCAGAGTTCTGCTCCAGAAGCACTACCCCCCCCCCCCACAATGGGTGAAGCAAGGCTTGTTCTGCTTCTTCCTCTTCCCTATCTTCTTTCTTCCCTTACAGGTTTTACTCAAGAGCCCAAGTCCCCATCTCAGGGTCTGCTTCAAGGAAAGCCAACTAAAATAATAAGAATCTTGTAGCACAGGGATCAGCAAAATACAGCGCAAGTGCCAAATTGAGTCAGCTGCCTATTTTAGTAAATAAAGTTTTATTGGAACATTGCTATGCCCATTCATTTATGTATTATTTATGGTTGCTTTCACACTACAGTAGCAGATTTGACAAGTTGTAACAGAGATCATGTGGTCTGCAAAGCTGAAAATATTTACTCTCCAGCTCTTGACAGAAAAACTTTGCTGACCACTGTTATAGCACAACTTTGGAGGTTTTATTTATTGCAATAGTTCATCTATGCATTAAGCAACTATCCTTTGTGCTTCATAAAGTACAACAAATTGTAAGGGATAACTGCCCCTCAGACAATTTGCAGTCTAAAATAGGCCAAATACACATGAAGACAAACACTAAGTTAAACCAGAGTAGGGGTTATCTCTCTCTTCTTCAACACTCTATATCTGGGCTTAGCCGTCACTTGGCATATATTAAGGAATCATATACTTGTTGAAAATTAAATACTAAGCATATTCAATGAAGATATTTTGCTATGTTAAACATTAAATAAGTTTGATGTATTTGAGAAGTTTTCATGAAGAAGGATCACATTGGTTTGAACTCTGAAGAGAAATGAAGATTTCAGTAATGAAGAATGACGACTGGTCAGACAAAAAAATAAAATGAATTAAAATACAGAAGTAAGAATGTATATGGTCCATGGACATGCTACCCTAAACACGCCCGATCCCGTCTGATCTCAGAAGCTAAGCAGGGTAGGGCCTGCTTAGTGCTTGGATGAGAGACCACCTAGGAAGACCAGGTGCTGTAGGTGTTAAAAAAAAAAAAAAATGAATAAATATGATGAATTGGACACCATCAAAGAGTATTGTTTTTGTTCTTTTTTTCTTTTTTCTCTTCTTTCTTCTCCTCTTTCTCTTTGTCCTTCTCTACAGGCTTGTAAACCAAAGATACAAAGAAATGTACAGAAAAATTGTATTCAGTTTATAGAAGATCCTAGCGTAGGCTGAAAATTTTTACTTTTTCTATAGACATTAAAAAGAAGATTAAAGGATTGTTTTCAAGGAAGTAATAAGTCCCATAACCAAATGAACTCTCACAGTAAACTTTATAACCATAGGATTAGTATATTCATGAAATAACTTCTTGATGAAATCAGGCAGTGATTACGCTTGAACTTATTCTTTTAATTAGAAATGACATGGAAAATTCATATACTTATTGGAGTTAATATCTATTGAATAGGGTTGTATATCTTAGCAACCATTTATGGTATTTTTGTATTTGCTTTGAAATATAAATGTCTTTATTAATTTTTTTCTTTCCTAAGAGTATGTATATAAGAATTTTCATACTCGTTGTCTTTAAAATCTAAAACTCACTAGACATTTTCATGGGCCCTTGGTGTCTTTATGTTATTTGTCTCCTCTTCAGTCATCTTCTCTCACCATTCTTCCCAGCAGAATATGATCACAAATTACCTAAAAAATATATGTAATATAAACATGACATTTATTCTTATAGTCACATTCATTATTGAAATGGTGGATAAATTTTCAATGTAAGAAATTTTAAAAGAAAGAGCTATTAGTAAAAAAGAGGAAGAAATTGTCAGGATGACTCTTACTAAAATATGAATCTTCAATCTTCAGTGCCTGTATTTTTTCTGTTTGTATTAATGCAGTCATTATAATCTTGTTTTACTGTTTCTTCTGGTGAGATATAGATTTTATGTGTTTGAAAAGTTGGAAATGATAGGCTAGTTTAAAAAGAATAATATTGTCTTGATTGTTTATAAATTGTAAATATATAAAAGACTGGAAAATGGAAGACCATGTGGCTTCGATAAATGAGAATTTGACAAATGGGTAGAGACAACATATACAGAGTTGGAACACAATAGCTTATGCTTACTGTTGTCAACAAGTACAATTAGGACTAGGTGAATGGAAAAGTTAGGGCACAATCATATCTAGAAACTTGCAGACTAAATAAAATTTTCTACATTGTTATGAAAATGACCTCTACTGCTGGACAAAAAGTACAATATGGGCTTGGTATTGAGCTGTTGCTACAGAAGGTGTACAACACTAATAAATACTAAGAGATTATTTTAGTGGGGATAGGTAACTTCACAAATGAGCACCTTTGAGGAGTTTTGCTATGGAAAAAGGGACTTACAAATATATAACTGTGAGATTTCAGTACGTGTGAGTTTTCTGTTTAAGGTGCAATGAATTGAATGTTGAGAAAAAAGGCTGATTTGGAAGCTGTGCTCACTCTATTACTCCAGATACCCTGGGAGACGTCAGTGATTGTCGGGATGAGCTCTCGGAGATTAAACTCTCCCTGGATTCTAAGATCCTTTGTGGAAGGAATTTTTAGATATTTTAGCTATTGTTTATTTTCATTAACTTCAGGATCTATTTCAGAACTTTGCACACAGTGGTAGTTCATCAATTTTTAATAAATCGATGAATAACATTCATTTTTAAGTGAATTTTTAAGAAGCTCAAGAAAGTTTTAAGGGAAAAAAGTTATGAAAATTTTCTCAATAAAACAATGAGAATAAGTCCTATACTTAAATGAACCTGATTCTGTTAAGCTCTAAATCTGGTCTCTCTATTTTAGGAGAAATTTGGTGGTCCATATGTTTCTCAAAACTTAACTACACATGATTTAGGTTTTTTGACTGGCTTAGACAAAAGAAATCTAATGTTGTGGACATCTTAGAATATTTTATGTCTTTCCCCTCTAGTGGCCATAACTCTTTCAGATCGCTTATTTCAAATGCTATAAGCCAGAGGCAAAATTGAAATAGTAAAAAGTAATTTGTGGAAGTCAGGCTTGCTTCACAGGGGCCTTGGGTTAATGTGAACCATTAAGAACAGGTATGTTAATATTCACTTGCATTTTTTTCTCTGTATTTTATGATTTTTTTTTAACTTTTCAATTTACCTTAAAATCTATTAGTATTGGTAGAAGATGAGGTGATAACTTGATTATTTCTCTAAATAATATTTTAGGTAATAAGTAACATGATGTTTCTCTTATCAGGTATGTATTTCATAATTTCATACATATGTGAAATTATATACATAAAATTATATATGTGAAATCTGTATTATATATATATTTTACATTTATGTCATTAATCTCTATATCAATTTTTACAAAATACCATATTGTTGTTTGAATATTGAGTAAAAATGCCACCTTTTATTAATTTTTTTCAAAATATTTTAATTGCTCATTGTTTCAGATAAATACATGTTCTTTTTTCTTTTCTTTTTTTCAAAAATAAATGTTTACCGAGGATCTACAAGGTATTAGACACAATAAACAAGATATACATGGTCTCTGTTCTCATGAAGTTCATAGTGTAGTCAGTGTATATCTAGGCTAAATCTTCTCTCCAAATTCTCCTTTGTGTTTCTGCTAAGGTATAATAAGCCAGACTATGAAGAAGTCTTATGAATAGTATTTTATTTGCTTCATTTTGTTAATGAGAGAGAGAACCTATCAGTCTACTTCATTCTTTTCACCTGGTCCACCCATCAATAATTTTTGACCTTTTGATTCTCTAGAGTTGAGACACTTGCAAAAGAAAGCAGGAATCTTATTTTCTGTATTCATATAGTATACCTAGCTCACGACACTAGCACATAGTAAACAGCAGATTTGTTACTGCTATCTTGACACTTATTACAAATGTAAAACATGGCTATGTAGTTGCTATTCTAAGTCATTGCTCTGATCTCTTTCCCATTTAAAAATCATAAGGCAAAAACTGTTACTCCTGACAAACTAATTCTTTTATTATAATATGATATCAATAACTCATAATATTTCTAGTTTTCTAGGATATCTTGAGCTAAAATCCATGTCCAATTTCAACACGTGCCCTTAGCTAAGATCTCTGCCAGAATGACCACACCCACTTCAGTTTTGGCTCTCCTTTTTGTTCTTTTGCAAGAATGTGCTGCTAAATCTAACATCTTTTTGTTAAAACTGATTTTAAAAATAATAACCATAATTAAAATTTACAAGCATTTATATCCTCTTATGAAAATTAAGTTTAAATGTATAATAGAATTTACCTTTAAGGTACATTATCACTTTTTATTTTAAGACTACCTCTTAGCAGAGCCATGTCTTTGTGGTCTGTAATTCTGCTTAGGGACAGGAAATTATATTTGCATAGAGTCTACACTTCCTTTATATTTCAAAGTATCTACTGGTCATGCTGAGTTATGTATTTTAGCGAACATTCGCTGTTGGCTGCTCCAAATCCACTTTCTTGTCTTCTTTCAGTGCTTAGCTTTACAGACTTCACAGGGCACTTGTCCTTTGCTTTTGGTTGGATTCAGCCAAGGGAACATACAAGAAAGAGATCAGGAGAAGAAGAAAGAATTTGAGGCATTTATTCCCCTCAGTTCTCTCCTTGCTGATGGAAGGTTGTACAGTAGGGGCTGAGTTTCTGTCTTCTGTGGGGTCGGCATCTCCTACATCTACGGTTTCACTGGGTGTATAATAGCATTCCCCACTGATAATGGTTCCCTTGCTGTTGCTAACTTTACCATTCCTTGGTGCCCTTCTTCAATACTGCTCAACTTTGTAAATAGTCCTTGTTACATGCTCTTTAATTGCTGTTTTAAAATTTTTATATTTTTTCTTGTCCATGCCTGATTAATACATGTGAGTTCTTATTTGCTTGAGCAGGGTAAACAGAATGGACATCTCTGCTGATCCAACCCAGTCCCTCCAGGCTGTAGAATCATGAACTTCACTTTGCACAGGAGAAGAGTCAGAAGAAGTAGCTGAATTGAACTAATAATGTGATAAATTATAAAACTGAATAATTTATAATATACTGAATATAATAGATTAGTCTATTATATTTTGATGTAATTTAATTGTCCTAATAAAGATTCTAGGCCAATATAGTGGGGAAAAACTCCCATGGAAATTTTTAGTGTTTACGATCAGGAGAAGAAATTGATTCTGTGAAAGGATATGAGAAGGTAGACAATGAGCCTTAGATAAGAATAAAAAAAGAAACATTGTTTTCTCCCTGAGACATTATGTCAATTGGGCCTAGATTATAGAACATGAGAGACCCTGGGTACTTCTGATGGTTATAAACTGAGTTTGCATGTAATAAAGTGTTAGGAAGGCAGCTTTGGAAAGTCCACATACTGCCATTTCAATTAGCAATAATTCTCTATTTTATCTGCTTTCCATAGCAAGATTTTACCAAAAGTTGTTGGATTAATGAAATGATATGATCATTTTAGGCCTATTGAGTGAACTAAGGTACTGGTGGCCCACTAATAACAACTGAGGTATAGTTGTATTCAGGAGAGTGATTTTAAAAGGGTTATCATCAACACAGGCAGCTGCAAAAACACAGAGACACCTGGATCCTGGTCTTGAGATGACAGAAACTTGGAAAACATTTGAGGTAGGCTAATTTCTGGCAATCAAGTTGGCAAGAACTCATGCATGCAAACAATGGTTCCTGGAAGAACACTTGACTCTGTTTTATAATTAGTCATTGATGAAACTAGGCCCTTTGTATTGTAATTGTTTAATATCTAATTATACTCTTAAGTTCCAAGTTCACTGTAAGCTGGTACATTTCTTTTTTTCAATTCTTTGGTACACATTCAATAAATATGGGTAATAATAAATTCTAGAAATAAAAGAGAAGTAAAAAATTTAAGAAGAAAGGGAGAAAGTATTACATAGATGAAAGAAGACATATTGTCTAGTAGGTGCGGACCATGAGTTTTTATAACTTTGTGACCAGGGGCAAGTTGCTTAACCCCTCTTTGCCTCAATTTCCTCATCTGAAATTGACCCTAATAAAAGTATTTAGTACATTGAGTTGTTGTGAAGAATTAAATCTTTTAATATATGCAAAGCACTTAGATCACTGCCAGTCATATGGTAGGCTCCAAATAAGTCAGCTATCAATATTATAAACTGTAACTGTTATTATTACAATTATTATAACTATGATTGTTATTATTGCTATTACTACTAATATTTAAGTGAATAATTTAAAAAATTGGATTGAAAGTGGATAATAGTGACAGCTGAGACCATTGGCTTCCAAGAGATATTTTATTTTCACTACTTTAGTTCACAGTCTCCTATGTTTGAACCACTCTGATTTTATTATACATATACACAATTGTGTATGAAATGATATGCTATCTTTCTTTTTCATCTATCTTATATGTTTCATTGCCATGAGATTTCCCCACATTCATCATTTCTTTAGGGACTGGACATTTTTTCACGGTCCCTTTTCATTCCTTCTTATTTCTCCTACATTGTAGAACAGAGATAAAGCACAAATTGTGCTTGCAAAACCACAGAAAATGATTACACAGGGAATAATTAAGAACATTTTCATAATTGCTACACATCTTCACAACATTAATTTAGATTTAATAATTAGAAATGATAACTATTGCATTAATAATACTTCATGGACAGATAGAGATTGTGATCAGTTTTTCTTTATGTTTATAGTCTCTCTTTCACTATATGACATTAGATAATACCATAATGTAGGAGTTAGAGAGCCAGAATGTACCTGTCAGCTTTCGAAGAAATAATGATGAACATGACATAGGTGACATAACATTTTATGTTCAAGTATGGATAGCCTAAGGGCAGAGGAGCCCAGTTCACTTGGACTATATAGCATTATCACCATCCCAGTACACACCCTGGAGAAACTAGCTTCGCATAAGCAAATTGACAACTGTTTATATTTTTATACAACTAGTGATATTTGAGAAAGGCTGTATTTGATCAAATCATCCCCCAAATAACTATAATACTTGAAATTCCATCCTTTCTTTTTCTTAGGAGACAATGGATTCCTCCCCCTACCTCCTTTAAAATGCAAAGAATAAGGATGAGAGAAAAATTAAGACATTATATAGCAAAAATAGCTCTTTGGGCCTTCCCCAAAGGGACTAATATTTTGGAGTGAGATGCAATGGATACAGGTGATAAAGGAGAAAGAATCTGGTTTCATGAGTCAGCCAATCTGGGTTCTAACTCTGATCTCTCCCTATCTTGGTATACAAACTTTGAAAGAGTGTTCATTGCTTTTAATGTCATTTACTCACTTATAGTATACCTCTAGGGGCAAAATGGTGCACTGGGATAACATAACTTCCAGTCTTGAGAATATCAGAGTCTATTCAAAGGAACAGTAATGGCCCATGTCAAAGTTAAATACCAGGGCAATGCAATATGTAATTCTCAAGCAACTGGTATAAAAACATGAAAATTAAAAGGGTAGGGGATCACCGTAAACTGAGGGGTGGGGAGGATAGGATCTGAGGAGACGGTAAAGGATGAAATAGGCTGAAATCCGGGGAAAAAAATATGAGTTACTAAAAGGGCCCTACATGAGGTAAGACTTTGGGTTTAAACTTGAGATACAAACTTTTTATGATTCATAAATAGATTATAATGAGGGAATTTAGTTTTATGATCTCACTAAAAGTCATTTTTTTTTTTTACACGCCTACAGCACCCGGTCTTCTTAGGTGGTCTCCCATCCAAGTACTAACCAAGTACTAACCCTGTTTAGTTTCCGAGATCAGACGGGTTTGGGCTTGTTCAGGGTAGCATGGCTGTAGACTCACTATAATTCTTGATAGCTTATATACACTTCCATCTTCATTCAGTTTGTTAGCCAACAGTTAGCATTCATTGTTTAACTCAGGATTTATATGGGAGGGAAATAATTGGGAATCTAGTTGTTTCTCTTTACTTTGATAATAATAATAAAAAAGATTTTAAAAAGTTGCCAAATGGAACCATTGATTTTTATTTCAAAGTAAGCAACTATAGTCTATTCTCTGATAAAAATGAAGAATTTCCTTTTCAGCTGATAAGGCACAGAGTATTTATCTTTGGTTGATCAAATAAAGAAGTTGGCCTAGGCTATTCATCTGCTTTTATGAGGCTTTGTTAACACAAAGAGACAATGAGGCTAAAAGTGGCTTTTGACTTATCGGATCCTTATCATATTTGCACTCGTTCATGACGGAAAATAAAAGTCAGGTGGCAGTTAAATTAGATAAACTTTCTAAAATACAAAGAAATGTGAGAGATGGTAAGTTTCTTCTTTCATTCTCAGGAGCTTATATGAGAAGGAATGTTGCTTGGGATTTCAAAGAATAAAGTTCACTTTATCTCCCTGGCCTTGGTGGCATGTACTTAGCACAGCACATAAACAAAGAAAGAGAGACATTAATCCCACACCAATCCACTTACAATTATCTCTGTCTGCTATAGCCAGATGTTGTGATACAGTTACTGCACAGTGAGGCTAAGCACATCATAGGAAGAGAATATCGTTTTGCTCTGATATTGTATGTTTGCTCTATATTGTACGCAGACCTCAAAAACATTGTTTTAACGTATTAAAAAATTAGAATGTCTCAAAAGCATTGACTATTTTAATGATAACTTTGAGTTTTATTTTGGAAGTAAAATTCCCTTTCTGATTCTTCTATTGCCACACGTATATCTCAAATGTACAGAAAAACCTCAATGGCTACCTTGTCTGCAGAATCAGAATCCCTTCTTAGCGTCCTTAACAAGTGTTTCTTCAATACCTCCACTACAGGGGGCTTCTACCGCTGAAATCATCTGGTCTCATTGTGCACAGCTCAGTCTGTCAGACAACCTCTCTTTGACTGAAACTTCTCTTAATATACACCGATTAGAAATAGTTCTTATAATCAAATAGTGCTCTGTCAACATATTTGTGCTTCAAATATTTGAAGAACTCTTTATCTTATTTGTCTTAGCTTTCTCTTTTATTGACATTCTCACCTCCTTCAACTCTTAATCATGTAACTTGGTTTCTAAGTTTCTTATTCTAACTATTCTGCTGTGGATTTGCCTTAATTATCAACAACTCTTTTAAATATTTATCCAAAACTAACTGTACTCCAGGTGTGAGCTGATAAGCATAGAATACAGAAAATTGTGATTTAGACAGTATTTTTGTTAATGTAAACAAATGTTGATTTTCATAGCGGTCATATTGTGTAAGTTATAGTCAACCTAAATCTTGAGATTTGTTTTCAATATGATCTAATGCATACTTTTAGATAGATACTTAAAAACATTATGTATAAAAGTTAACATTATTTCTGTTAAAGTTCAACTTGTCTTTTGGTTCCTGAATCTGCTACATACTTAATTTGTACCTTTATGATTCTAGGACTTCTGAGACTTTATCTAAAACACGAATTATAAACACCATAGAGAATTTTCATGGAGAGAATTTTCAAATAAAATGAGGCCCTCCAGTACTTCCTTGTAAATATTCATACCAGAGTGCTTTTTTTTTCTCACAGGCTTCCTCTACTATTCCTAACTTTCCCTAAAGACTTTTGAATTTAGCAGTCATATTCCAGTTCAAGCAAGTACAAACTAAATGAGAGACTCAGGATTAAGATTTGTTCCTTTTTCCCCAAACCAGAGTTTTTTTTCCCAAAATTTTAAGTGTCCAAAGAGAAAGTAAGATAAAAGAAAGGAGACTCATAGGCCCAAGTGGTTACCAGAGGCAAAGGGGAGATGGGGGGAGGTATAAAAAGGTAAATGGGGTCAAACATATGCAGACAGAAAGAGATTTGACTTTGGATAGGGAAGACACAATGCAATATACAGATGATGTATATTGTACACTTGAAATCTATATAATTTTATTAATCAATGTCACCCCAATAAATTTAATAAAATTAAAAAAAAAAATACATGGAAAGGTTGGACATAAAAGGGGAGAGTATTAATACAAATAGGAGTTTTACACCTATAAGATAAGCAAGTCCATGAAAGGAATCCTTATCAAAATAATAAATTAACAAATAACAGTATGCTTATTATAGTATAGGGCACATAGAAGAAAGATAGACATGATTTGTGCTCTAAAGGAGCATAGATTCTAATCAAGGGATTCAGGAGGACAAGGCAAACAAGAGAATAAATTAAAAAATATTAAATGTTTTAAATAAGTATTTTAGTTGATAACATAGCAAAAGTTATGGATAATGAAAGAGGTGGTTGTGTGGGGCCTGGTCCAAGGAAGCTCTGACAGAAGGAACAGCTTGCATGAGGCTTTTAAGGGGATGATTGAGGATGGTATTCTAAACAGAAGACCAGCATGAACTGTCTTGATTGGCATCTGGTTGGATCATATTCTGCCACTCTGTTTATATATATGATTGGGGTCATATTTATTTTGAAAAATTAATTAACTGCCACTACAACTTTTGAGACAAGTAATTATTAATGATTCCAAGCAATGCAACTGAGTTTTTAACAAACATTGAACTTATGTATCTGAGTGAAAGTGTTTTTTTTCCCCTAAATGAGGATCTTGGGAAGCTACACATCGTTTCTGAAGTACTGAGGGGGAAATTAGAAGAGCAATGGGCAGGGACAGTCCCAGTATGCTACAGGCTACATGCAACTTTTTTATTTTATTTTATTTTATTTTATTTTATTTATTTTATTTTATTTTATTTTATTATTTTATTTTATTTTATTTTAAATTTTTGGGTTTACTTTGATTAACAAAATTATTTAGGTTTCAAGTGTACAATTCAACAATATGCCACATATAAATTGCATTGTGCATTCACCTTAGAAACCAGATCTAGAAAAGGCTATGAGTCTCAGTAACAGAAATTCAAAGGGGCCCACAGTTTTCTTGAGAGTTTTGAACCAAAAAACCCAGGAGCGAGACTAAATTCAGGAATGTTCTGTTTTGTCAGGAGCTAAAGAACATAAATTTGGTCTTAAATAAGTTTCCGGATTCCTTTGATCTCCTTCCTCTGAACTGTTTTCATGAAACGCCTTACCTTAGATGCTCTCTTAACATGTCCCAATCAATAGGCCCATGTTTCTACATACTTCGACCAAAGATGTTGTTTTGCTAAAAGCAATCTTGAATATTCTCTTTGAGAATTTCCATAAAGTGTGATGAACACTATTTAGAATATGGTCATTGGATAGGGTAATTAACAATTTGAAATACAGTAGATTCATGAGGATTATAATTTCTGCATTTCGTGAATTGGATCTGAAGATAAAAGGAACTTATCTTCCAAAAAAGGAACTGCTGAAATATTAGAGCACCCTGTGAATAGCTATAGCAACTAAATGGTGTTATATAGGGACTGCTTTAAAGAATAATGTTCACCTGAGTGTATGAACTTTAATCTTATAACATTTATAAAAAAATAAGTCTATTAATTTTAAATTGCATCAGGTATGACAATTATGAGCCTATAGAATTGAGAGTCAGGTGAAAAAATAATTTATCTCTCTTTTTCAATTTAGAAATCATTTTTCCTCATGTTAAAAGGCAAAAGTTGTATTCATAGTATAATTTCTTCTTATAATTAAGGCAACTGCAATTTTTTAAAAGTCTGAATGTTTTCTAAGTTGATTGCAATATCTAAATGCCAAAATTCTATATATTTAGGAAAGTCTTTGGAAAACTCCCACAAGGCACAAAACTAAATATTGCTGCTGGGGAGGAGGAAGTGGGGAGAAGGGGATGGAGGAATCAGGGGGGATCACATGAATTAGGTACCCTTCACCTTGGTCTAAAAGCACTTTTTAAATTCACCAACTATCACTTCTGTCTCTATCAACAGAGTGATAAAGAATAGAATGGAATGTGACCATCCTGAGGTTGAATATGCTTGGTGACTGTGTGGATATTCTTTTGCATTTCTTTTCAATCTTAACATTGACATTTTTGACCAACTTAAACTTGAAAGCAATTATCCTGGGATTTCTGAAATTTAAATTTCTAGTGAATTGTAGAGTAAATCCAGCCATTTTTCCTTAGTATACTGGCATGATGTATAACTTTAGAATTTATTGCATTTTACTTATGAGCAAAGTGAGAGATAGTATGAAAATAGTAGGCAGTCTGTTACAGAAGAACAAGTGTACTGAAGAGTTCCAAAATAAATTTGCTATTGGTTGAATAAGTGGGAGTCTTTCTCTCTTACATGAATTTGTGTCAGACTCATGGGGAAGTGCTGTGTCCTAGTGAGTAGAGAGGTCCTAGGAATACGGTGGTGCTGATTTCTCTTTCAAGGTCTGGGCAAGGTGCCTGCAAGAACATACTCATATAATGTGGTGTCTTCTCTATGACTATGCCACAGTGCGTAGCAGAAAACTTCAGAAAATGTGCAGTTTTTTGGGGGGTGGGGGGTTATAATGTGCCCGTATAGAAAGGAATTAGGAGCTCTGAGGCATAACTGAAAACTGCAGACCAGGTTTGAATCCTGTCCTTGCCATGTGGTGTGTTACTAACATCTGTGGACCTCTGTAACCACATTGACAAATGTGATAGTAATCTTTACCTCATGCATTTTCCCCTTAGCTTTATGGAAATATAATAGACATTTAGTTGCTCATATTTACATTGTACAAGTCCATGAGGTTTTTTTTTTTTTTCAGTTACAATTGGCACACAATAATATATTAGTTTCAATTGTACAGTATAGTGATTTGATATCTATGTAACTCACAAAGTGGTCACCCCACTAAATCTAGTATCCCTCTTCCCCCTTACATATTTATTACAACACTGTTAACTATTTTCCTTATGCTACACTTTATATCTCCATGACTACTTTGTAACTATCTCTCTATACTTCTTAATCCCTTTGCCCTTTTTCAATGTACCCCCAACCCCTCTCCTGTTCTAGTTGCCCTCAAAATATTCTCTGTATCTATGAGTTTGTTTCCGTTTTTGCTGTTATTGTTGTTTACTTTGTTCTTTAGATTCTGTATGTATGTGAAATCACATGGTATTTGTCTTTCTCTATCTGGCTTACTTCATTTAGCAATATAGGTCTATTGAGACAATGTCTTTTTCCATCTCCTTCCATTTAGTCTGTGTGTGTCTTTTAATCTGAAGTAAGTCTCTTATAGGCAGTATATGTAGAGGTCTGGTTTTCCTATCCATTCAGCCACACTTTCTTTTTGTTAGAACATTTCATTCTTTTCCATTTGAGGTATTTATCAATAGATATGCAATTATTACCATTCTTTATTCATATTTTGAATATATATTTTTTCTTCTTAAAGAAGTTCCTCTAAAATTTTCTATAATACTGTCTTGATATTGATAAATTCCTTTATTTTTGTCTGGGAAGCTTTTTATTAGTCCTTTGACTCTAAATGATAACTTTGCTGGATAAAATATCCTTGGTTGTAGATCCTGGGTTTTCATCACTTTGAATATTTTGTGCCAAGCCCTTTTGTCCTGCAGTTTCTTTTTGAGAAATCACTACCAGTCTTCTGGGTGCTTCTTTGTATGTAACTAATTGCTTATTTCTTACTGCTTTTAAGATTCTCTCTTTGTATTTAAACTTTGGCATTTTAATTATGATGTGTCTTGGTATTGGCTTCTCTGGATTCATTTTTTTGGGGGGCTCTCTGAGCTTCCTGGGGTTGTATGTCTATTTCCTTCACCAGGTTAGGGAAGTATTCCATCATTATTTCTTCAAATAGGTTTTCAACTTCTTATTCTTCCTCTTCAGGTACCCCTTTAATTTTGTCCCATAGCCTCCTTAAATTATTATTATATCCCTGGTTTCCTGTTCTTGCTATTCTGATTGCATGGCCTTGGCTTCTCCATTCTCTATATCAGTGGTCTGATCCTCTTCTTTATCCACTCTGTTGATTCCCTCTAATATACTCTTCATCTCAGATAATGAAGAATACAGATAATGTATTCTTCATTTCTGACTGGTTCCCTTTTATAACTTATATTTCCATTTTTTACATTTTTTATTCCTTTGTTAAAGTTCTCACTGAGTTCATCTACACTTACTCTAAGTTTATTGAGCATCTTTAAAACCCGTGTTTTGAATTCTGCATTTTGGATTACTTGACTCCATTATATCTGAATCTCTGTTCTGTTCTCTCATATGGTTTCTGCTTCTTTGTCTTCCCATTTTGGTTGCTTTTCTGTGTCTGTTTCTATGTCTTAAGCAAAGCTCTTAAGTTCTTGGTCTTATTAGCGTGGCTTTGTGTAGTAGGGGTCCAGGTGCACAGTCCTGAGAGAGATTCAGCTGTAGGTCAAATTTAGCCACACCCTGTACCCCTCTTGGGCCACCTGTTACGATTCAGCAAGCAATCCACAGATTCTGTGCTTACAGTTGCCTCAAGAAGCCACACCAGAAACCAAGGTCAGCTGCCACCAATGTGAGTCTTGGAGTTGCTCAGCAAGTGGCACAGGATTCACTGAGGACAAAACTGGATGTGGCTTGGGTAGGACCACAAGATGGGGGAGGTAGAGTTTCAGGGAATCCTCTGGGCAACCTCTGTTATCCATTTAATGACTTCTCCACTATGGCGGCGTTGAGTCCACGCACTGGGAGCGGCGAGGGCTCAACAGAGGAACAATGGATATCGCCGGCACTTCTGCCTGGGAGAAAGCCTCGCCTCAAGCCCTTGTTCCAAACATTCAGTGTCCTCCTGTAAGTCCCTTGTGCCCCCTGAGCAGTTGACCTGGCATTAATGCTCAGAGCCAGTGAGTCTGTTCCACGAAAGTCTGGTTGCAGACACGGCCCCTTTAAGAGGATTGACACAGCTGCAGGCTGCCATAGCCTCTGTCCCCCTCAGCTGCTGGAGATGGGGTAGCCTCATGTCTTCACCCCCTCCTACCTCCTACTGTTGCAGGGTGATTTCTCCCTGGTTGTAGGGCTTCTGTTCATCTAGACTCTAGGTAACACTGCTTGGTGTTTGCTCTGTGTTTCCATCACAACTTTGATATGGTCACAAGAAGAGATGAACAAAGCTTCTATCATCTACGCCACTTTGCCTGGTCTCCACCTTGTGCATTTTTGAGTGAGGATTAAATGAGAGAGTAGATGCTATGTCTTCTCAAGAGCTAAGTATGCATCATGTCATCACTGTTCTCAAGTTCTGTGTCTTGACTAACTATCTTTCGGTTTCTCTCAGTGTGCATGTCCCCAATCAAATACATTCTCCTCCATGAGGACATTTTTTTATTTCCTCAAAATCTAAAGGGTTCTATCTCAGAGATCAATCAATGGTCTTCCCACAGCATCGTCAAGGTTTACCTTCCTTTGAGTTATTTATTTGTGGGGCCATCTTCCTTTGTAAGCTGTTAACACCTTGGCAACAGTACGCATGTATGTTATAGATACTTGCAGCCTAGTTCCTCTTTCCTCTAATAACAGCCACAGCCGGACCTGTGTCACTTCTCTATCCAGCCAAGTTTCCTCTTTGGTGAAATGACAAGGTTGGAGAGGTGCAAAAGCTTACCTCTGTCCAATTGACTTAAATTCCCTCTGGTATTTTTTTTTCTATTTTCCAGCTCAGTTTCTCAGTCCTCCTTGCCTTTTTTAGACTTTTGCCTTCTGTACACATCCAGTGCATTTGCCAAGCAGGTTTTCATTCTGTCTCAAATCAATCAACTTATGACCCATCCAAAATTGTTCATGTTCACATTTACATTGATTGGGCATATGATATGTTATATTAAATACAAAAGAGGCACAATTACAATGCACTTAATCATATAGGTATGGAGGAGGGAAATCTCTTTATTATCAAAAAAAGAGGGAGCATAAGCACTTACATACCTGATAGGAAGCCTCCAGGGCCTGCCTGCTCCAATTTCTCTCCAGACTACCCTTCAGCATGCAAGAATCTTGCTTTTACACTAGAATTGGACTGTGAGTGGAAATGGATTCTGCACCTTGGCATTCATATTCATTATAGCATTCTTCCCTGCTAGGGACTAAGGAATCAGGAATGGGACAGGGAGGACCAAACAGAAAGCACATCATCAGAGAATCCTCAGTGTTGAGAGAGCTACAGTGATATGGTTTTATATTTTCTCATAGGTGCAGGTGCTCTAAAACAATGTGTTTAGATGGTGTAATTCAATTGAGTTGGGTGGCTTTTCACCCCTGCTTTTCCAACGAGGCTCTCTTGCAATTTCCTGTCCATTCCTGGTCACTGACAGATCTTAATAGCAAGCCCATATTTAGGAAATTAATTAAAGGAGAGGGAAAAAAAACTGGACTGGTGTCTGAAGCTAACTCATTTGGGGAAAACTCAGATTTAAAAAAAAAAGAGAATTTCAAAAGAAGTAAAGCAATTTAGTAATCACAAGACTGAAAATCAAGATACTGGGTTCAAAGTCTCACCCTAGCTACTAATGTAATAGATGAGAAGCCTGGTCAAGTCACCCAGTCTCTCTAGATTTGGGGGCTTTCATGTTTAAAATGAGGAGATATAAATAGATCCTCTCAACTCAAATATGTTGTGACTATGTAAATCATTAGACACAATGACTCCATGTGAAGTAGACATTTGAAGGTAAGAGTTTCTTCTCAGTACTCTTAAAAACATTGTAAATGTGACCATATGCTCTGCTTACATGTAAAACCTAATTATATGAGATTCTCACACAATCTTAGCTATACATGAATTTATGAGAGGATAAGTTACCAGACACAGGTTGTCATCGAAGGCAATATCACTGATAACTGTACTCTACACACTTAAAATATTTAAGAAATGTCTTTAAGAAATTTTTTTAAAAAAATAAAATCATAAAAAGTACCTGAATTATTTTGCATCTGCAAATTACTAATCAAAATTTGGCATATTTTGTACATCACTGTATAATTTTCTTATTTTCCATTCAAAACTTCACATTTTTCATTCAAACTAAAATGCATATTTCATCAACATGTTATTTAGAAATGGTAATGAATCATTTAATTAAAATCAGATCATTCACCTGTGGCATATGCTACTATGAAGTGTGAGGTGGACTTTTTCCAGCCCGATTGTCAGTTTACTTCACATACATCTTCATGAAAAAATAAGGCCATATCTAGTGCCACTGATTACCAAATTCCTCTTTAAAAACATAAGTTTTTAAGCTTTAATTTTTACTCTAGCCTTTCTGAGCTTATTAGAATTTATAAACTGTGCACAGTATAATTTTGATTATTTTTTTAAAAAACTAATAGTTCTACTTAGAGAGGAAAATAAGAGGGAAAGTAAACTCCAATTAGACAAGTTTGCACATAGGGTTGATTTTTTTTTTTTTCAAGTTCAAGGATGAAAAGAGGCATGCAGATTTGGGGTCATTTTGTGAAAATCAACTGTTTTCAACTAAAAACGTAAACACTTTTCAGTGCTGAATCTTCCCCCAAAGCAGTGTGTCATCAGCTGAAACTGACAGGCCTTTTCTTACACTGACAGCTTGGAAGGGAGACACGTTCCACCAAGAGGCCCAGTTTACCAGTTTGAAGAAACTTTCCTATCTCAAAAATCCTCTCCAGCAGAGCTCCTTGGGGGGTTTATTAATCTCAAAATCACAATCCGGAGAATCCAACCTGATCTTTTGCCTTAGAAAGCCACATGTTCCCTCAGCTGCAACGGAAGCTTGAGGATCCACTGAGGTAGAAACCCTCAAGGCCTTCCCTACCGTTGCTAGGGCATGGGGCAGCCAGGGTTATTTCTGGGATGTCTTATAGCTGACCTAATCACATCTTCCTCTGCGGGTCCCCTAATCTGAGAAAAATGTAAGAATTTTTGCTGCCAGAATTGAATATTTTTTCTAAAACAGCTAAAAAAAAAAGAAAAATGTCACAATTTGGAATACACTGACTTAAGAATGCTGAAAGAATTAAAAAAGAAGGAAAGAAATTATGGGCATGAAGGCTATAATTCATGTAAAACACACACACACACACACACACACACACACACACACACACACACAATAGAGCAAAAGAACTGTCCTTTGTGGAAAGGATGGTCCAGGATACAGAAGAGCATGGTAAGTGCCACAGACACTTTGTCCACTGTTAACTTCTGAGGGGCAGCCCTGCACAGTAGCAAGGGCTGGATGGGGGCTGAGCACCTCCACTCCATGCAGTCAGTGCCTCCTGCAGTACTCTGAGAAGATACAAACTTTGCAAGTGAAACCCTTGCTTGCCTCTTAGATCTTCATTGCCAGATGCTCAATATCTTTTTCTATTGACCTTCGGTTAGGAGTGGCTCTGAACCATTTAGCTTTAAGTTTCTCTTCCTCTTCTCTCCATCTCCCATGGTCTCTCCTTCAAATGGTTAATGATCTGGAAACAATTAATGATCCTGGGAGTGTGAGACCCTGTTAAGGGATCCTTTGCAAAGTGGATTTTTTAAAGGAATAATCATTTGCTAACGTATTAGCAAGTTCTAACCAAGGTATACACATTTTCTTAAAGAGGCTAGCCTGTCCTAAGCCTTCACATGATGCCATGGATATTCTATTGTGTGACTTACATATGGATGTCGCGAATATTCACAATGCAGACTTTTATAGAAAATGCATTAGAGGCAAGTGATCTTTGCCAGACCCATTTTTTTCTTTCCTGTGATTATAATTTTCTTACCTTGTGTGAGAAGAAGGTTCACATAAATAACTCTAAGAGACTACTGTGACATTAGTTGTCTGTTGAAGTTTCAAGTGTGGTTTTATTGGACTCAATTTAACATATAATCTCTTTGAGGACCTACTCTGAGCCCAGAACTATGCCAAGAACTATTAGGATTTTATAGGATTAACTTTCTCTCTTAAAAGTTTGACCATCCATTTAGTGAAATAAGAAATAGTCACAAAATAAATAATAAAAGGAGGATTCGAAAGAACATTGATATGAAAAAAATCAAGCAAAACATGCTTTTAACAAATGCATATGTAACTAAGCTGATTCTGAGTCAATTTGCTGTATTTAGGAACATTCAGAAAACAATTTTACTTACAGTTCTTTCATTGCTCATTTTAGTCTTCAAAAAATTAATACTGAAAGAACTGTATACTGTATGTCCATTTTACATTTTAGAATAAATAAAACCTAGTTATATTTCTATACTTTATGGTAGATATTATTCTTATAGTTTTTTTATGTTTTTTAAAAAATATTTTTAGATATAATTGAAATTCTAAAGCATGGTGCTTCATCCTTGAAGATTTAAATCATGTCTTCTGATGTTAGGTCCCTAACTGAGCCATCAATGGCACCTTGGATTTATGCTGAAGACTGAGTTTCCTGTCTGTCACTAAAGGGATTCAAGTAGACACAGCAGGACCCCCATAATCAGGGGGTCCCTAATTAGGTGGCAAATTTTTCTGGGACAAACTCTCAACACTCCTATAGTTTAAGACCTTATTTTTTTTATTAGTTGTTGAATCTTCAAAGTAATTCATAAGACAACTTCTGTTACATTTGTTCATGGCTAAGAATGACTTACATAAGTTATTTTCAACTGATTCTTTTCTTATTTGAAAATCTAAATTTTCTAGTGCTATTGTCTATAGAAAATCCAGGTTGGTTTCAGATTGGGAGACTCACTCTTTACTTTAAGCATCTAACAGATATCTAATGATATTTCTGCCTCTGTCCTTAGCCAATCTCATTTTGTTCAGAACCTGCAGATGACTGAAGGCTGTAATTCTTGGTGAATAGTAATTCTTTCCCTCACATATCCTGATCTTTCTTCTGCAAACCCAATAATACCTCAGCAGCATTTTTGATGCTTTCAGAGGCTTAACGTGTGTACTTAGACTCACAATGAATCAATACCTACCAATCTCAATAAGAACTTTGTCTTACTTTTTAATTTGCGTAACATTTGGTCCACATTATTTCCTTAGAGTTGCCAATGTCTTCTCCCACTGGAGACTGAGATTAACCACTCAAATCCACTACAGTATACATTCCTAGTCTATTCCAGGGTGTTTATGAGTTGCACTAAGTGCATAGCAAGCAAGGAGAAATGCACAGCTAGTGAATATTTTATGGCTTCTGCTGTCCAGGAAGTTGGCAGAGGTTTTTCTGCCTTCAAGCACAAATCCACATTTGGGGGAAAAAAAAATGGAGGCTATGCCCATACATATGTAAAAGCAGCAATTAAATCCAAGAATTCTTTAGTTGGGATTTGAGGCCCTATAGAACAGTGTGGGATGGTTGTTGGGCACTAGGAGTGCAGATGAGTTTTATCACTTTCTTTGGTCTTACTATAAGGAGTATCATGTTTAGACTAGTTGTCTGGGTGGACAGACAGATACTATGTTTTCTAAGCTATTGCAACAGGAAGAATTTGGAAAAGGACTTTTATATGGAGGTAACTGAGATACAGAAAAGTCTTAATTCATGTCACAAAACTGTTTTGAAAATGAATGATGTTGTGCCTATAAAGAAGAGTGAAAGAAAATATAGTAATTGTGCTAAAGGATACGAAGGGCTTTCTCGTCATAGAGGGACTAGACTGTTTCCATTTCATTTCTGAAGGCAGAACCAAGATAAGAAGAAGATAATAAGAGAAAGTCTTCATCTCCATATAAATCAATTCTTTGCAATAAACACAATGATAAAACACTGAATCAGTTCACCCTGAGCTCCCTATTTCTGAGATATCAAGCTGAAACTCAGTGAATGCAAATCTAGGGTGTGGTGGCAGATGTTGCCAAGAGAAAAAAACATAGGTCTAAATGACTGACAAAGTCTTTCTGTCTGGAATTTAGAATTCAAATTACCTCCCTGAAAGGGCAAATTTAAATCCAGAATTCTGCCCAGTGGGCACAAAATTAATATGATTCAAGTGTATAAGGTAGTGGTGGGTTCCAATGGCTCCTAGAGTTGTCCCCATCACAGACAGGGGCTCCTGATCTGGCACATAATAAGGTACATATGCTGAGGCCCTGACAACTCTTTCTCCATTGACTCCCATTTCATTTTTAACATTTCTTGCTGGCATCCATCTTTATTTAAACCAACACACTCTTTCTTAGGCATCTTAATGAACTACACTCAGCAACAAAAATAAGACTTCTTATATGGGCTCAAAATCTCACACATGAATTATTTGAATTCATATAAACAACAAATTTTCTGGAAATCAGATCCTCTCCAAAAAAGGAAGAGCTATCTCCCATATAACACTAACGAAACATAGGCTTATAGTGGCACCTAATGAAACATAGATTCATTAGTTTAGGAAATTTCTTCTGACTGGATCCCCCCAGTGTCTGATTTGGGTTCTTTTTGCAGGAGTTCCTTTGTTTCCACATCTTAGCATCTTGAGTTGGGGTACAACAGAAGTTTCTTTGCATTTTTCAATAGTACTCCCTATTATTTTTTATCAATCTGTTGTGATTGCATATTAAAGCTCATGTTTAATGAGAACACACTATGTGCCAGTTCTGGTAACTGGTATTAAAGTAACATACATTACTTTATAATTGTTACATTGTATCTCCCACTAGTGTACTTTAATCCTAGAGCTTTCTCTTTTTATAGCTTTATAATCTTCTAATAAAGGACATATTCTGGCATACTCTCAAGAATATATAAATATTCTTTTGCGTCAAAAATGATGGAATTTTAAGATTTCCAGAAGTTTGATTTCCTTCTTTGTCATTATTTCTTTTCCTGTATCACAGTATTTTTTAGAAACTCCCTTTCTGGTTACTTATCCTCAAATGTGTGGATCTGTCTGAGCCTGTTTGGTCCTCACTCTTAATTTCCTGACCAGGAGTATTTAGATAATTCACAATATTCCTCCTAGGACTATTCATTTGTCAGGTTTTGTTGAGATTGCCCTTGTAATCTGCAGTACTTAACTACCCAATATTCTCTCATGTAACCTCACATACTGCCATTTTCTATGAGTTGCAATTATAAATACATTTTTTTAAGTGATGAGAAATTAGGCTTCTAGCCATCTCAAATACCAATATTTACAAAGTGAAATAATGCATGTCTGATTTCATGTTTGGTGTAAACCCTTATCTTTAAGCCAGGGGAGGACATAGAAAATTATTAAGTTTTACAACTCTATTAATTTTGGAGACTGCAGACTGGTTAATTTCAGCAAGCCAAGTTCAGATATGCCAGCAACATTTTTTTCTCTAGTTAGCCTATTGTTTCTTAGCTTTGTCCGCACTGTAATTGCTTCTCTATTTTCTATATCTTCATAAGCATTTTAGTTAGAAAGTTAGAGAAGCTATTTCTTGGCTTTTTTTGAGATATCATTTCAAACCATTAACTTCCCACCATAATTTTTTTGTGCAATACTAACAAGCTATAGAGATGAGCTGAGAAAAAAATCAGAAGGTCAACAAAATATATCCCAGGATTAGAGGGCAAGACATATGAGTTTAGACAAAAGGAACTAAATTTATACAGTCAACAAAAGAGAGGTCTCCAAGGGGGGCTCTCTATGACACAATCTATAAATATTGTCAAGGTAACAAAATAAACCAAGCAAATTATTTACAGTCACAAAAGATAATAGGACAAGAATGATTGTCTGGAGCTAAAGTTTACAATAGGTTATAAAATGAGAAAATTTTTAGCTGAAAGCAACACCAAGCAATATAACTAACACAAAAGTCAAGATTTATCATAGACCTGTGATAAAATACAGTTAAAAATTTACAAGAATAAGGAAAGAAATGTGTATTTTGAAAATAAAGATAAATGATTATTAAATATTCATTGTCAAAATTAAGATCAAGTCTCAGTAATTCTAATTCCCTAGCCATAGGATCTCTGACAAGCTCTTTTCAAATATGTGTAATTAAAAGGACATTAATTTGCTACATATGAATATTGTGCCCACCATATCCTACAAGTGATTTTCCATCAATTCTATAACCATTTCAAATCATATCTCCAACAAGAACAATATGTGATTTTATCACACTCTTTTTTGTCATTACCAAATTTTTGAAATGAAAAGTATAACTGTTTGTGCTTAATTTCTCAACTCCTACTCATTCCTTCATCTTTTACAATCTGGTTTCCATTCTCAGTTTTCAACTATTATTGCTCTGTTCACTAATGAGCTCTCACTTCCCAAATGGAATGACATACTATCACTTCTATTCTTATATGACCAATGTGACTCCTTTGACTCCTCTAGCTTTGTGAAGGCTCTCCTTGTCTGGATTTTATTCTCTTGGTTGTGTTCCTAAGATTCTGTATATTTTTTCTTTATCCTGTTAATAATATGGGTATGGGCCTCATAGAATTATTGTGCAGATTAAATCATAAAATACACAAAAATTTTTATTGAGGTACCTTGCACAGAGAACTCAAAAATATTATCTTGGTCAATTATAGTCCACCAATGGTTCCATAAAGGAACCATTTATTCTAGCAAGCACTAATAGAGAATCTTATATCTTGCTATGTCTTCATTTATCACTAATAAGCTAAAGATAATCCATATCCCTAAACCACTACCTCTCCCCTGAACTCCAAACCTATGGTTTGAAACTCTTTTCCTTATATAACTAATCAGATATTACAAAAGCACCTCAAACTTAATGCAATCAAAATTTACTTCACCCCGCCCACTCTTTCTCAATTCTGTATCATAAGCAATGATACTGTTACCTACCTAGTGTAACCAATTAATCAAGTAGAAAACCTCAACCATCTTCAGTTCCTGTCCTCTTCTTATTCCCATGCCCCCATGGAGCATGAACACCTGGTAAGATTTCTCTAGAAATATGATATGGGTTGCATTCTTCTTTCCAATTCCTCAGCCATACACCTAGTTCATCTAGTTCAGATTACTATCTATTCTGCTGGATGACTGAAAGAGCCATGTAGCCATTTTATTGGGCCCTAGCTAAATTTCATTGTAATCCATTCTCAAAACACTTCTCGAGAGAGCTTTGCAAGTTTTTAAATCAACACACTTATTCCTATTACATCTCTCTTTGAAAACCATTCCTGTTTTAATGTCATCTACTGGGTTAAGTCCAAACTTCTCAGAAATGCCATCAATTTACTTCCAAACTATGTTTCTTGGTTTCTTTTCTGCTGCCCTCCTACAAAGAGCGTGCACTAGACAGAGTAACATTCTCCAGATATTAAATGTCCTTCAGTGATTTTGTACATACTGTGCACCTCTCCCACTGACCTGTCCTTCCTTCACCTTGCAGTATTCACCTTACTTGAGACTGAAATGACCAAGATCCTCTGACTATTTCTCTCTTTCTTGGGTGGTGTTTGATAATGAGAGAACTTCCTAATATTTAATTTTATACCATTAATGAGTGTTCCTGGGCACTGATTTTATATCATCTCATTTGAACATCACATAACCCAAGTATATTAGGTTTCTGTTTTTCAGAAGAGAAACTAAAGCTCTGATAATTGAGAAGTTTTGTCCATTTTCACAGTTAATAAATTGGTAAAAAAGATCAAATCAATAATGAGACCTCTCTCCAAAATCTGAGTGTTTTTTCATTGTCTGAGGTAGTCATAGATATAGTTTTCTATTTTATAAAGTAATAAACTGTCTGATACTCAGTATTAAAAGAATAGATCAATAACCAGTGACTATGAGATCTCTTCCCCAGACAGAAGTTTATACTAGCATATCCAAGGCAGCTCCCCAGTTCTAATTACTTATCTCTCAGGGGAAATTGGGGCAGTCTTACAATTAACTCTTGATAAAATTGTAATAATATTTTAATTTTTAAGTGCTAAAAAACTATTATCTTAATGTTAATAGCAAAGCTGTGTGTTGGCATTTGCAAGGGAATATAAAATTATCCAAATACAATATTGAAAAGCTTACGTACCTACTAACTTTGATAAAGCACCATTTTGTCTATTAATGCAGTTATAGTAGCCTCTAATTTGTCTAGAATTTAAATGCAATAATATACTCTGTATATTCAATAATTCAAATTGATAATGAATTGATAGCATGTATTGTAAGGTAAAACTATAACAAGTAGATTGTATCAAAATTATACTGAATAAAATTTAATATTTCTCGAACATTATATTACAGGATCTCACATAGCCTCAGAGTAGTCATTACACATATGAATTATATGTGTAATAAATACATATATGAAAGGGAGTTAAAATCTCTGGTCAATAAAATGCAGATAGAAAATTTATATAATATTTTTCTAAAATATACCAAGTATATAAAAAAAATTTTGTTTTCATATGGTTTAAATATTCACTTCATTATCTTGTCCAGGTGATCAAATAGCCTTAGTCTAATATTTTGCTTTTACAAGGTGAAAGTTAATTCTGATAATGGAATAATAAAAGTTATAATTGGTAGTGGTTACTATAGATTTTACTATGAAGTGTATTGGCCAAAAATTGTCTTAACCTTTTTTTTTTTATTGTTCCTTTATGACATGTTGGGACTTAAGCCCAGAATCATGAGAAATATAATTTAAAAAAAAAATAACATGGTTCCTTTCTCACGTAAATTAAAATTTAGTAAATTGTAGAATGCTGTGTCAAATTAGTGACTACAATAATAATAAATATATAGAAACTTAGATTAGTTCCAAATTACTGGAATATGAGAAGGTCACAAAGGCTTAATGGAAGAAAAGAAACTTGAGCCAGACCTTGATTTTCCTTTAATCAAAAGCTTGTGTTATTCACTGTTGTACTTTAAAGTGGGCATTGTGTTTTGCTTAAAGATGAAGGTAAAAACAAAAAAAAATAACAAAAAAGAAATCCAAATTCTGTGTGCTGTCATTTAGAGTTCTCCATGATTTATCTATAATCCAACTTTTGGACTGTGTTCCTATGTTCTTATGCATCGACCAAATATTATTTACTTGCAATTTGCTAAAAATCCTATTCTCTAAAATTTGAATATTTGTTTTTTATTTTTGTACTAGCTTCCATTTGAAGCCCTACTCCCCCTACCTTGACACCTCCTTGTCTTCCAATTTGAAAACAGTCTCTCCTTCTCTCAAATTTCTATCAGACTCTGCTCATTCATCTATTCAATTATCTGCTACATTCTGGCTTATTCCAGAGCTTAGTATGCAGGTATCCTTCTCTCACATGGGTATAATCACTTTGAACTTACAGACTATGTTTTCTGTCATTTTTCTAAAAACTAACAAGGTTGAATGAATGAATTTGAGAATGAGCAAATGAGTCCATATTTAATGAATGAATCCATGTTGAATGAATATATATAAAAAATTCAGGTTCTTTAAATCACATGTAAGATCCCTCTTTCCAAATATTTCAGTCTTAATAAGCCTTCAAAAAGAAAGTTGAATTCTTCCACAATCAGAAGTATTACCACCTACTGTGAGTTTTACTGTACATATTTGTGAGGTCAGTGTGATAGAGAAGTCTGCACTCGGCAGATAGATCTGTCCCCCACTTGCAAAATTAGCTCTTTTCTGTGTATCCTTTAGCTTGATGTTTCCAGATTTTTTTTTTTTCTATCCTGAGAGGTGCTATCTCTTGGTTTATAATACTCATATCTCAAACAGATATAAAAGAATGTGAATGCCAAACACTAATTTACCCAGAGGTTATCAACTACATTGCTAATTATCTCTTCCCTTGATGATTTATCTTTTAATTAGGGTATGTATAGTAAATAATAAACTTTGAAAGGTTAATTTCATTAATAGTGGCAATAGAGAGTCACTCGCTTTGCTTGATGTAATTAATTCTCTCTCTCTCTCTCTCTCCCTCTCTCTCTCTCTCTCTCTCTCTATCTCTCTCTCATTTTTTTTTGGGGGGGGGGTCACCTAGCATATGCCAGGCACTATGCTAAATTTGGGAGAGACCAAAGATGAATATAGCAGAGTAAACATTTTTTTAATAAGGTGAATTGGAATGTAAATAAATCATTGTAATAAATGTAACAAATCCTCTAATAAAGGAAAAAATGGCTTTGCAGACAAGGGTGTCAGGAGCTCTGCCTGTCAGTAATTAGAGAGTTAAAAAAAGAACTCTGTACATGTCAAACTTCTTTCTCCCTTAGAGACCTATCACAATGACTGGATGCCTTATCAGTTCCTAGGGTATTTTAGATAGATATTCATATTAATGGAATTAATACATTTATGAGAAGGAATTGCTTATTAAATTAGTTCCCCATTTTTCCTCTAAGAAGGACTTGAATCCCACTTAGGGAAGGGAGTGGCTCTGAATGAACACTGAATACCTAGTTCTTCATTTGATGAAGATGAACATTCAAAGGGAATTACCTGACATTCCAAATGGATGACAACTGTCGGGGTAGGTTAGAGGACATGAATGTAAACTTCATTTTGTTTGACTCTATGTTTTCTTATATGAATTAGACAAAATAGCTATCTTTCCCAGTCTTAAAAAAAAAGTGGTCTTATGTAGAAGCAGGCTCTGTGTAGACTGTGTGTGCTGTGTGGATTTGGCAGTTGTGTTGGAGCCAAGTGGTGCCCAAGGCAACCAGAGCACAGGCTTGCTGAGCTGGAGCAGCTGCGGGTGGGGAGGCCAGGTACAAGTAGTAATGCCTCATTGATCCTGCTTGCTCCCTTTGTTCCGGCAAAAATGGTTCTGGTGATGTCTCTGAAAGTGTACTGTAGCTACCTTGCAGGTAGGCCACAGGCCACAGCACCTGGATAGAGCCTCCTCCACCCTACGGACCTGAAGAGAACATAAACAATGGTGGATACAGGATGCTCCAACCCATAGAATTCCTGAAGAGTCGAGAGAGTTCCCGTGGCTCCCCAGCCTTCTGTATACAGTCTCTCTTCATTGTACTAAAAGTGGTTCTATGTTGAAGAGACTTTGTGTAGACTCTATGTGCCTAGCTATTTTGGGAAGCTGGTTGGAGCTCAGCAGGTGCTTATGGAGCTTGGGGCACTGGCCCTCTAGCCAGAGAGGCTCTAGCCAGGGAGGCTAGGCACCTCTTATGACACCCTCTTGTTCCTGCTTGCTCCCTTTGTTCACAGGCAAAAGTCTCCAGGCAATGTGGCAAAGAAAGCTCCACTGTGATCCTGCAGGTAGGCCTAAGCACCGTATGGAGTTTCGGCCTGCCCTAAAGAAGTGGGAGGAACAGAAATGGTGGAGCTCCTGGGCTACTCTACCTAGAGTTCCTGTAAATTTCTGCAGCTCCCGGAGGAATCCCACAACCTCCCAGCCTTCTCTATTCTCCTGTTTGTTGTTCAGAAACTGTTCATTAAGCCCTCGGTTGTCTCGCAAGAGTAACTGCTCTCTCTATATGTGTACATTTGACTTTGCTTATGGAAAGGCAGTTTGGAATCTTACTACAACGCCGCTATCCTGGATCTCCTGAACTTCAATCATTTAATAATTTTCCAGAGAGCAAATTAATCTGCCACATAATTATTTTTGTTTCTTAAAGATTCCATTTCAATCAGCATTTATTCATCTGAAAGTGCTCTCTCTCCCCCTCTCTCTTTCACACACACACACCCCAAACACACACACCCCAAACACATACCTTAGTCTCATGAGTGCACTGGTCAAGGCACAAAGAATACAAATTCACAAAGTCCACTAATTAAAACTGAAAATCAGTAGCATTAAAATCCTCCAAAATTCAGCCCATTATCAATCAGGTTCTTAGTAACTCAGGAGAAGGGACTAGAGTGGAGTGCCTTAGAATTTCAAAGAAGTTGACAAAGAGGGCTTTAAAGCTAGGAAAACTTTCCTACAGGTCGTGTTTTTTGTGTAAATAGAGAAAAATCCCACTGATTTTCATTTGAGGAATATAGACAGATACATTAGCTATTGAAAAGAAAGCCTATTCCCTAGCTAAATTTCCCTCTTACAGCGCCCCCATGATATTTGGCAATCTATTCATTTTTTTTTTTACCATTAAAGGACATTTCCATGTACTTTTCACTCTTAATATTAAAATATGTGTACCAGAAAAAAGAATAGCACCAAGGACACAGACGGCATGACAATTCCTGTGCTTTACCACCAAATCAGAATGGCTGACATGGAAAACAGGGTAACAGATGGTGAGACAGACAGCTAGAGGGGTAAGTGATTTGTTCAATGTCGTAAGAATGTCTGCACCAGAAGTAGACACAAAACCCAGAAAGACCTTGAAGCTAAATGTTATTGTTTACATATCTCCTTTCATTGAGGAATAAAGATTCAATGAGTCAATTACAGGATAATTATAATATAGCTACAGTTCTTTGTTAGATACAATTATGGAAATGACAGTTTTGTTGGAGGAAGTAGCGCACTTTGCCTGACTCTATTCTATCCAGAATGAGGGCATGCATCTGGAATAAATGCTTTGTGTCTCTGCATCCCATTCTAAGCTATTGGACTGTATTATTGAGGTATGTGATTTATGAATATGTTCACAATAAGATCAATCAGGTCAACATTTTAGGGGAATTTCCCTGACATCACTGTGCAGGATGAATGGAGTGGAGTGAAAGGGGGAAAGAGCAGGGAGACTGTATTCAGAGAGGATAAGTTATGGAGTTCTTTCAGTCATGAAGGTCAAATATAAGAAGAAGCTGAACTAATGCTAGGACGTAGAGGGAGGTGATATTCCCTACAAAGACAGACAGTGTTGATTTTGTTATTGAGAATAAGAGTGATGTCTTTTAGGACACTGAGGTTGAGATACAAACAGGATTTCTGCAAGGAGCATTCAAGTGACAGATTCACTTTTGAAGTTCCGGGGGGAAAATTGGGTATAGACTTACAAACTTGGCAATCACTCAGGGGAAGGTGATAAACAGAGCTACGGTAATAGAGCAAAGTTGCAATGAAGGGGTAAAAAAAGATGAAAAGAGAACTGAGAATAAAGTCATTGGACAAAGTGTCATTTAAAACCTGATGGACCATCCATAAAAGAAAAAAATTACAAATTGGACTTCATCAAAATTTAAAACTCCTTCTCTTTGAAAGATACTGTTAAGAAAAGCCACAAACTGGGAGAAAATATTTTCAGAACAAAAATCTGATAAAGGCTTATATCTAGAATATATCAAGTACTCTCAAAACTCAATATTATAAAAACAAACATCCTGATATAAAATAGACAAAAAGTTTGAGTGGATACTTTAGCAAAGAAGATATGCACATGCCAATAAATATATGAAGAGATGATCTTTTCTGGTGAATGTTTATATACAGTGGACTGTATATGAACATTAATTCAAAATAGTACATAATAATCATAATTTTATATACTTATATGCTGATTACAAGTTGCCAGACACTGTTTAAAACACTATACAAGCATTAAACTTACTTAATGGGTTAATAAAGTAGGACTTTAATAAACCATTTTATAGATGAAGAAACTGAGAAACAGAGAGGTAAAGTAATTTACCCAAGGTCACACAGCTAGTGTCTTAGACTAGGTTTGAATACAAGTAATCAGGCTCCAAAGCCTGTGCTGTTGTCTATGACTATATAACACCTCTCCATTTACCAGCAAGAATCTATTGAGCACCTACTCTACGTGCAACACTTGGTCATACACTATGGTCATAAAGAAGAGACTAAGTATAGTTTCTTTCCTAGAGAATCTTAAAATCAAAATAGAAAGGCAAGCCTATGTATACCAAACCCTTGACTACATCTAATCATGATCCAATTTCACAATCAGGAAATTGATGAGAAAGATACAGAACATCATCCTCATCTCTTTTGAAGGTTAAGGTCTGACTATGACAATTAGGGATTACTGAAAGGGTTCTAAGATCTTTGTTGCTTTCCAGAGAAAAGCAAAGAAAGTCCATTAAGGTTTAAAAGTATTCAAATAAGAGGCAGAAGTTTGTACATTTGAAAAATAATCTATGATCTTTAATGCTACCATAATTGCCAGTAAAAATATTTATCTCTTTCATGCTTGACAAGATCTTTATGTTTTAGGTTCTCCTAATAACCCGGTGTAAATAAGGATGATCCATGTTCAAACATGACAATGACCTAATTCAAATATCTCTTTATGTTAGAACTGCAACTGTCAAGTGAGCTGACACAATTCCTGCTAGCCAGCTATTATTTCAACAACACTAAAGATAGCTCCTAAGAGCCCTGAGTTACTGGGGGTTTTTTGTTTTTGTTTTGTTGTTGTTGTTGTTGTTGTTGTTGTTGTTGTTGTTTTGCTTCTTCTTCCTTTAAATTGGTAGTGACTCTTTTCCCAG
Organism: Eidolon dupreanum; assembly: GCA_028627145.1. NCBI lineage: Eukaryota > Metazoa > Chordata > Mammalia > Chiroptera > Pteropodidae > Eidolon > Eidolon dupreanum. The sequence goes on along the minus strand of CM053504.1, from coordinate 68,780,908 downwards.
AACCAGAACTGTGCAAAAAGATGGTGATAAAAGGCAAGGAGATAAGCAACAGACATCTTTCTTAGTTAACTGACTCAGATTAGAAGAAAATAGTGTCTTTGAAGCTGTAGCTACAGAAATCAGCCTGTGAAAAACAGAATCTTCTACTAAGTCTCAGATTCACTCCATTCTAGCAGCCCCGCCTGGAAGATAGCCAAGTACGTTTGCCTCTAACAACTAGTACCCTGCAGTGGGCAAGAAAAAGAAAGGAGGAGAGAGAGTAACGAAGAGAAATGGAGAAAGAAACAGAAAAAAAGGAAAGGAGAGAGAGAGAGAGAGAGAGAGAGAGAGAGAGAGAGAGAGAGAGAAAGAGAGAGAGAGAGAGATCGAAATCATGGGAGACGTGAAAGAGTGAAGGATCGGAAGGAGGGGGGGTAGGTAAAAGGCAGATTTTTATTGGAAGCAATTGAAGTGGTTGCTATGAGACCTGCTCGAGCGCAGGACCAGCAGCCAGCCCGGCGCTGATGGTTCTTACCTCGCACTAAACCTTTCTTTTGACACAGTTTTAGAGTTGCTTAATATCTGAGCAAGCACCTGACACGGGTGACTTTTTCCTTCTTCATTCTCCTCCGGTCCCTCGGGTAAGATGGAGGTAGAAAACGAAGCCAGCTGCTCCCCCAGCAGCGCAGCAGGCGGGTCCAGAGAGTACAAGGTGGTAATGCTGGGAGCAGGGGGAGTTGGTAAAAGCGGTAAGTTTTAATACCAAATGTTGGGGAACGGAGGAACCTCTGTAGAGGGAACTCTATTGAATAAAAAAATCAAAACAACAACAAAAAATGTAATAATATAATGCTAATGATGTCAGAACCTAGCTAGCTGCAGCAGTTAACACTAAGTGTCTGACAGGATGTTTAAAAGTGTAAGGACTGTTAAAGAGATGCTGATGAGTCAGGAGGATTGGGAGACAGCCAGATGATATATAGAACTTTAAGAGAATTGTTTCCTCCCCACCCCCCTTTGATTTCCTGCTTGGTAATATTTGATCTTAATTTCTATGTCTTTAAAATAATAATAATGTGATATTTATGAAATAGTCATGGTATGAAGAAAAATCTGCTCCTGTTCTCAAAAATTTTTGTGTGAAAGGCTATGAATATTTATTCAATGAAACACATATACGCAAACAGACACACATGCAGGGTTATACATGCCTGTTGTGTTTGTTTCTTAGGGGCTTCCTGTCTCTTTTTCCTTGTCTGGAATCTGACATAGCATGTGTGTGGGCTTTGAATGCCAAGAGAAAAGTTGGTTTTTGAAAATGATAGCTATTTAAGGAAAGTCACTATGGGACCTGTGCAGGATGATCCAGCCAAATGTGGTTTACTGAATTAAAAGAGAAATCTACAAGAATAATGAATATGGGTGGTAATGAAGGTAAAATGGCAAATTGGTGCTAATACATAAAAAAGAGAAATTGTCAGTGGTTGGATTTTTGAGGATTTTAAAAGCCAAATATAACAGATTAAAGAAATAGATATGTAGTAATGTTTGAGGCTGAATAAATGTTGGATATCTTGAAGCTATAGATAGCACTAGAACATAAATAGATAAACATAATTTTCCATATAAAAAGACTCCCACAGGGGATACATTGTTGGAGATGCCAAAAGACAGAAGAAATATTAGAGTTAGCATGAACAAAAAGTTGTGTGTGTTTTTTTTTTTAATTCAGTAGTTTTAGGGCTTGGCAAAATAATTTAAAGTTGAGGCCAATATTATTGGTATAAAACCCCTCGCCCCCCCCCCCAAGAAGCTGGTAACTTTGGTAGTGGGTCCATAAGTGATAAGAAAGTTTATCAACAAAGGAAAGGGAAAAGCAAGTGTGACTTTAGCGGACAGCAAAGTAAAAAGGTTAGAAAATAGCAAGAGACATATAGTTGAACACCCTCAACATCTGGAAAGGAATTAACTATAAAAAGAAAAGAAACAGGTAAATATGGGTGTGGTAAATCACTACATACATATCAAAGTGAGAAAAATTAGTCATCTCTCTTGGGAAGAAAACATGAAGTGAAACGCTTCACAAATGTGTATGAGTGATGAATTTTTAAAAAATATTTCCTTTTTTTTAAAAGTAATAGTTTGAAGGGGAAAGAATCAGAATAGATGAGAATTAGGAAGGGAGGGAAAGAAGAAGGATAAGGAGAAAATAATCCATATAAAATAAAACTATGCTTTGCAAGAACATAGACACAATGAAGAAGAAACAATGTGAGAATAAAATATCAAAGAGAGAGAGAAACAGATTTAAGAAACATGCAGAAGGCTAATCAACAGAAAGGCCACCAGCAGCTTGTGAAGTCAGACAGATGTTGCAATGGTCCCATAATGTGCCCATGTAGTACCTTTGTTTGCTGGATTGATATTTTCTTGTTTTACTGGGAGCTTGAAGGATGTGGAAATAGAGTGGCTAGTTTTTAGTTGTTTATTCCATGGAAATGAAACTTGGAGAGAAGAGATGTTGGACAGGAGAATCTTTCAGCAATATACTTAACCTGGAGATGATATGTTTCCTGTTTTGACCTTCTCCATGTATTATTTGTACTGACTGGTCATTGTCACCTCTCTAATAACTAGAATTTTTTGACATAATAAAAATGGCCAGTAGAGTGACCTGGGTTGCTCTCACCTTCACTTTGTACAAAAGAAGCCAGTTCAGAATTTAATACTTGAGCAAAACCTTTCCAATGTGACAAAGGCAGGGATAGCCAGCTCACCTCAGAGATGGTTAGGAATAAAAGAGGGTAAATAGTTTAATTGTTCTGATTTTATCAATAGCATACTTGGTTGTTACTTTCAGAGAGAATATAGCTCATATTATAATTCTAGGCTTGGAAAGTGCTGTCTTTAAGGTTGAATGTTTGAAATCAGAGTGATAGAATCACATTTTACTCTTGGGGTCCGTCCCTATAATTCATTTGGTCTTACCAGTATATAAATGTTCAGGCACTGGTTCATGATATTAACCTTTTCTTGAAGGTTAAAATGTTTGCTTTCAAATGAACTAAATGTTTTTTTTTTTTTTTTTAATGAAAAGCCACTTTCTGGATTGCTGAAGATTTAGATGAGTAAGAGTACAATTTCCTTTCCTTCCCACGATATCAGTGGCTTATGTAAAAGGATCATACAAGCCAATTACATTGGGTTGTAGGAAGGGATTTCAAGAAGTCTGATATTCTGTAGAAACTAACGATGTATCAAGCTATCATTTGTTTCCAATTCTGAGTCAGTTCTGAGTCAGCCTTGAACATGAATGAGAAACTCAATTTATGGGAATCTTAACTTCTAAATGAACAAATCTTGAAAATTTTCTATGCTTACTGAGAAATTAGAATTTTTTCTATCCATATTTCACTAAGACATACTTTGGTGTGTAGGAAATTTTGAAAGGATTTGCAATTTTACTGGAGCAGAAATTCCCCCAAGATTTAAAATGTATGGGTGAATATATGTGCTTTGTGTAAGAAATTTCAAACCACAAGTAATCAGTCAACAAGTTACTAAGCATGCACTATGCATGGGCCCTGTACAAGTTACTACAGAGTAAAAATGAGGATGTGAACATTTATGAAGCATCCACTATGTGGTGGTTACAGGCTACATGTTTTTCATGCTTACATGTAATCCTCTTCACCATCTGATTCGGTGCTGCCATTTTTATGAGGCCCAAAGAAACAACTTGTGCCTGGTCATGGAAGTAATAATTTATAGAGTTCTGTGAAATTTTGTCTAACTCTATTACATTATGTTTAACACCCTGGGCAGGAAGAGCAAAGAGTTCCACCATAGCTATTAAAAAGAAAATAGGGTGATTGGTATCGCATTCTCTACCTCCTGAATGTTATATTTAGAAGAGATCAAAACCATCTAGACTAATGCTCTCATTTACACATCTACGCTTTTTAATATTTAAATTAATATAATTAAACACTATACATAATACTTATATTCTCTCTATATAAAACATAGATCCATATTATATTTACATTTATATAATTAAACAGTATACCTAAAATTAGCCAAGACGGCTATAACTGCTGAGAAAACAGGACAAACAAGGAATAATCTCCACCTATTTGAAATATGGAGAAAGCGAGGCACTGGTGTGAAGGACTTGCCAAATTCACACATGTGGTCATGGCAGAGGCACATCTAGGACTCAGACCTGACTGCCTTGAAGCTATTTTCCCACCACACCCAAACTTTTACACAGGGCAAGCAAAATAAAAATTGGACCAATTATCCAATGAATTTTATGTAACTTGGGTATATTGTTAAGCTTCTATCTCTCTTCTGCTGTGTATCATCCCTTCACTTCCCTTTAAAAAAGAAAAAAATTTTCACAGCTATAATTTAAAAGTTTAATGGAGTATAAACAATCCTTATAACTTTTTAAAATATTGAATTTTCCATATGTTTGTGGTTTGATATAGATAAAGATTCCTCAGTGATAGAGCATGGTTAGTGTCTACTTATTTTCCCTGTATTCACATCTGGTTCTCCTAGTGCAGACTCAAATTATTCAGCAGATCTAATTCAATACTTATACAATCTTGTTTTTTAAATAATTAAAAAAAATTTAATTGCAGTTGGCATATGATATCATATTAGTTTCAGGTTACAAAACGATAATTAGACATTTATATTTCTTCCAAAGTGATCACCCTGATAAATCTAGTACCCATCTAACACCATATATAGTTATTACAATATTACTGACTATATTCCTTATGCTATACTTTATATTCCAATAACTATTTTGTAACTACCAATTTGTACTTCTTAATCCCTTCTCCTTTTTTACCCATCTGATTACCCCTTCCCATCTGGTAACCATCAAAATGTTCTTTGTATCTATAAGTTTGTTTCTGTTTTGTTTGTTGTTTATTTTGTTCTTTAGATTCCACATGTAAGTGAAATCATATGGCATTCATCTTTCTCTGTCTGACTTACTTCACTCAGCACAATACCCTCTAGGTCCATCAATGTTGTTGCAGAAGGCAAGATTTCATTCTTTTTTTAAGGCTCAGTAATATTCCACTGTGTATATATGTAGCACCTCTTCTTTATCCATTCACCCATTGATGGACACCCAAGTATCCTCCATATCATGACTATTGTAAATAATGTTGCAATGAACATATGGATTCACATGTCTCTTCAAAGTATTGTTTTGGGTTTCTTCATATAAATACCCAGAAGTGGGATTACTGGGTCCCTCTTTGTCTTTTGTTATAGCCTTTGTTTTAAAGTCTATTTTGTCTCATATAAGTTTTGCTACCCTAGCTTTCTTGTTTGTTTCCACTTTCATGAAACATCTTTTTTCATCCCTTCACCTTCAGTGTATGTGTGTCTTTCAATCTGAATTGAGTCTCTTCTAGACAACATATCTAAAGGTCTTGTTTTCTTACTCATTCAGCCACACTTTCTTTTAATTGGATAATTTAATCTATTTACATTTAAAATAACTATTGATAAATATGTAGTTATTGCCATTTTATTCATATATTTTGATCTTTTTTTCTTTTTAAAGAAGTCCCTCCAACATTTCCTATAATACAGGCTTGGTACTGATAAACTCCTTTAGATTTTTCTGATCTAGGAAGATTTTCATCTGTCTTTTGATTCTAAATAATAGCTTTGCTGGGTAAAGTAATCTTAGCCTTAGGTCCTCGCTTTTTATTACTTTGACTATTTCATGCCAGTTCCTTCTGCCTTGCAAGGTTTCTGTTGAGAAATAAGCTGACAGTCTTATGGGGGCACCCTTATAGATAACTAACTGTTTTTCTCTTGTTGCTTTTAAGATTCTCTCTTTATCTTTAACCTTTGGCATTTTAATTATGATGTGTCTTGGTGGGGGCCTCTTTGGGTTCATCTTGTTTGGGACTCTCTGCACTTTTTGGACTTGTGTGTCTATTTCCTTTGCCAGGTTAAGGAAGTATTCATTCATTGTTTCTTGAAATAAGTTTTCAATTCCTTGCTCTCTCCTCCTTCTAGTATCCCTATGATGCAAGAGTTCATGTGCTTTATGTTGTCCCAGAGACCCCTTAAACTATCCTCATTTTTTTGGATTCTGTTGTCTTGCTGTCATTCTGATTAGGTGTTTTCTGCTAACTTATCTTTTAAATTGCTGATTCAAACCTCTGCTTCATCTAATTTACTATTGATTCCTCCTAAGATAGTCTTCATCTCATTTATTGTACTCTTCATTTCTGACTGGTTCTTTTTTATGCTTCCTATCTCAATTTTTATGTTTTCTATCTCTTTATTAAAGTTCTCACTTAGTTCATCTCCTCTTCCCTAAGTTCATGGACCATTCTTGTTATCACTGTATTGAACTCTGAATACGGTAGATTGTTGTCTCCATTTTGTTTAGTTCTTTTTCTAGAGCTGTATTCTGTTCTTTTATTTGGGACATGTTTCTTTGTCTCCCCATTATGGCTGCCTCCCTGTGTTTATTTCTATGTATTACGTAGAGCTGCTACGTCTTCCAGTCCTAATAGAGTGGCCTTATATTGTAGGTGTCCTATGGGGCCCAGGGGTGTAGTCTCCCTGGTCACCTGCGCCAGATGCTCCAGGTGTGTACCTTGTATGGGTTGTGTGTGTCTTCCTGTAGCAGTTGAGCTTTGGTTGCTGTTTGCATGTCAATGGGAAGGATTGACCCTTGGATTGATTGGTTGTGAGGACTGGCTGGGACTACAGCAGGGGCTGACCCTATGGAGTAGGATTCACTTTATTAGAACTTTGGTGCTTTCTCAGTCTGTCCTTTGTATGGGTCATCCTTGGATGTGACCCTTGTGATGCTCTGCCTCAGCTGGACACAGAGCATGCAGGCCTGGGCTCCTGGCAGGGGCCTTACCACAGACCAAGTTTAACTGCAGCCTGTGCCCTGCCTGGGGCCACCTGGCATGAGCCAACAAACAATGTGCATATGGCTGCCACCTGAGCTGGGCTTGGATGTGCCTCAAAAGGCAAAGCCACAAACCAAGGCCAGCTGCTATTAGTGCCAAGCTCAGCGATGTTCAACAAGAGGTATGGAGCATGCTGAGGCCAGATGCTGCTTGTTTGGGTTTCATGAACCTTTGAAAGATTTTAGGAAAGTCTATAGCATGAGTCAAAATGGGCCATTTGTACAGAAAAGCCTCTAGAAGGGGATTGGGTGGGCCTGCAAGTTGAGAGGGGCTGGGTCTCAGGGAATCTCTGGGGCAGGGCGACCTATGGTAGTCAGGTTGAAGAAGACTCAGACATGGTACCTGCCTGCGGCTGTGCGCCAAAAAAAGGGGAGGGCATCAACAAAGGAAAAATGGCTTCCGCCAGCACTTCTATCTGGGAGAACACTGCTACTCCAGCCCTGAAGCCAGACTACTCGGTTCTTCCCTGTGTGTCCCTGACACCTTTCGAGCTGCTGCCCCAGCTCTGGAGCTCAGAGAGAGTGAGTCCATCAGTGAGTAAGTGAGCACATAGGCTCCTTAAGAGGAATGTCTGCAACTAACCTCAGCCCATATCACTAAGCCACACTCTCCACTGGTTTTTACAGTCAGAAGTTGCAGGGACTTCTCTTTCTGGCACTGGAACCTTGGGCTGGGGAGCCCAGTGTGAGGCTGGGACCCTCCTCACTCTTTCGGCAAAGGGACCTCCATAGCAGAGATATCTCTCCTGATTCTCAACCACAACACATGGGTGTGAGACCAGCTCGTTCCGCATCTCCACCACTCCTACCAGTCTTGAGGTAGCCTCTTCTGTGTGTCCCCAGTGTAGGACTTCTGTTCAGCTAGATTTCAAGCAATTCTCAATAATGGTTGTTCTGTAGTTTAGTTGTAATTTAAATGTTTGCGAGAGAAGGCAAGCACAGTGTTTACTCTACCATCTTGACCAGACTATAAGATTTTATTTTCTAAAATACACTTTATCTATTCTGTTTCATGATCTTATTTGAAGATAAAATAATTTAAGGAAGCAAGTAGGTCATCTATGACCTATATTCCGATGAAGTATCTGAGGCACAGAAATGTTAAGAAATTAGTTCAAGAGTACACAGAAATAAGTAAGAACTAGGAAAATAACTCAATTTTTCTAACTCTAAATTGTTTTCCCATCAAATTTCATGAGCAAGGAATGTATCTAAATATCAGATGAGATCTATTTATTCTTCCCTAGTCCTTTACATTCATCTTGAAATTACACTGGTGAAATTTTGTGTGAAATATTGTCAAGTGTGAAATGGGTATGAAATATGCAAGCCATTGGGAAGGTAGAGTGTGTTATTTAAAACTACTATTCCAGACATGACCCCTACCCTATAGGAGTGCACCATCTCATGGGGGAAAATATAATATATACTACAAAATGATAAGTTTATATTAGGCCTCTGACATAAGAGCTATGAAAGCTTAGGGGTAAGGAGTAGCTAAATCTACATGTGAAAAGTTGAGAAAGAATCCCAGTAGAGATGATATTTGTACTGTGTATTAAAGGATGAGTAGAATTTCTTGAGGTTGAGAAGGGAAAGTATTGGGAGAGCTGGAGTTGGAGAGGAAGAGAATTTATTGGGAACACAGCATGCAAAGGTAAAAAGGAATGTGTGGGTTATCATTTTTTTTAATTGACTTAATGACTTAGTATCATTGGGGGTAATTAATGGAAAAATTTCTCAACTTAAAAAGCTTTAAAAATCTCTCTAAAATTTGCTTAAAACATATCTTAGGAAAGTATGAAAAGTAAAACAAAACAAATAAGCTGAAAACATAAAAAGTATCCGGAAACTCAGATTTGATTAGAATGCATCCATTATAAATTTTTTGTAAAGGGAAATCTCATTTGTAAAATAAGCAATCATACTCTGCCCCACATCCTTCTGCAATTTGTCTCTGTGATACATTCAGGGTTTTGTGTAGCAGGGATTTATAAAATCAAAGCAATAACAATATTTTCTGAGGTAAACAAAAAGCAGCACAAGTCAATTCCTTCAACCACAGTAAATTGGTATAAAAAGGTAAAAAAAACTGAGCCTTTATCTGATGAATTAAATCAAGGCAAACAATCAAGTGCATTATTCACTGAGGTTCTGTGTTTTACCTCTTTAGCAGAAATTTGGATCTGACAATACTGGACAATTGTCAGATCATGACCATGTGTTATTTGAACCCTCTGAATGGCAAAGGCAAAAGAAAAAATAAACAATGTAAAAATGAAATGATTTCAAGACTGGAGGGCCTTCTGCTCTCACTCTTAATTATCAATACCCTAATTACACTGCAAATGATCACTCACTGCAATGCTGTTAGTGAGAATTAGCCAAGAGGTTCAAATAAGGCCCAGTAACAAAAAAAGTTAATATCTACTCACTCGAGTAATGATTTGGAGTGTAATTCATGTAAAAGATGTTGACTGACAATATTTCTAAGATTATATGCACTTTATAGATTTTACACTGATAAAAAAGAGTTGGTACAGCTCTATGTCTTCAGCAAAGAAAAAGCCTAGAGATGAATGAATTAGTAGTGGTCTCTAACTACCCACATGCTGCTGGACTCCTGACCTTTACACATTTACTCCGGTGTCCCAGTGGCCAATGGTCTGTCACATTCACCTAGCCTCCATTTACTCCTCACATTGATCTTGTGAGGTAGATAACAGTGTCTGCATTTTATATGTGAGAAAACTGAGGCTCATGGAAAAAAAAATATGCCCAGAGACACAGATATTAAATGATGAATCTGAGGTGCCTACACATATACGTCTAAGTTCAATGCTTATACTATTTTCATTTCCCACCCTGAGGGTTTTTATATTGCTTTTGAGAGCTAGTACACCCTGCCCCCTTCCCCCCACCCCCGACACACAAACAGGAAAGAGAGAAAGAGAGAGAGAGAAAGGAACCAAATAGCTGATAGAAACTGCAGGTCACAAATGGAAAATACCTTTAATAAGAATAGTGTATGTGTGCGTGCGCGTATGTATGTGTGTCTAAAACTGTGAAAGACCCTGAAATATTACCAAGAATTAGACATAACTCTCTCCCTGATCAGGGAGTAAAAAGGATATATAACCAGAGAATTGTAATTCAATTGGTTAATTACAGACATTGAGATGTTCACATGGTACTTTGAAAGCAATGCAAACTATGGTCAAAAAGTTTGAGTGACCTTACGTAGGTTGCTCAGCTGCTCAGCTATAGCATTAGAACCAGAATCCACTTGACTTACTACATTATAGGCTTTTTCCATTAGATCATGCTGCCTCCCACATACTAGCATAAAATCTGCTTCTCCTAATGTGTTTGAGCTACTGATGGTGACTCTTTTTGAATGTATGTGTCTTTGCAATGTGATAGCATTGTAACTATAAGTATACTGATGGGTGACAGTCCTCTGCATTGCTTATGAGCAGGCAGGAAACTCTCTTATTACTGAATTTGGTTGTTTTTCACAAAGTGCATCAATGATATCAATTCAGTCACTCAGCCTTTGCTCATAAATGTCAGCTCTCTGATGACCATCACCAAATGGTGCCATCTGCTCTTCTGGTTCATCAGTGGGCATCAGCTAAGTGTCATTATTGGCAACTGTGCCAGCTCATCCCTTCTGCCCTTTCTGCCTGCCATAACCCTGCTCCAGCTACACCAGAGCACCAGCACTGGAATAAGACCTGTTCTAATCTCCATGCTCGCAGGTAGTTCAGCATCCTGACACAGCCAAGAGTATTGGAGGGATAGTAGCATATGCCAGATTCTCCTGGAGTATGTGTGAAGGATAGACTGTGTCAGAGTAAGCTGGAGTATGTTGGAGTATGCTGAGGACAGTGGCCTTTGTCTCTTAGGGGATGTTGTATTGAGACGGAGTCAGAGGCCATACAAGGTTTATAATTTCAGGAAAAACATCTTTAATTGAACTCGAATGAGATTGTATAGAAAATTTGTGGACTCACAATAGAACATCAGACAAGGATTTTTAGCCAGATATGTTGTATAAGTGGGGAAAGAACCATGTCAATGTATGTTTATGCATAAATCTATGCACACTCATAAGAAAGAATGAGTTTTGATTTGTCTAAATTTTGTCTTTCAATTTATTCCTTCAACAAAGACCAAATAAGAGCCCACATTTTTGAGTCTTACATATGCCTAACCCTGTTCTAAGTGCTTTATGTACATTATTTCATTGACTCTTCCCAAAATGCTGCAACATAGATGTGGCAATTATCCCTAATATACAGATGAGAAAAGTGAGGCTTGAAGAAGGTGAGTATTTTGCTCAGGAACCCAGAACTTGTTGTGTCTGTGCAAGTCTTAGCCACCACCAGATCCCAGGCTCTTTGCCACTCTCCACTATACTAGTCGTCATTTCATGTTCTTGATCTATCCTTGATCTGCAGGATGTGGCCTCAGCATAGAAATTATAACAGAACACGGTGAACTGGAGGTTTGAGTATCCTAGGAAATACAGATTTATGTTTTTTCATCTATAAAATATGGATAACAACAATAACTACTGCAATGACTCATAGACTATAACAAAACCTGGCACATAGTAAATGCTGATAATGCTTGTAACATAAATGGATAACTTTGTTTTTAATTATTTGTCTTTAATAGCATTTGAACTTGCACAGGTCACTTAAGCTCCTTGATTCTCCATTTTCTTCATCTTAAAAATGGCATTAATTAAAATTACCTCAGAGGGTTATTGGGTAGATGACATAAGAAAATATTATATAAAAGAGTCAATTATGGTGCTCAAGATATTACATTCTCATTAAATCTGTTGGCTGCTATCTGCCTGTCTTCCTCCTTCCCTCACTACCTCACTCCCTGACCCCTTCCTCTTTCCCTTTCTTCTTTCCTCTCTTCTTTCCTTCTGCCCTCCTTCCTTTCTCTCTTCCACACCTCAGGCAGTTTACCTCAGCAGGGTGTGGAGGGTGATAGCAGATCTTTCAGATGGGTTCTAGGAAAATGCAATTTGGATTAAATATTGTAAATGTGTCATATATCCACCTGGTCTCTGCCTATTCTTGATCTTTATATCCTTATATTGATTAGTTTTAGCTTTAGTCTCTTGAGTGATGATTTCAATGACAATAATAATTGTGGCTTTTTAGTTACCCTAGTAAACAATCCTTTTATTCAAAAACTCACACATACTCACACCTACACCTACACACACACACACACACACACACACACACACACACACACACACACACACGCCTGCCTGCCTGCCAGAGAAAAGATTGGGGGAAAGTTGCCTGGCCTTGCTGCATTAGCTACAAAGGGTCTGCTTAGAGGGGCTAATGTTTGTAACAGAGCATGCCTGTGCTTGAATCTGGACTGAAATTAATTTCTCCAATACATGTTTGCTTTAATAAATTCTGAATAATATGTTTCCCTTGTTCTCCACAGTAGCAATGTTGCTACATTTAAATGTAGAGCCATATTTAATGGCTGCAGGAAAAGTTAATAATAATCTATACACATCTAGATTTGTTTAAATTAAAGAAGTCAGACTATTCATTTAAAATCACAAGGGGGCACATCTGTTATTTGAAATTGTAAAGACTTTAGCTCATGGGTCCCCCTCCTGTCATCTTTTAACCCCCACAACCCATTGTTTTCTGCTTTCCACACCACCATCAAATCAATTGTCCTGAGATTCCATTTTGCTTCTTTCTTCTTCTGCTCAAATATCTTTAGTGGCTTCCCATTGTCAACAGGCTGACATCAGAAGCTCACAGGACTCTTGATGTCTGAGACATGTGGGACTATGTGTTAACTGATCATCAAGGAGGCTTCCCTAAGGCTAGTCAGAAGGACGGCTGTTGTGTTGGATGGCACAGAGGAGTCAAGCCAGAGTGGGCAGAAATTTGGGAACTAGAGATAACTGTCAGGAGCTGGGAGGGGTCAGTGAGGAGTTGAAACAAAGAATCAAGGACACCTTGGCAATTGAGTCAGATGAAGTACAAGTGGGGAGATTCAGAACTGAGGTTCTAAAGGCCGAGATGCTATAGAAATGTTATTTTAAGTGGGCCCTGTTGGTCTACGGCCATGCCACCCCGAACAAGCCCAATCCTGTCTGATCTCGGAAGCTAAGCCAGGTCAGGCCTGGTTAGTACTTGGATGGGAGACCACCTAGGAAGACCAGGTGCTGTAGGCATAAAAAATAAAATATAAGGGATTGTAAACTGACAAAGTCCTTGTAATCTGTGAGGTCAACCAAGGGTTGCCTCGCCTAAAAATAGTAAATAAATAAGTGGTCCCTGGTATAATATAATTTGTTGGACTTTATCTTTCTCTTGGTCTCTCTCTATGTCTCTGTCTCTCTTTCTCTTCCCCTCCCTCAGTGTGAGCTATGCTCAGATATAAAAATACCCATAACTACCATAACTATCTGTCTTGTAGACAAATTATTCTACTTTTAGTCCCTCAATTCTTAAAACTTCTTTCCTATAATATTCACATAATTATTCTATCATAAGCTCTCTCTTCCTTTTTCTCAAGTTATCTAGTTTTAGCTGTCCTTCCAGGTTCTACACAAGTACTTTCTGCTCCTTAATATCTGACATATTCTCCAACCTAACATTTCTCCCCTTAAATTCTTTATATTAACAATTTTATAACTGCTCACAATTACACAGTTTCTTCTGGTTAGTCATCTTAAAATGTTATTTAAATCTCTCACTTTTATTTGCCTTGTTATCTTTTTTATTTTATCTCCCCATCTTTATTGAAAAGTCCTGCAAGGTAGGAAATAAATTTTATATTGTCTTTTCCCTCCCACGTAACTAATGGTAGCAAATTCTCAAAAATATTTATAAATTTAGTTTTCCTCTTTTATTTTTGAAAAAAAAAAATGCAGAGAGGAAGACACCCCGCATTTGTAGTGAAATAAAACTAAGCAATATTCTAAAATTTTATAATACAAAGAGCCATGGATATAGAGGAAAAAAGTGGCACCCACAGAAACATAATAGATATGCGAACATAGAGTAGGTCATGGCTTGGGAAGAACCTGGACTCAGGCCAGCATGAACAGCCTTTAGAAACAATTAATTTGAAGATGTGTAAGTCCACCCTATGTTTAGGATGCTCATTGACACAAAGAGCTCAAACCAAGATTGTGGACCAAAACTTTTCAGATAGGAAAGAACAAGTAAGATGGAAATGCCTCTTTACAAGAAGTGATAAGTAATCATGTGCCAAGCAGATACTGTAGAATCAGAAGCCATGCAAATTACTTGATAGCCAGAGAGCAGAGACAAGCGGGCAGCAAATGCATATGAGGCATTGAAAATAACTTATGTTTTATTTTCCAAAGCATTTTCCATTGGACACCAGAAGGAGAGTGCGGAGGAAGAAAAGTAGCTTATGAAATGTTCTGGGAAAACCTTAGTAGATAAGCCTGTAGACTTTTGTTTACTCCTGTTGTTTGAGTTCTGCATGCTTACTAACATCTCAAGGAAAAATTATTTCTTGGTTAACACCGAGAAAAACTGAGTTAGGTTATGACTGTAACTCTAAAATTTGAAGCAACTGCAAGTTTCCACATATGTTTTCTGTGAAGGTGAAAACTTTCTTGGGTCATGATTTACTTTTGACAACCTTTATTCTAAAATGAAAGAAAAGAAGAATCCCTAAGAATAGCAGACAATCACGGGACTAGATTATAATCAATGCATCACACTTTCTCCCTGATTTCAGGAAGCTCAAAAATCAAGAAGGCAAGATCCATTTTATAGATAAAATTGTTGCTTCTATTAAACAAACAAACAAACAAACAAACAAGTAAATTTTCATTGCTGGTGTTAAGCATTTTTCCTTCCTATTTTTTTTTCCCTTTTGCTTTACTGCTCATGCCTTTCTACTTGCTTGGTTATAACAAAAGAACTTAAGCAATCTAATAACAGCTTTCACCATTTCCTTAGACTTGCTCCACAAAAGGCTTTAATATCTCTCTGTCCTTAAAAAATGTATCTCTTACCTACTTCATCATAGAGGAGCAACTGGAAAATATTTTTACATAGAATACTCATCTAGACAAGCACACAAGCTATCTGCCTCTCAGAGCTTATTTGCATTTTCCTTGAGTATAAATCTGAGACAGCCAAGCATGTCGAAGATGGGTAAACATGCACTGAAATTCAGTTCTGCTGCTTGTAAGGTAGTTGACTTTGCTGGTTCTTCCGCTTCTTCCTGATCTCTTAATGTTGGAGGATCCAGGACTCATTCCTTAGACCTCAAATTACCTTTAATTTCTTAGGTTATTTCATCAAGTCTCGTGGCTTGATTTATATATCTTTATATCTTTATGTCAGATTAAATTAAATTAATATCTAGATTAAAACCATAATGATACATCACTAAAATGGCCCAAATTAAAGTGACTAATAATACCAAATGTGGAGTAAGATGTAATGGGAGTATAAATTGGTACAACCACCAGGGAAAATGATTTGGCACATGTATTAAGTTAAAGAAATGCTTAAGTTGACCATGTGATCTAGCAATTCTACCCCTAGCTACATATTCCTAACAGAAATTCACATATGTGTGGACCAAGAGGCACAACCACAATATTCATAGCAGTATTATTTCTAATGGCCCCAAATTGAAAATGTACATATTCATCAATCTAAGCTGGAATGAATCAACTGTTAGAATATTAGATATACATTTTAATGTATTTATATATAGTATATAAATGGGAGAAATAACCATAAAATCTGGGATGTTAGTCACCTGTTGAGGTAAGTGGAAGGCAGTGATTGGGAGGGCATGGAGATTCTGGAGTTCAGGAGATATTCTTGTTTTAGTATGGGTGGTGGTAACATGAGTGTTTTACTTTACAATAAACTATAAAATTGTAGTTTTCTGTTGTTCATCTTCTTAAAGTATGATAAATTTCCACATACAAAAAAAAGATTTATGAGGTTTTAAAACATTTTATCTCCAGTCTAGACTTCCTTCCAAAACTCCAGTCATGTCTTCAACTCTCTACTTTGACATTTTCACTTAAATAGCTAATAATGACCTCAAACTAAAAATGTCTGAAATGAAACTCCTGATGTTCCTCCCACATTTGTTTCTGCTATGGCTTTCCTCATGTCAGTTGATGACAACTCCATCCTTCTAGTTGCTCAGGCCCAAAATCTTGGCGCAATAGCTTGCTCCTCTTCTCTCATATTTTTACATTCAGACAAGTAAATCCTTTTGGCTTTATTTTTTATGTATATCTGGAGGTCTCCTATTCTTAAATCTTAACTATTACCACCCTGGTTCAAGTTACCATTCTTTTTTTGCTTGTTTCTTCTGTATTGCCCTAACTGTTCTTCATGCTTTTATCATAGTGCCCTAAAATGTATTTTCAGCACATCAACCAGAGTGGTCCTTGTCAACTAAACTTCAGATTTTGTCATCCCTGTGCTTAAAAACCTACCATGGGTCCTGTTTCACTCATAGTACTCTTAAAGGTCTGTGTCACTTCTTTTATCCTACTGTCATATCTCTTGCTTCCTAAAATATGCCAGACATGTGTATTCTCCTTTTAGGAAGTTTGTTCTAGCTTTTCTCTCCTCCTGGAATACTTTTCTCCGAATATATGCTTGGCTTACTCACCTCTTTCAAGTTTTGCGCTATTGTTATTGTCTCAATGGGCCTACCCTAACAATTCTATTTTATTGAAACCTTCACCTCCTTACAATATCCCCATACTCTTTTCTCTGGCCCACTTTTTTCTTTATATAGTACCTATTCTAAATTAATAATTTATTATGTTATTTGTTATTGTTTGTTTTCCAGAAATGAAATGTCTGTTTTGTTCTTCTATGTTCCTAGTGCATACAAACAATAAATAGTTACCTGAACTAGTGAAACTTCATTCTCTTCATCTCTAAGGTATGAATAATAATGCCATCTTTGTCAGAGGGTTTTAAAGTTCAAAGTAGAAGCAGTGGAGATTAGAAGAGATTAGATTCTACATACATTTTGGAAGAAATGTCAAAAGCATTTAATGATTGATAGGAGAGGGTTGTTGACCCAAGCGATTAGAAGGATGGTTTTTCTATAAACCGAAAAGTGATTATATGTAAAGTTCTTGGCACTAAAAAAACCACAACCTTATTCTTTAAATCTTAGGTAGCAAAAGAGAGTGTGCATGGCTCTTGACATTATAAAGAGATAAAACATAGACACATTTTATGATTACTAGATGCTTATACTCTAGTTGGATTCAAGACCTTTCAAATGGAACTGCAGGTCTGATGTGAAGATTAAATGTAATAACCTAAATAAATCAGTATCATATTTATAGTAGGTATTTGATAAATACTTGAAATTATTATATATCAATAAAAACATATTTGAGATGAGCAAGAAAGGAAAACATTAATAGGTATATTATAAAAATTCAAATTTACATTTGCACATTCTAATGAAAAGAGAATAAGTAAGAGCTTTTTTATAGAGCATAGTAATCTTAGGATGTTTTTGAACCAAGTCATTCATTTATTTAATTTGCAGCTTAAATGTATTGAGCTCTTGCTTTCCAGCTACTGTTCTGGGCACTAGAAACATAACATTGAATTGTCTCCCACCCCCTTCAAAAAATTCTAGCATAATGGTAAAGAGAGACAATTAATTGGAAAATCACAATTACTGAAGCTTTAAAGCTGATCCTGTTGGTGTTCACTTTTCTGTTTATCTTTCCCACATAAATGTGCCTTATGTGATTTTCCTAGAACCAAATTAGGAAATTGGAATATTGTAGCCCCTCCTTTCCTGATTTGATCCTCTCCTGTCCCTGTCATGTGTCAATCACATGAGGGTTTCCTCCATGTGCACAGCCCAGATGTCACCTTCCTGTTTCTATATTTTACCCCAAATACTCACATGACTGTTCACTCATCTGAGGCTATATGTTTTCTTTAGACTCTGCTTAAGAACACAGTTTTAAGATCCTGCTACCAGCATTCAAATTCTGATTCATTTGCTTAGTGGTGTCATCTTGGGCTTATCACTCAGCATCTCTGAACCTCAATTTCCTTCTCTGTCAGATGGGATGATAGAATGGTCTTGGAATGAATTAATGAATAGTTTTTCAATAAATTAATGAGATCAAAATGCTTAGAACAGTACCAGACACTTCTATTTAAATGCTAGCTATTGTTGTCATTATTGTTATTATTATGTTTTTCCAAAGACATCATTCAGTACTATTCAGGCTGAAAGTTGTGCTTTCTACATTTTGTCCAATGCTGAGATGATTTTCTTTTTTCTTTATTCCTAGAAAAGCATTTTTCACATAGTTCTTTACCTGTAACAATTGTTACTTTGAATTTAGGGTTTAAAAACATTCGTGCAATCCTGAGCCAATGGCTAGCGTGATAGGGCCACTTTTTCTAGCTAGTTTCTAGGGAAGAAGGTGAGTTCTGGTTTCCAAGCCCCTGGTGCTTCCTAGAAAGGAAGAAACATGTTTCTGCACTTTTTGAAAAATCTTTGTTTGACAGTATAGAGTCACTACCTAGAATCCTTCTGAACACTCAAAGAATGTCATTCTAATAACTTTTCCAACATTGCAAGCTTCTGTCTAGTTTTTTTTTTTTTTTTTAATGTGAAAAACCTCATGTATAATGAGATTTTAGAATTAAGTAAAATCAAAGGAGAATTAGGGAAGTCAGGATAGCTTTAGTAGTTTGTTCAATTTGAGCTTATCATGGAAGGTCACACCTTTTATATCACTCTGGGTTGTTCTCAATCACTCCTGGCATGTGCAATTATTTTTAATTTTCAAATTTTATAGCTAGCAGTTGAGTTACACCAGCTAATCCCTATCTAACTAATAAGGTCCTCTATTTCCACCTTTATTGATTAATCATCTGTTGGAGTTTTTAATATCCATTTGTGTTTAATTTGCTGATATTAAAAATGCCTCATTCCTGAAAGTGATGAATGATCTTCCAAAAGACAGGACTTCGGTTTTGATTTATGTAATATTGAGTTCACTAGAGTCTGGCTGGAAACCTGCCATTGGAGATCACTGTAATAAAGAGCCCTGTAAGGGACACTCTAGGTCTTTAAGAACTTCCCTACTGCCTGGTGGGTAAACTGTTTTATTGTTGTTGTTTTTTAATTCAGATTTCTTTGTAGATCTTTCAGCACCAGGTTTCAAAAAGTCACCCCAAGTTGGAAATACTGTTTCCTTCCACAAATCATTTGTTTTAGCCAGTGGTACCTCTTGTCTCCCAAACCTTATGCATCCCTACCTAACTTCATCCTACTCAAAGACCTTCCTGTTCCAATAACCTCCTGGGATTTTCTCTGCCTATTTAAATTCCATTGATTCTTCAAGAGCCAAGAGGTGAACATCTGCACCCACAGTAATTTATTTTTCCTCTCAATATTTCTAGCTTTCATTATCTGTGTTATTCATTTTGATTTGTGTGTTGACTTTCTTTGTGTGTGTATTATCTCTTCACTATAATATAAACTCCTTTAAGTTAAAGTCTAATATTATTTACTCTGTGTCAAAAGTTCTCAAAGTATGGTCCTGGTCCTTGGCTGGTGCAGCATCTGGGTACTTGCTAGAAATGCAAATTCTCAGGCCGAATCCCAAATGTACAGAATCAGATGCTTTGATTTTGGTACCCAGCAATTTGTATTTTAAAAGATGTTTTGGTATTATTGATATAAGCTCAAGTGTGAGAACTTGACTGCAGGTTAGAATCACCTAGCAGAATTTTGTTAAAATTCTGATACCTGGGTATTATCTCCAGAGATATAGGTTATACTTAGTCCTGAATGCAGCCTGGGCATTGAGAGGTTTTCAGAGTTCCCTATATAATTACACTGTGCAGCAATATTTGGAAATCACTTCTCTATGCCACAATGCTTTCTTTCACAGAAGAGTCAGGGATAAGTATATATTGGATACTCACATGTTTGTTAATTAAAATGAGTTTCTTCTAATTCCAACAAGAGCTGAAACTCTTTGGAAGGAACAAAGATACATCTCTTCCTGAGCATAAAACTGGTTTTTGAATTATTTCTTCATTTCTCTTCATTCTTCCATTACCTTACTTTCTCAGTCCATTAGATTTTATCTTTACCATCATACTTTTCAGAGAACTCTAAATTCAGCATATAATATACTTATTCAAGTAACTATGACATAAAAGAGTTTATGAATTATGTTAAGTAATTTCCCTGAGATTTTTTAAAAAGTATTTTTAGTATAAAATACTTGATACATATAAAAAGTATATGTGACCTGGAAGTCAAGAATAATAATAAAATGAACACCTTTGAACACCACCAATCAATTTAATAGGCATTTTAGTAGTCTTATTAAATACCTTTAATCACCAAACTAACATGATTTTCAAACCATTTTAGATATTATTATAGGCTAACAAAAGAAAGATATGAAGGCAAGAGTATCTCCTTATCAGTCATCAACACATAATGTATACGTAACCTGTTCCCACATTTGCATATGTCTTTGGTATGGAAATATAAATATATATTGTCACTTTAACAGGAACTTGACATGTTATAAAATGATCTTCACAATCCTTCTGTGATTTTGTGAGTATGCTTTGCTTTCTTGAAAATGTGGATGCATTTTTGGATTTAGGGGGCTTGCCACCTTTCTAAATCTCAAGGTTCAGTGTTAATAACCTGATAAGGGAGAACATGGTCCCTGGCTCAGTTCTCGGAATTACTGACATAAAGGCCATGGAAATTCAAATAAGCCAAATTGTACTGTTTCATTCAATTCACCTGTGTTTGTCTTGCTGGTGTTGATCTAGACTATCTTCAGTAGAAAATGTTATTTTCTAGACCTCCTAACAGACCCTAAGTTAACATTTGTTTGTGAATTAGTGTTTATATTCACTCCTGTTTTTTTCCTTCCATCTTTTAATCTAATGTGAAATATTCTTCCCACTCTGCTTGTTATGTTGCTTGAACATGTATTCTACAAGAGATTTTTCCTGATTCTCAATACCTCTACAAACTTTTAATTATTGTAGGTGTAGATGTTGTTGTGTATGAATGTTCACTGTGCTCAAATAAGCAAGAATCTCTCAACAGAGAGTTGAAGGACAAAACATCTCTTAATTTTAAATTCCTTACCTTTAATATTAGAGTACATGAACATGGTAGATTAGATAATATACTAATTCTATATGCTTTATTTTTCAGAAATAGTAATGTTAAATATCTTTTCCAATCAAATCATCAAGTTAAATACTTAAAATCCACGTTTCTGAAATACTGCCCAGATCAGTTAGTGCATGAATTTATACTGCAGATAAATGTGTAGATATTAAAGATATAATCTCCCTTGTGTCATTTTGGTCTAGATAAAATGATTGCATTGAATTTAAAATGAAGTTTGCTTTCCTACATATGAACTGGTAATTTAAATAAATTTGCTCTTATGTAGTAACTTTTAAATTTATTTGTGTATTTGTCTATATTTTCAAACTGTATTTACCACCTCAGTTTTTTTAACTGATGGGAAAAACAGCTTGTTAATTTATGTCTGATATTTTGACTTATTTTTATGCCTCATTTCTCAATGTTATCTCTCTATATGTCATTCTATAAAAACTACATGGATTCATTAATTAATTATGAATCTTTTATACAAACAAGGCAGACATGTTCTCAACACAATTTCCCCAAATGTATTTCCATGTAAAATTTGACATCATTTTCTATATTATCAAACCCTAGTTGTCCTGGATGTTCTCTTTAGTCCATTTAATAACATTCGAGTCAATTCAAAATAACTAAAAATTCACAGTGCTATCAAGAAACAGCTAAAGAAAAAAAAATATTTCACCATATATGATCACTGATACACAATGAGAAATGACTGAAAGCAAGAGAAAGGTAAATTTGAAGCTAATCTATGTGCAAGCATCTCATATCCAGCTCCAACCAAAATTTTGTAAATACCCTCTATAGTCTCACTTCTGATATTCAATGCCATAAAAATATATAACCACTCAATATCCCTCTGGCTTTCTTGATCTTCCTTATCTGCCATCAGAGTCATACTAAGAAAGACATATAGGAGCCTGAGGCAAAATTAAAAGCCACTAATAATGATTTTGATAGATATTTTTTGGCATTCATTTTGAATTTTAAAATATTACATTATAATTATTTTTCTTGATAACTGAATTTTTGCCCCCGGCCCCAGATTTTGTCTTTATCTCACCCTACTCCCATCCTGGCTGCCATTTTTAACTTTGCTCCACATATACATTATTTCCTCTGTAATCTCAAACTGGATAGCTCATCTTGCATGAAGTCTCTCATTAATATAAAAATAAAGATTGTGTGATGAAAGTAAACTTTAGTTTCTAAGAGGCAGTGTCAATACTGATGTGAGTAACAATTTGATCATGCAAAAATTTGTATAATCATTACCAGATATCTCTGTGCCTTCCATATCTTCCCTTAACCAAAGTGCTAGGGTTAACTCATACAGAAAAAAACATTTTTCTTTTCTTCCCGTCCTCTCCCCTCTCTATCCTTCTTTTCTCTTTCCATCCCTTCCCTTCCCTTCCCTTCCCTTCCCTTCCCTTCCCTTCCCTTCCCTTCCCTTCCCTTCCCTTCCCTTCCCTTCCCTTCCCTTCCCTTCCCTTCCTTTCCCTTCTCTTCCCTTCCTTTCCCTTCTCTTTTTCACTGAGCTAATACAGAACTTATTTCTTTGGAAGTTTCAGTTCTGAAGAAACCGTCACCTTCTCCATGTCAACAGGTTCCATCACCTGCAGGATATTCATTGTCTATTCTCTGTCATATATTTAAATGTGTCTGCTTTGAGAAATGCATCTCCCAGCACTCCTCAGTTACTAGACACAGAGAGGGGAGATAAGTAGAAGAGAAAGGTCTGTAAAATAAATTGCTGATGGTAATAAACATTTTTAAAAACATATTTCCCTGAGTTATACTCAAAGTGAGGTTGATTTATTGCTAGAGAAAATTAGGGAAGCACATTTTCATCTTCTCAATGAAAACCATTTGTTAAGCTTTACCATTTTCAGTAAAGAGTCAGTTACAGTTGACGATGACGGACTCTGGGAGATAATGCATTTTTTTCTTGATTGACAGTGACACAATTTAATAAGAAATACCACAGTAACCTTCACTCCTCTGGGGCTCAGTTCTCTCATTTAAAAAAATGAAGGCACTGAATTAGTTTAACTTGAGATGTTTTTCAGCTCTTAAAATAATTCTCCCACCTTCTCATGGGATTCTTCAAGAAGTTTCTGTTTTTGACTCCAACTAATAAAATAAGTGTTAGTGGGGTTATGCTGTACTTTCATTTCTTTAAGTTATGATAGTAATTGTGTAGAAATTGTGTTAAAGTAATGCTGAATACATATCAAAATACACCATGTATTTGTCAAAACTAATATTAGCTAATATTTGGTGATGAAAATGACACCGTTTAAATTCTCTTTTAGTAACATAAAGACTAAAACTTCCTCTGATCATCCCAGATTGGCCAAACACAGAGGAAAAATAAGAGACCTCTCATAGGAACTAAGTTTCAGCCATGATTCCTTGCTTTAATAATAATCTATTGCTTGCATTTTTATAATACTATCTTGCCTTACTGTCATTATTCTGGTATTGGCAATAAAAAAAACTGGGCAAAATAATGTTATCTGCCCAGTTATCTGCATACTGAGCTTTTGTCCTTATAAGTCAGTATGAAGCTTATATTTGGAACTATGATACTCCCAGTTTGCAATCACATTGATCTTTCATCTGAAAGCATATCATCTGAAGGAAGACTTAAGATGTCTAAGATGCTCTCAGGATACCTATAGTTAATCTTGAGACAATATTTAAGTCTCACAAACTTACATGCACATTCCATATTCAATGAGAGTTCATTCTACCATTTTCATGTAAAATCAACACATGGTTTTAGTTAAGTAGATTTCAGAGAATAAGAGTACTTTTACAGAAGTATCTCTAGGCATCTCATTCAAACCTCATAACACTAGTTAAGCAGGTTTGATCCTCCATTTTAAAGATGAAGAAACATATCTTGGATTGTGTGTCCTAAAACAAATTAGAGCCTGAGTCAGAATTCTAACTCTAAAAACCTCAATTGGGGGATTAAAGGAGTTAGATCTCTAAGGAACCCTTGCTAAAAGAGTATTTCCTGGGATGAAGTAACTACATGGGCACCTTCAGAGCAAAGAATCTCTTTCTGTATCCTTTAACAACTTTACAAAGGTGATGGATATCTTGGTGTCTTGGAAAAAAAGAAATATTTTTAATATTGTGTCTATATGTGATGCCATACATAGAAGAGTTCTGTGGCCTGTTCTAATCATGATGATTATTAAAGTTATTTATGAAGTAATGCACATGGAGTGATGAATGCATCAGGATATCAATGCTTAGAATTATTTCAATGTTTGCAATTATTTCACTTATGTATTTGTAGCTAGTGCTTAGCTAGATGTAGCTGAGATCCAAGGAAAAATAGATTCAGGGTTTTTTTTTTTAATATTTCTAAAAAAAGAAAGGTTAAATAAAACAGATGATATTTTCCTCTCAATTATCACAGGAAAAGATGGGACCAAGAGCATTCAGAATCCTAAATAACAGATAATTCAAAGGTCATCTTTGTCTTTGAGCATATAATACAATTTCTTTCGTAGCACATCTTCCTGCTATATAACCAAATAGCCAATTTTGTTTTAATTTCTGGAGAATGATCCAGTGTAAGGTGAAGGGCTCAGGGGGTACACATGGGTCCCAGGAAATCAAACTCATAGTCCCAGTCACAAGAGAGGGTTCAAATGAAGAAAATCACAACCTACTGCTTAAGGCCACAACTACCAGAAGCAAGCTGTTTCCAAACAGGGCCAAGGAAAAAGCCACATTATTCTGCACTTTATTTCCTTGACATCTTTAATGCCTCCATATTATGGGATATCACCCAAAGCAAATCCACAACATAAGTGCCAAGATAACCATACGTCTAGTGAAGAATGTTAGTGAAACTCTTGGTTTTGGTGAGAAAAAATGTAAGAACCAGAAGAAAGCATATCTCTGTCTCAAGATTTTCATGAGCAGTCTAGCCACCACCCCCTCAATGAATTAGGATGTAAACATTTTGAATGTACCAATTATGTTTCTTGTGCCTTCAGCAGAGTAAATGTTCAATTTATGTATGTTAAAAGAATGAATGGAGCATATCCTCTTTGTTTACTTTTAAGTGTAAGAGAAAAATTTTGAGAATTTGATTTATAAAAGAAAACTACCTGGAGAAATACAGATTAACTTCTAGTTAACTGTATTTTCAGTGAATCTTCATTATATATTTTTATCAAATAATCAATGACAAAACCTTTACCATATATTTTTTCCACAATTAACACTTCCACACATACCTTCTTAGATTGCTTCTGTCAGGGACAAATATTACCTGAAGATCAGGTTCCTCTTTGTTAGTTACTATAGAATCAGCTGTTTGATAATGATCCAAGGAAAGTGGAATGGGAACTGTGAAAATGACAAGAAACATTTTTGACCAAATGTACTGTGCTAATCAAAGTTCAAGTTCAAGAAAATATCTGTGGACAAATTTCATGAATAATTCATGCTGAATTTTTTTATTAGCCGTTAATGAAAATTGTGAAATGATTTGTATTAGACCAATTTGCTATGACTGTATATTTCCCTCTATCCTGTTTATGCTTGCCCTGAATTCTACCAGATCTTTCACTAGGAGGAAAAAACTCTGTAATAGAAGTATCCATATAAGTCTACCAGCTATGTTTATGCAATATAGGGACCAGGCAACTTGTCATGCTTTCATTTTTCTAATTAACTATTCTTACTATATTGCCTATAAATGAAGTAAAATTTATAAGAAATATTTGAGCGCTGAAGAACATGCAATTGAGCATCATTATTTTGGTATCATTTTTAAAATATTGGGCACCTAGCATATAATGACTTCAAATAATAAGTCATTAATAATCTTTTAAGAACATTTGAAAGTCTACAAAGTTTTTGCTCTGCTTTTGCAGAGTTTCTCTAAAAGCCAATAAAAGATGGTATAAGGAGTAATATGCCTATTTCAAAAATCATGAATCAGAGACATAGTTAAGTTTTGCTCCAGACTATGAAGTGATTATGTGGCAGGTATTGATTTAGAGCTTAACTTTTATGATTACTGGTTATTAGCTTTGTTCCTAAATGAGGCTGGTATTTGAGTGACAAAATTAAGGCACAATACAATTATTAAGGCACAATAGACAAGCAAGTGTGTTTAACTTAAGGCAAACTTTGACATCTAGATATATCTCCCATATCATTTTCATTTGGTATATTTCCCCCCAAAAAGTTATATTTGTCAATGTCACTGAAACAATACATGATTGTACAAGGAGTGGGGCCTCTTTCCTTACTCCCACCACTCTCATTTGTTTCTCTACTTCAGCTCCTCTGTGTCCACCTGTTTTGTGGTGTTTAGATTGGTGATCAGCAGAATGGCAGCTGGCCTCCAGCACTAACCACAAGAACCACCAAACAAATGCAGCAACTTTACTGCAAGAATGATAAAAATGAACAAACAAATACCGTTCTATAATCCTATGCGTGTTCCCTGTACTATGAGAAGGTTAGACAAATTCCTTCAGACTTAGCTGAAATTAAAGGATGAAGATGATACAAGAAAGATATCTGATTAAGGGCACTTTTGAAATAAGGTTACATGTGGTTTTTAGTCATAATATTATTGAATACAGACATGCTAAAATGAGAAGAAATACACCACTAATTTTGGATAGTACTGAGGAAGGTAAACACACAATTAAGTATAGCTAATCAAAAAAAAAAAAATCCAAAATTTTGTTATGGGCTTAAAGGGAAAAAATAAGTGCTTAAATGCCTCATAAGTTTGTTTTGAATAATAGGTACATTAATATACATAAAATATTCAAAATAATGCCTAGTACATAGTAAGTGATGTTATTATTTATAGCAAATATTAAAACATATGCCAGTGTTACCATAATTAATTTTAAGATAACATATTTTATTTTCATTTAGTTAATGTTTCAACACCTATTCTGGGCCAGGTGTTATGTCACCTATTATAAATCATAGACAAACAACATGTTCTCTGCCCTGAAGGAAGATTTGAGCTCTCATTGAACTCTACTTAACCCTGTTGTTTCTTGAAACTGTGTTTTCAGAGCTACTAACTGTGGCTTTTTCCTCTCTTCCTTCCCTATAGCAATATGCCAGAAATAGTCTCAGGCGTCCTACTGTGTGTCCTCAGCTCTTGTAGTGATTGTACACACCCGTTAATAGACCTATATATGATGATGATTATACCAATTACGGAGAGAATTGGATTACTTTTGTTACATAGCAAGGACCATCACATATCACTAGAACTTCTAGCAATTTGCTAATAAGTATCATGATTTTTTTTTAAAAAAAGTGAATCATAAGTTCATTAAGACAAGGGTGACCATCTGTTCAGGTTTGCCCAGGAATCCTGGCTTATTTCTATTGTGCTGGCTTAATTACTAACAGAAATCCCTTTTATTTTCAAAAGTGTCCTGGCTTGGATAATAAATTATATGGACATCCTCCTTAAGAAAAAGAAACCCCCAAGAAAATACACAGGACACTATGGGAGTAAGCTTTCTGTCCTTAGGATAACTAGGTGGCAGCAAGTGATATTAAGCCAGTTACTAAACTGCTGTTTGGTTTCAGTGCCTTCGGCAGTAAATTGGGAGTTTCCCTCCCAACCTTGCTTTTTTTATATTAACAAATTAAGTAAGCATGTAATGGGTTCTGAAAATAAAATGAGTGCTTTATTGTCAATGCTAATGTCTCAAACCTAATGGCAGAAAAAAAGAACAAAATTATCGGGAAATCAAGAAACGGGAAGATAGGAGAATAAGAGTGGGGAGGTAAGGAAGCGTATTATTTTGTCATTTAGTTTGGTATTGTGCCAGGCTGGATGTGTGAGTCAACGTGATCAAACATCCAAATATGGTACAAAAGCCCTGCTCAACGGTGAAATTCAGAAGCAATAAATAAGAAACATGAGTGTGGAAATAAAAAAGTCCTGGATTCAAATCCCATATTTATTACTTACCCAGTGTGTACCTTGGGCAAAGCACTTATACCCATCCTCTATGGACCTCATTCTTCTCATTAGTAGAATGGGAACAATACTGCTTGACTATGCAGATTTGAGATTAAGACTTAGGTGATGTGCATATATCTTCCAACAGAGGAAGGTGTTCTGGCACAGGTTAGCAACTGAATAAGGATTGGTGGCCTAAAAGTCAATGAGACTAAAAAATCTTAGTTCCTGATAAATAAATAGAAAGATAAAACTGAGTGTGGTAAACACTGAGTGAAATTTTAGGCCTCAATGCCTTAGTTCCCTCTCATTCATTCATTCATTCATTCATTTATTTAAAGATGGAAATTAGTCAACATCTTGATGAAAATCCAGTGTCTCCTAGCATTTTTCCTCACATGTGATGACAGTGACTGAGTTTTGCAGTCTTTGTGACAGGATCATGGTATATGACAGAAGGCAATTTTGCCAGCTGAAGTAGCATAGTAAAGCTCAGAGGTCTTTCCCAAATTCTAATTTGACAAGTGCTCTGAAATTTAAAGAGGAGAGAGACCTCATTCTCTTTGTAGGTGAGAAGTCCAATAATGATGAACTCATTGTTCTATATTAAGCCTGATATAACCAGAATTATGAACTCCAAACTTACTTTTTTTTGTAGTTTATTTTTATTATTTATTTACTTTTATTTTTTTTATTTTTTATTTTTTAAATACATTTATTTATTTAAATTAGTTTCAAGTATACATTACTTTGGATAGACATCTGTATTGTTCATAAAACAATTCCCCCAATTGCTTCCTTCCTCCCCTGGCCCTCCACTTAGACATCATATTAATGCTAACTGCATTCCTTCTGCCATGCTCCCCATCCCTATGCCCAACTATCAACTACTAATTTGTACTTCTTTAATCCTTCACCCCATTCTCCCAGTTCCCCAACATCTCTCCCCTCTGTCACCAAATTGTCACTATATTTGTGTCTGTTTTTGATTAGTTTGTTCTTTTTGTTCCTTAGATTCTGTATATAAGTGAAATCATATGGTATTTATCTTTCTCTGTCTCACTTGTTTCACTCAAGATAATGACCTCTACGTCGATACATGTTGCTGCAAATGGTAGGATTTCATTTTTTTTAATGGCTGAGTAATATTCCATTGTATATGGAACCATAATTTCTTTATCCAATCAACAGTTGATGGGCATTTAGGTTGCTTCCATATCTTGGTTACTGTAAATTGTGCTGCCATGAATATTGGAGTACATAGATCTTTGCAAATTATTGTTTTGGTTTTCTTTGGATAAATACCCAGAAGTGCAATTGCTGGGCCAAAAGGTATATCCGTTTTTACTTTTTTGAAAAACTTCCATTCTGTTTTCCATAGCGGTTGTACCAATTTGCAATCTCACCAACAATGTATGAGAGTTCCCTTTACTCTACATCCTCACCAATACTTGCTGTTTTTTGATTAGTCATTCTGACAGGTATGAGGTGATATCTCATTGTGGTTTTAATTTGCATTTCTCTGATGATTAGTGACCTTGAGCATCTTTTCATATATCTGTTAGCCATCTGTATTTCCTCTTTAGAAAAGTATCTGTTCAGGTTTTTTGCCACTTTTTTAATTGGATTGTTTGTTTGTTTTTTGTTGGTGAGTTGTATGAATTCTTTATAAATTTTGGATATTAACCTCTTATCAGATGTAACATTAGTGAATATCTTCTCTCAAACAGTTGGTTGTCTTTTTGTTTCGTTGATGGTTTCCTTTGCTGTACAAAAACTTTTTAGTTTGATGTACTCCCATTTGTTTATTTTTCCTTTTGTTTCTCTTGCCTAAGGAGATATATCTGAAAAGAAATTCCTGTTAGTAATATCAGAGAGTTTATTACATATGTTTTCTTCTAAAAGTTTTATGGTTTCAGATTTTACATTAGTCTTTAATCCATTTGGAGTCTATTCTTGTATATGGTGTAAGAAGATGGTCTAGCTTCTTTTTTTTTTACATATATCTGTCCAATTTTCCCAACACCATTTATTGAAGAGATTGTTTTTATCCCATTGTATATTCTTACCTCCTTTATCATATATTAAGTGAGCGGATAGGCATGGATTTATTTCTGGGCTCTCTATTCTGTTGCATTGATCAATATATTTGTTTTTATGCCAATACCATGCTGTTTTGATTACTGTAGACTTGTAGTATAATTTGATATCAGGTGGTATGATGCCTCTAACTTTGTTCTTCTTTCTCAAGATTGCCATGGCTATTCGGGGTCCAAACTTACATTTCAACAGAGTGTGTATGTGGAATAGAAAAGACATTTCTTCATTTGCATTTCTTTAGAAAGAAAATATCTTTGGGGAAAGCAAGACTTGTCTATTTAGAAAACACATTTAGTAAATTTGTGTGTTTATGGCAATATTAGGCTAAATTCACCGATGAGAAGTTACATCTTTGTAACTTTTTCTCAACTTACACAGAAAATAGAAGCATAACACCATTTTAAAAAATACAGTGTCCTAGGAAAAATGCTATGTACTATTTGGTCTAGCCACTATTGTTTTAATCTCCAATACAGTCTAATAAAGACTACATAGGTAAACATACATAAACTTTGTGCAGGCTATGGAAATAGACATGATGATAAGATGGTGGGCACAATAGCTATCAAATAAGTGAAAGGCTGTCAGATAAAAAGGAACTTGCTATGTTGCTCATGTTACAATTTAAATCCAACAGATGTTACATGAATCATCACTGCTGTAAATCCAGTTAGTGTTCAATACTGAACTAGAACTTGAGTCTCCTGACACTACAGTATTCTCAAAGTATAAAAAAGATAAAACATAGAATATCAAGTTGCAAAGGGCCACACTTAAACCCAACACAAAGAAGAATTTCCTTGGGATAGAAGCTGCCTATAGAAAGCATTCTTACAGGCTTTCTTTGCTTCCTCTCATCACCTGCTCATGGTTGCGCCTACAGTGTTTGTGAAGAAACAGAAATTACAGACTGTATCATATTTGATTGAAGATTTTGGATTGAGATTTAAAAAAAAAAACAAACTACTAAATCTTTGATGTTATCACGAGACAGAACGGACCGCTCTGTGTCATAACAGAAGGTGCCCTGGGAGGGAGGAAACCACCATGCTGACTGCAGGAGGCAAGGCTGCCTACTGGGTAATAATACAGCTCTAGAGGCAGAAGCCCCTGGTTCAAAACCAGGCACTGAGATTCACACATGGTGTGACTGTAGCAACTTATTTAACTGCTCTATGTTTTCTCATCTGGAAGATAGGGTTAGCATGTATACATTCTAGAATTGCTGTGAGGACTAAATAAATGAGTCAATGAATGTGCAGTACTTAACACTGAGCCCTATACATATTTTGTATTCAGTGAGTTTTGACTACTATATGAATCATCAATGTTATCATTGTTATGGTATTTCTCATATTTTCTCAGCCTAAAGTAAACCAGTTTACCTTTTTTATACTTTATGTGTTCTATGCTTTGCATGTAAAAAATTATTGGCACAGAAACTCAATATTTCTACTATTATAAAATATACGTGTGTCTGGGTTTGTATGTCTGCAAGTTGTTAAAATTTTCATGGGGACCATTTTAAGTACTGCCTCATATACAGCCAGGTTTAAAATGTGGAAATATAATGTATTGGTGACTCTCAGTTATGCCTACTTTCTTTGAAACTTTAGAACTGAACTTTAAATATAGGTAGTGAAAACTTTTTGGTTCATTCATTGAAGAGCAGAATTCAAAATAGTTGCCATTAATTATTGGTCATGAAACTTTGAGAAAATATTTTTATAATTCTGAGCCTACATGTCTTCATTTGGATAACACTAATTTATCAACATCGTGAGGTAATTACGAGACACAAATGAGAAATAAATGTAAAATTATTGTGAAAATTGAGTGTCTTGTACAAACGTTGCTCATTCTACATATGCAGATGGTCATGTGTATATCTCAGGATTTCTAGAAAGTATGTACACATGCCACTCCTATCTAACAGATGAGAAAACATAGAGTAGTTACATAAGTTGCTACAGTCACACCATGTATGAATCTCAGTGCCTGGTTTTGAACCAGGGGCGTCTGCCTCTAGAGCTGTATTATTACGCACTAGGCAGCCTTGCCTCCTGCAGTCAGTATGGTGGTTTCTTCCCTTCCAGGGCACCTTCTATTATGACACAGAGGGGTCTGTTCTGTCTCGTGATAACATCAAAGATTTAGTAGTTTCTTTTTTAAAAGATCAACCCAAAACCTTCAATCAAATCTGATACAATCTGTAATTTCTGTTTCTTCAAAAACACTGTCAGAGAATCCATGGGTAGGGGAAGAGAGGGAGTAAAGAAGGCCTGTAAGAATGCTTTCTATAGGCAGCTTCTATGCCAAGGACTCTTCTTTGTGTTGGGTTTAAGTCTGGCCCTTTGTAATTTGATAGTCTATCTGTTTTATCTTTATTGCACTTTGAGTGAGAATACTGTAGTGTCAGGAGACCACATGTAGGTATTTGTATGGCAGAGCAGTCAGCAGTTCATGGTGTGAAGGCAGACAGACACCTGGCTTTGGATCTGGGTTTTTATCTGGCTCTGCTGTTAACTAGCTGTTACCAGTGCCCTCCCTTGGTAAGTAAGATGCCATGGTTTGTTTCAGGGAATTGATGAGAGAATTCAAATAAACACTATATACAAAAAAAAACAAAAACAAAAACAAAAACAAAAACAAAAAAAACTTAAAATGCCAGACATTTATTAAGCACTCAATTGGTTTTAATAATTTTATTACTCAAATAAAGGGTTAAATCAAACTGGGCCTGAATGTGATAGCTAGTTACTCAGAGATGCACTGAGAAGGAATGAGAGTCTACCCTGTGAATTCTAAATTTCCTTTAAGATTAACTCATGCCCAGCCCATCAGGGTTACAAGAATATCCCTTGCCTTCTTCAGAATCATGGTCTAGAGAAATCCCTCTAAATATCTACAGGACTTGTTCTTTTAATTCCTGTAGGGCTTTAAGCAAATGTTGCCATCCTTATGTGACCATCTCTGGCAACTGCCCCATCCCTGACCCCTGAATATACTTTGGGTCTCTCCGTAGCACTTAAATACAACATAATTCAAATTATACATTTTGTTCTTCCTTATTGTCTACTTCTTATCAACGCCATCCTCTTCCCCCACCACATATACCTAGTTGAAATGTAAACTATATAGGCAGTGATTTTTTTTTTTTTCTATTCTGTTCACTGCTGCTGTATCCCAAGCTTGGCATATAGCAGCTGCTCAATAAATACTTACTGACTGAAAAAATGTCAATTTCAAGGAAAAAAGGTTATAGCTATGCAGCTCTTGTAGAGGGACATGAGTACTTAATAAACTGAAAAAATCAGAGTCAACATATGTTAGGGATGGTCCTATTTCTGCCACTATCTTATATACCCAGGTTTCACTCTTATTTTAGGCTCTTTAGAATGAAGAAGTAATATATTCTCAGAATCCAAATAATGTGAAGCCGTAAGTACCACATTATTAAGCTGAAAAAATTGAATAGCAGTTAGATATTATCACAAAATTATTAAAAAAAAAAAACCTTTCTAGGAATGTCAACAATACTCTAAAGCCATACCTATGTTTAATTGTCCTCTATCTCAGCTTGTTTCTATTGAATTGATTCTCTATGTTAGAATGATAAAAAGTGATGCTCACTCAGTATTGCAGGATTTTACAAATATCCCTTTATTCACTAAAGTCAGAAAGGAAATGAGCTTTGGATTCATACAAAATTCAATCATCTTCTAAAAGCTCATTTTTCTCTCCTTTTCTTTTTGTCTAGTGCAGTTTTTAAAAAGCGAGGACATTTCTGCTCATTTGATGAGGCTGACAGAGTTCTTAGACAAAGTATAGAGGCAGAATGAAACTTTGTGGCAAGAGGTAAAATGGCAGCAATTTTAAATGATGGTTGCAACTACAATTCCAATTATGATTAAATTATGCTGAAAATAATATGCATGTATATGTAGGCTGAGAAGCAAGTAACATATTTAAGCAAAGTCTATAGGAACTGCATGTTTTAAATTGTGTGCCTTAAGACAGGATCCAATTTCATTTTCTATAAAAAGCCAGTCTTTTAAAAATATAAGATATGTATGTATTGAATATGCTCAGGACTGGATCTATCTAAGCTTCTTATAGTTTCAGAACTAATTAAACATTAACATTTACAAAGGAGACAATCTCTTGTCAAGGAATTTATTCATATACAGAGAAAAAAAAAAGAAAATGCCAGCAAACTTTTGCCACCATAACCTCTGTTCATAGCCCTTCATGAGAGAATAAACTAATGTTTGTTTACTCTTATCATAGATAGATCAGTGCAAAAGAATGGTGGCCATATTAGAAAGAAAAGATGCAGAGCTGTTTATTTAAAAATTAAATATATTCAGAGAATAGGTAAGCATGATACCAAAACATGACATAGTTGAGGTTAAACAACAATCACAAAACTACATAAAAATCATAAACAATTTAAGACATGTTTTGGTACTGTGTCTTAAAAGGAGCCTTAAGGCTCAAAACAATTAGGGGTAATGGACAGTTCTGGATGAGATCCCAGTTTAGACAAATGAGCTATGAAGGATATTTTAGGGACCACTGAGGATATTTGAAGAGTCTAAATTTTAGATAAAGTAAACATTTACTGAAGGGAAAAGATAAAGATTATTAGCTGAAAGAAGTTATAAAACACTATGTACAGTGTGATCTCATGCACTAAGCAATGGGATGTTGGCTGTCACCTGAGTAGGAAGATGAGAACATTAAATTCTCCCAATTATGCAACCCTTACCCCTTTCTCTTCAGACAGCTAGAGTGTGGCCCATTGGAAAGTCCTACACTTTCTAGTTAGAAATAGCAATTTACTCTAAGGTCACTTTTAAAATTCAGATAGTATCTGTTAAAACATGCCAAAGGGGTGTATGGGTAGCATAGCAGAGACAGAAGAGGGGCATGGGGTGCATAAGAGGCCCTTGAGGAGAGGCACCATGTTTTATTTTCCTTTCTCCTCACAGTGCCTAACTCCCAGCCAGTGCTTAATAAATGTTGAATGAAAGAATAAATAGATGTAAAGGGTTTCTTCTACCTTTCATTTACCTATTAGTGTCAATTCCATTAAGAGATTAATTGGTTACTACCTCGAAAGATATGGAAAGTTACAAGAAACTGAGCAAATAAGATTTGGAATTCACAGATACAAGGTATAGCAGAGATTTTGAGAAGGGAAAGATTTGTGAATGAAATCAGCCTAGAGGAAAAATTCCCGATGTTCTGATCGAGAACAAGATCAGCATTTCGTTGCAGCCGCTTGGCTGGAGTTGATGACTAGCTTGCCAATAGATTGTTTTATTTTTCACTGTAACATTAAGGTTGTAACTTCCTGAGGATCTGAAGGATTTCTTTCCATTTATCTTTAAGAGTGATGTTTTATTTCCTTTACACAATTCTGTACAGTCATAAAAAGCTCAAAAGAACCCTTAGCCCTAAACAACTGGCTGAATTTTTAACTCTGCCAATAATCTTAGAAGCAGATTGATCTGGAAGAAGATTTACAAGATAAATCTCATCTCTGGAATTTTCTTGGTGAATTATTCAGAAGTAAAAATACCAATAATCAGAATACCCAGAAGTGTGAAGTAATATTCTGAAAACTGTCAATTCTCTTGATAAGAGTCTGATTCAAAGAGTGATTAAGTTTGTGTGAACAACAACAACAAAAAACAGGCTACCTAACTCCACTTGTTAGGATATATACCCTTGAGTCATAGATACCTTTAACAGTCTTGTGAAGTCCACAGAACCCCTCCTCAGAATAATGCTTTTAAACATAAAATTAAGGACATCGAGTTACAAAGAAAACCAAGTAAATATATCAAGGATTAATAAATGTGATACATTAATGTAAATGTTTCTTTAAAAACACATTAATAAAATTAATCAGAAGAAAAAATAACTACTGTAATTTCAAAGTAGTGACAATCATCAGCTACATCTTGAGATAGCTACACAATAATTTGAAAATAACTGTCATTTCTATTGGTAACAAAGTCACAGCTACTATTAACAATACTATAGGTTGGTTGACTATATTCATGATAGACAGAAATGCCAAATGTCAATTAGAGGCTATTTAAAAATAAAGATGTTCTCTTTTTGTCCCATTCAAATCCACAGACCTCTTAAATTGAGAACCCGTGGTCTAGATGCATTTATTTTAGCTTTCCAAAGATAATACTATGGGTTAGAGTTGAAATAAGAACACAAGGCTCTACAATTCAGAGTTATCAAAGAAAATTAAGGCTGACTACAAGGCAGTTTTGAAAGAAAGAATCTTTAAGAATTTTAAAAATATTTAATTCCAAATTCAGAGGAACTGAGCCAATCAAGCTCATTCTTCACATATGCAATGGAATAATGTCCATATGATCTCTACCATTCAGAGGGAAGAATCCTGAAAATTATTAGGGAAAATAAACATTTTTCTTTGAAGTAATAAAAACCACAAGAAAAGCTGGTATTCTTGTTTGTTTCTATGCTAAATTGTTTCAGAGGCACATTTATGCAAGTGTAACAAGAAAAGGTTAATTACCAGCTCTTTTACAGGGTTTAAGGGGCAATAAAATTGGTTGTATAGGGAAAATAAGCTGATAAATATAGAGCTGGCTTGGAATTGCAGGAAGCATGTGAACTGTTATAGCAATACCCAAATCTATGGGCAGACATTTAACTGTCTGGATTACTGCTGTATTTCTCACAGGCATTATCATTCCGTAAAAGGGCTGCTCTGGGAATTTTCACCTGAATATATTCATTGTGTTGGAGAAATTCACTACATAATAGCTGATGCACTTAATGAACACTCTGGTAAACAGGAAAATCATGTTTTCATGCGAATAACAAGATCATTAAAAGCTGCTTCTCTTATCCCTTGCTATATTCACTCTGGTTTAAAATACACTCTGTGTGACCTGAGAACAAATATGATTTTTCAGTCAGCCCATCATTTTCCTTTCTAAAACGGCACTTTATTATTGGTAGCTAGCACAGCCCTCGGCACTCAGAGACTCACTATAGTTTTATTGAGCTGAACCAAAATCATCACTCTTATAATTACCTTCTGCATTGACATAAATGAAGATTTAGAGGTCCACAGCAGTTTAGTCTATTGAAATATTTCTATGTGAAGAAAGAGAGATTGCACTTATAGCTTTCCTTTGCATTTTTAGGCTTTTGGACCCTGGTAAACTGATGGTAATCTATTGATTATCAATTCCTGCTACCTCATATTATCTATTTGACAGTGTGGTGATATGCCTTCTTAAATAGAGCCATAGAAAATTATTTCTCAATTGAAGAAAACTTCCAAAGGAAACCATTGCCCTCTTTATTTTCCAGCAACATGCAACATTGCAATAAACATTCTTTCCTTTTTTTGTCTATTCATTTAGCACATATTTTTGAATGTCACTCAGTATAAGGCTTTGTTCTAGCTGAAGGGACCTATGGAATTTACATTTTAGAAAAATATATATATTAAAGATAATAAGTAGTACTGTGACAAAAATGAGAATGGACAAGAGGAGAAGAGAGTGATGGGAAGATTATGATCTTATTGTGTTCAAATATGTCCTCTCTGAGGGATGACATCTGTGCAGAGACCAACAAGAAATGAGGGGAAATATTTGGGGGAAAGAATACCCCAGAAACAGGCACCATTAAAGTATAAGTTCACAGAGGTAGCCCAGGAAGATCATGAAGGCCTTGGTAAGGATTTTAGACTTAATTACATTAAGTGTAATAAGAGGACATTGAAGGATGTTGAACAATGGTGTGACATGATTTGATTTATATTTTCTAAGTATCACTCTGGTTACTTTATGAAGATATAGATGGACAAGGACAAAAACAAGGCAATTGCTTAGATGCTGGAGACAAGTTGAGTCCAGATGGGAATAAAGAGGTAGTGATAATTCATTATATTTCCAAATTAACAGATATAACACTAAGGATTATTTAGAACAAACTGAATTTAGGAAAGATTTAGAAGTACACAACCATGCAGACTGGCACCTACACAAATCAAATACAGTCTTCTTCCATAAATCTCTCTCTTCCTTTTCTCTTCCAAACTTTTAAAATAGCAATTATCGTCATTATCAGTTACTACCTTACCAATTATAATATCCCTTACATTCCAAAATTCTACTAAAACTGCTTTCATAAATGTCATCTCTTAACTGCCAAACTAAATGACAACCTTTTACTACCTTCTCAAATACTATTATACAGTTGACCACTGCTTTTGTCTCCAGTCTCTTGACCACCATGACACTATACAGCCTGGTTCTCCATGAATCTCTCTGATCTCTGTCTCACTAATAGGCTCACCTTCTAATAAAATAATAAATATGAAACACAAAATGTTGATGTTCCCCAGGGTTCTGTCATTGCCCATAGCTCATCCCACTCCATATTTCCTCAGAGAAACCATGCAGTCTAATGGTTACTCTAAGGAGTCAGATTTCCTGAGTTCCAACCCTAGCTAGCTATGTGATCTTGGGTCTATTCACCTCCTAATACCAATCTTCAATTTACTCGCCTGTACAATGAGGATTTAACTCGTACTCTAGAGATTTGTTGTGAGTCTTAAATGAGATAATTCATTTAAAGGATTTTGGAAAGAACTTAGCCTCCTGTAATTATTTAATAAGTTGTACTTATTTAAAGATGATCATTAAATTGTTCAACTATTAAGTTGTTGAATCTTAAAAGTATTTGTAAGCCTTAGCATTTGCTCAGGTTTCAGGTTTATATATTCATCTGCCAATAAGGTCTTTAATTAGATATCCCAAAGGCCCTATACTTTCAACATATCAAAAACTAAACTCATCACTGTCTTTTCAATGTTTTCTCATTGTACTCTCATTCTCAATTGATAGGTATCCCTATGCTAGAAAACTAGTTTATCCTTGATTTCCTCCTTCTAGTCACTGCCCATTTACAGTCAGTGTCCTACTTATTTTATCTCTTAAATACAATTTTTATCTTTCTGATATTTACTCTATCACTAATATTCTAGCCCAGGGACTCATCAATACTTTGAATAATATTACAATAATCTTCTATTCACTCTCTCTGTTCTACTTCTCCTCTAGAGTTATCTTACTCAAACGAACTATGTCATTCCTTGCTTCTCATGCTCCAAGAGTTCTCCATGGTTTAGAGATAAAGCCAGTTTCTTAACATCAGTTTACTACAACATAGATCTAGCTGCTATCTACCTTCCCAGATTCATTTCCTAACATCACCTGCTTCAAACTTTTCACATTGGCAGCATCAAAGGAACATTTATTCATGCTGTTCTTTCTTCCTTAAGTGCCCCACTTGTGCTCCTATACACACATGCAAGCTTAAACTTAAACACAGTTTCCATTTAATATTTAACACTTGGCCCAATCAATGAGTTTTCTCTGGCCTACAACCTAGGTTAAATGGCACTTGTTTGTCAATCTCTCTACAGTTGAGTCTCCACATTTTATTATTTCTATATTTAGAAAGGACTTTTTCCTCAACTAGACCATGAGCTTCTTTTATGGCAGAATCATGTATTCATCTTTGTTTCTCTAGGACCTAGCATCCAGGTGGAATCTAGGAGCTTAGCTAAATAATAGTTAATAGAATAATTTAATGAACAAGATATTTCAAAAGTTCTCCAGTGTCTCCTAAAATTAAATTATCTGAAATATTTCTCCTAAAGTGCCAATTTTACTGTATGTTTAAACTCTAAGGGCTCTACGTGACTATGAGACAGTGCCTCTTAAATTGGAGTTTACGGATCCTTGTTATCACATGACGAAATTTCTCTGTGGGCTTTCTTTTTAATTGTGTGAATTCATTTAAATAGCAATTTATAAATCAATACAAACATATTCTGGATCATTTGGGATGGCCACTTTGTAATCCAGACTTGTCACTTGGTTTTAGTGCATGTGCTTACATTTTTATTACAATGATAGTGCC
Source organism: Eidolon dupreanum (assembly GCA_028627145.1). NCBI lineage: Eukaryota > Metazoa > Chordata > Mammalia > Chiroptera > Pteropodidae > Eidolon > Eidolon dupreanum. The sequence goes on along the minus strand of CM053504.1, from coordinate 68,740,631 downwards.
TCAAGTGTTCACTTAGTTACCACTCAGCTTTTAATTCGACTGGAGTCTATGTTCATGAAACCATTGAAATATTTTATTGGAGACCTACAGGTCTTAAGTTAGAGAAATATTAGAATAAATTGAAGTCCACTGTCTTACAGTTACAGCTCTCTATTGTTTTGAACATAATTTTTATAACCTAAACATAAATACTGCTCACTAAACATCCACTTACCATGGATGTCTGTTTGTTTTTCTATCTCAACTCTATGCTTTGGATTAATCATTATCGACATATATCAAAAATTTTCCACCTACCATTTCTGCCTTTCTGAATTTTATTTATTGTTCATTCCCTCACTTAAATGTTACGTTCTCTGTAAAACTTCCATGATTGTAGTTAATTGAAATCATTTTCCCTATTTTGTTCCTTGCTATACAATTCCTAATAGTATATAAATATACCTGTTTCATACCATTCATTTTTTAAGCCTAAAGTTGGGGTGAATGGATGGGGATAGAAATATTATTCATTCAAATGACTAAAGAAGATAAACCACTTTGATTACTGGTAAAGTATCTATGTGTATAATCGTAGTTGAAAATGTTTTCTTTGCACCCAGAAAGTTATACTGATTCACATTAATTCAAGGAAAGTGTAGAATAATAAAAACAAAAACAGAAAAATGTTAATTTAAAATGAAATATGTTGCCATCTTGTGATTTACTTTATTTTTTTTAAAAGGTGAAAGTGGGGCAGGATAGCGCTCATGTTGATGAAATTCAGTAAAACCTAATACAATAAAATAATTTATTTGAATTTTTATTTTAAAGATTATAGAATATTAAAATGTTGGTTAAGTTGTAGTTAGAGTGATATGTGGCCAAGTAGCTCAGAGAGCATTAGAATCTGATGATTTTTTTGAAAATGGTCTCCTAATTGGGACCATTGTTCTTTCAGAACTTTATTGAAAAAGCATTCCTGTGTTAAAACACATTGTATGAAACCAGAAAAAAATTACTCCAGAAATCATATTGCTCTAGTGTTCTTTAAATGTTTTATGGAGATCTGCCTGGCATCCACTGATCCCAAGTATTGTGTTCTTTCTAAAATTGCATCTCTTTATTTAATTCCTGTGTATTCCTAGGTGAAATGTGCATAACTGAGTAATAGGATGTAAAAAGAGATTTGTCACCTCCAAAATGTACATTACTTAGAGCTACTGCAGTCAGGGGAATAAGCTATACACCTATAATAAATGTACTTAACTCTCATCTGAAAAGGCCATGCATTACTCTAACTTAAAACCAATGCTTAATAAATGTTTATATTAGTTTATTATATATTCTGGTATATGACTTTATGGTGAGCAGAGAATTCTGGAGTTAGGAAGATGCCAGCATTACCACTGCCTTAATCTACTTTCCTTCAACAATATTTAAGATTGGTTTTCATTCATTTATGTTCTGAAATTTAGGTCTACCTTTTGAGGGCATCCATCCATTAATTTAACAGAATTTATTGATTGAATGTTAGAGCAGTCACGAAATCTTGTGTCTGCTTCCAGTATTGCTACTGCTTAGTTTCTATGTCCCTAATCAAATCCTTTAGTCTCTTTGGACATATGTTTTTTCATCTGTAAATTAGTTGAATGCAAAGCATTTTAAGATGTTGGCATTCTGCATTGAGGACTTGGCAAATGGGTGAAGCTTCACTCACCAATCTTAACACCTAGCTCTTGAGGGCTAATAGACATTTCATCATCATTCCCATGGCCCACTTTTCATTGTTAATAACATGTTTGGTTACCTGTTTAGTAAAAAAATGAAATAGGTCTCTAATTCCTGATTTTGAGAAAACTGTTTGAGTCCTCATTATTTGTTAATTTTCTAAGCTGTCGTTCAAGAATTGTATTATTTTTATCTTAATATTGCCAGAAAAATCTACACTCTAAACAAAGGAAAACAACTTAAGAGTCAAAGTTGCACTTAAAGGCTTTGGATTGGATTTCTGACTGGAACACATTACTGAAGAAGGGGTCATGAAGTTTCTCTAACAAAGTTTAAATCAATTTTTAAAAAGAAGTAAAATAAATAACTTTATCAAATGTGCCAGTGGGCTTAGAGTTACCAATGTCTCCAAATCATTCCTTAAACAAATGGGAAGACCTTAGGTGGGTCTTATGTTTCAGTTCCCTACATGAAAACCAGAAGCTGACTACTTCCTCAGCCCCGAGGGTCACCAACAGAGCCAGGCACGTCAGTCAGTATTGGTCAACACTCTTACCAGGCTGAAGGTGTAGACTCAGTGCTTCTGATGCCTGGCTGGGAAAGTCCCACACACATATTTTAAACCACATCTCTCTGTGATAGATGGTACAATGTAATGATTCCATACTGAAATTGGTAAAATATATTATCTCTTTTTTACTCAAATCTACTAATATTTTCTGAAAATATTTTAAAAGAAAAGCATGATTCTAGCCATAATATAATAGTTATGGGTTGACTTAAATCTGTGCTTCTGTAATTTACGTTTCTTGCTCTTGTATTTACTCCTCTCTCCAAAAAAAATATGTAACCACTGCAAGAGCCATCTTGTCGATGTGTCCCCAGCTTCAAGATAACCCCAGAATTTCCCTTTTAAAAATAACTACAAGTTTCTAACTTTTTTCCTAATAAAGTCCATTTATCTTGGCTGTCACACACTCTCTAATTTATCTACATCATACTTAGGATGTCTTTGCCTAATCAATGCTTTATATGACACTCTGAATCCCTAAATAGGCATGTTGATATTGCTTTTTCCATTTCATGAACCCAGTTGATACTGTATCACTAACCTATATTTAAGCAATAGTCATTCTATTTTGTCAAATAAGATGAATATTTATTAAAAGTGTATTAACTTTTTTCAGTGCAGTTCTAGAAAGTCTAGGCTGTTTGAAAGTATATTTAAACTAATGATCTCAGTATTGGGGAGATGACCAATTTCCTGGTTCTCATGGGGAAAAAGGATAGTTTACCAAAAGTTTCTGGGGGTATGCATGTAATTTGAAATTGCATATTCAATATTATAATTCAATATTTATTTTTGGTGGAATATTAGGACTCATAACTTTATTTTATAAACTAAAAAAATAAGGTTCAGCAAAATATCTTCAGTGGCTGAGGATTGTAGACTATGCTATAGGATATATAGAGACATGCAGAACATATGGAGGAGAAGGAAATATGATATTTTTATTTGTAACTGGGACATAGTTGGTCGTCATGAAGAATTTCCTCTTCTATGTGTTGAAGCTCAATATATATGTTTTCTCTCAACTTTCTTGAAGGGATAGTGAGGGAGTTTCCACAATGTATCATGCAGCAAAATAAGTTTTAATAATAATAATAAATAATAATATAATCATAATCCTGTAATGATTTTTATCCATCTACATCTCCAATATCTGAATATCAATTCAAATAAAACATTGAAAACATCTGACCCTCCCTGTAGCTTACTGGACTTTTACAAATGAATCCACTCTCCCATGTTTATTATTTTTTCATCATGGACAAAAAGGCCTTAATTTTTTAGAGAATAAGTTTATATATGAAGCAAAAAATTTTGAGCATTTAGAAAGACTGAGAAACAGTAGTCTATTTTGTGGACTATTTTCCCACATGAATCTAATTAACACAGTTGCAAAGTCATCATTATGAAAAAATAATAAAGAAACCCAAAATGTCTTAGAGAGTCAGTAAATAAACCATAATAAAATGATTGAAAGTACTAGTTTTGGAAACTAGCAATTGAGATCAAATTTTGTCTTGATCCTTTATCAACTAGGTAATGTTGTGCTAATTACAATATCTCTGAGCCTCAGCGTCTTCATATATAGAGTGAGGATTATGTCTTGGTCACAGGGATTGCTAGAATAATTTAAACGAATGTGTGGAAAGCACTTGCCATGGAGATGCCCTGCTCAGCAAACTAGTTGCTGTAATGATTTTGAAAAATCCTGGGCATTTATTTTTTACCATACTCATTTATGGCCTGTGTGGGGAATAATAATGCTTTCCTCAGGTTGGAGTGGTATGAGACACTTGGTTTATATGTAGGATAGCATTGAATAAGGACTGATTTTGGTTGCCAATCTAACACCTATGAAATTCTTTTTTTCCATATACAACAGAGACATTCTATAACCATTTCATTTTAACTTGTTTGCTTATTTTTTGATGAATTATCTTGGGTGCATTTCATCTAATTAACATATGACCATATTTTTAAAGCTCACATACTTACTAATCCCTTCCTCCATGGAGTTAGTATCCTTGGCATCAATCAAGTTATTGAATCTAGCTTTGTCAGTGGAAGCTATACCAAATGGCCTCTGGAAAAACATTAAAGTCTCACCACTTCTCTCAAAGGTTCTGCTGATCCAATCACCAACAACTTGGGTACTCAACTACAAGTACAATTTTATCTGCTGGATTATTCTGGCATCATTATGACTATATCATGGGACTTAGAATCAAGTGCCTCATTAAAAGAGATTAGTGGCATTTAGCCTCCTACCTGACTGAGAAGTTCTATCACTTAGTCAAAACAGTAAATGTGCTTGACTATGAATATAGCATCAGATGGAATAATATTTGACAGGGTATCAGGGTAGCAGACTTGATTCTAGTCTGAATTTTGCTGTGCTACCTTGGGTAATTCACTTACTCTCTATGAACCCTGATTTCAGATTAAGAGAGCTTGGGCGCTATTCTCTATAAAATTTTCTCTAAGACTGTTGGTCTGTGAAAAGTACCTCTCAATATTTCCTTTCAAGTTACTTATTTATTTAAAACCCTATGTTGTGATGGATAAACTTCAGTTAACAAAGAGAATAAAGACTGTGACTTAAGTCTAATTGCCCCTAAGGTAAACTTCCTGGGACTTCTCTGAGACAGCTCCCTTAGCCTCTGAGGTGTGTGACTTGTAGCTGACTCACCACTTGGTGTGAATATCTACATCCCTGGACCTACTCTAGGGAATCCTTTAAAATCAAAGGTTGCCTAGAGCCAGGCAGTCAATTGATCTGTAAACATCTTAAAAGCTAAAGGCAGGAATTTATTCTCCTGGATAAAAGAAAAAGGCATGTGTGGTAGCAACCCCCACAAGAAGCTCACAGTATAGCTGGAGAAATTACAAGTTTCTCAGGGCAATAGAGCAATTCAAGTGTTAAGTAGTCAAAATGATTTGAGTCCAATAAGTTTTTACTGAAGTTCAAAAGGGGTTGGAATGGTTTAAGAAAACTCCATAAAAGTATAAAAATTGAGGTGATTTAGGTAAGCTGAAAGGACAGTGGGCATTTCTATGTTAGTCTGTGATTCAGTTTCCAACTTAACAATGCCATTTTAATACATTTTCTGATGTATATCTTGTCTATGATAATTCCTATTAAATCACAATACTGCTCAAGCTTGAACTAGTGCCAAATCCTTTGTGATTTTGTGGCTTTACCCAAAACAAGAATAATGTAGTTGTTATGTGAATGAATCCTGACTCTTCCACATACTACTTGTGTAATTTACTTCAAGTTTCTGAAACTCTTTAGCATCATCTATAAACCAGGGTAATAATTATACCCACGTTATAGTGTCAGGAGGATATATGATATGACGCATATGAAATCCTTACAAGGGGAGTTTACACGTTGTATGTGCTCAGTAAATCTTAGCAATCAACCCTTATTATCTTAAGAAAATTTTCATGAATCCTCATTGGAAAAATATAGAGAAAACTTTATTCCTACACAGTCCTCCCACCTACGGCCCTGGTGGAAGCTTCCCCTTGATGTGAGACCAGGAGGGATGGACAGTTACATAGCAGGTTGGAGCAAGTGGTTTCTAAGGAGCAGGAGTGAGGGAACAGTACTAGTTATAGGCTCAAGGCTGCAATGTACTGAGAAATGAAACGGCATCTTTTATAAGCTATGATTTTCAAGGACGATGTGGTTCTTGTGTAAGTGTCCTGCACACTCACATACATAAACACGGACATGTTGAATCTCTTTAGTGTTATTGAGCAGGGCATCTCAAACTTCAATGTGCATACAAATCACCCAGAAATCTTGTTAAAATGCAATTCTAATCCAGTAGGTCTGAGGTGAAGTCTTAGTGTCTGCATTTCTAACAACCTCCCAATGAATCTAAAGCTGGACCACTCTTTGCGTAGTAACATATTGTAGAATCCTAATTTCTGAGTCTGATAATTCATAGATGGGCCTCTCATGTTGGCCACTTATTTGGCTCTTCCTTCTGTACATCCAAAGGTAATTTTCATGTCACTGTACATTTAAGTAATTATTTTTATCTAAGATATACATAGAAGAGAATTCCTCAATGTTACTATCAATACTGTTACAACCAGGCTTGTGATTTTGAACCATCTAGTATGGTAGCACAGTACTTGGCTCCTCAGCAACTACTCACTTCATTTTTTTCCCCTCATTTTAATTACCACTTTAACTTAAGTATAATAAGCTGACCACACTACACTAAAAATGAAATCTTCCAGATGTAATTCCAATTAGTTTTGTTCATTCATTGTATGTTGCCTCTTCTTATATAGATCTAAAAAGTCCAGTATTTTATTTTGTGTTGTCCAGGCTTGACACACTCAAATCCTCCTAAGGATATTTGGCTTCTGAATTAATTCAGATCTCTTGGCCAAAGTCATTTGCTGCATCTGGCTCTGCTTTAGACGATACACAAAAAGGAAGTGTCAATCCTTTGGAGATCAGCTCCATTGCTAGAGAAAATATCAACATCTGCTGCTCTATAATTCTTTTATTTTCTTGGGTAGAGTATGGAAAATTGCAGGATGCTGTCACCAAATCTTAAATCCAAAGTAAAATGCATTCTGCTTTTCACACCAACTAAACATTAAATGCCTGTTTAACGCACATACAGTGGATCCCCACTAAAATCAATCGAAAATGATCCATGCTTAATACTCCCAATTCCTTTACATTATTGAGAATGTGTTGAAACATGAGATTCATAAATGCCTAACTTTAACAGAGGTTTGCCCTTTTTCAATGCAAGGCAATATCAAGAAAGTGTGTAGCGCTATTTGGAAAGAAAACCCTGAACATGAGGCTTATGGCACTGGCCTTGTCTTATTTGCAGTAACTCATTTTATTTATAGTGCTTCACATTGAGAAAGCTAAGGGCTAGAGCCTTCTGTGAATTAACCCAAACAATAGTAAGATTGTGGTATCAAAGAGGGCAGAAAATAGGCCTGATAATTAGAACAATATATTAGGGAATAAGAGGAGAAAATATTCAGTTACAACAAATATGAATAAGCATCTCATTGTGTTATCAATCCTCCCTACCTTAATAAATAGATAATACAATGTACATCCAAAAATAGTATCCACCGATACCCTGCATTTATATAATCTCCTGGGATGATTAGACTTGCTTATCCAATCTAAGAATATGAACAGGGAATTTTTTTTTTCAGAACTCAGACCATTGCAAAGCAAAATTTCATAAATATAGGTTAATGAAAGTTTATTTTGGATATTTGAAGTATCAGAAGGCAATAGTAATGAAATAGGGAGTTAGTTTTGTTTCGCTAAAGGTGACACAAAGATGGTAACAGCTTTGTTCAGTCAAAAGCTGTTGTCCTGGTCATTCTTCACGGCAAGGCCCAGGAGACCCATGATTGCTGACGCCCACAGCAATTCAGATGTGTTCAGTACCTAGAATCCATCTTCTGAGTCTCCACAGAGTTTGAGTTCCCAAGACTAGGATTTCAAAAAATAAAAAATCTAAATTCTTTACTACCTTCATGATTTATTTCTTCAATATGTTCAAAGTGTAATAAAATGGCTGTCAAGTGCCAACTTCTTGTTTCATAAGTGCCACCACTTACACTGTCCCCTATTGGTCATTTCTCAACCTAAAATATCATGGGTGATAGAGTTACCTTTAAAGCATGGCTCTTGTAAGGACATATGTCCCTGGGAGAAAACAGCTCTGGGAAGCTTCCCAATAATCTTTTGCAATAAATGTTTATTAACTTTGATGACCGTGTCTGTACAGTCTTGGGAGGAATATTACTTTTGTGCGTTTTCAGAGTCAGTGGCTGCAGTCGATGAATTTCACAGTGATGGCTTGGCTTTTACAGGGAGCTTGAGTCATCCTTTAGTACCCAGGACTTGGTCTTTACCAGCAACTTTTTAAAGTATAAACACTTATTCGTACCATTAAATATATCATTGTACAAGAAACTTCTAGTAAGCTTAGGCTCTTGCATGTGTAATAATAATAGTTATGAAGTGCCCACTGGGAGCAGAAATAAGTCTGTTATTTACATGTCCTCATTTAATTCTCACTTTTATAAAGAGACTTGGACTCTGTATCTATATAAACATTTACCTTCACTCTCTAGATAACCCACACACACCAATAAAGCCAATGAAATTCAAAGAACAGCTGAGGGCTAAGTACAAAATTTATCTTGACTGGATCCTAGTTTTTAGGTTGCTATTGCTAACCCATAACCTTAAAGACCATTTGCCAACAGCTAGAGTATCTGCCTACCCTGGTTCATTTATCTTACTTCTCTGCACTCATATCCTTGCTCAGTAGACCCATAGTTTGTCCATGAACTTTTATGTTCCTTTGAATCCAAATTCTGCTCTCCTAGGCCAACAACTTGTGTAAAAAAAAAAAAATCTTTATAACCAATCCTATAATACTGCCACTGGGCCACTGGTACTAGACAATGTCATTTATTCAGTGTGAGAACTGTGGATTTGTACTTTGTGCTATATTTTAAATTGCATCATTTTCTTCAAACAGAGGAGAACTGTTTCTGCTTTATCTTTAAGGGGTTGCTGAGGAGCTACAAAAAATGTAACATGCATATTTCCAGTTATGGATAAAGATGAATCTTTTATTTAATCATTTTTATTATTTTCTGGAAAGCTGGAAGAACATTATGGGTACCCTCTTCCGACTTAGATGTAGATAACACTTAAAGTTAAGTGGCTTTTCTAACTAATGTGCTTCTAATTTATTCTCTGAAACAGAGTCGGCACGCATTCACAACCACAATTTCCATCTTGATGTCCTAGTGCCATTTTGTCACCAGGCATCCATCAAGCACTCCCAGAGGACATGGCCCTGGATGAGGCTCTTTGGGGAGGGCAGAAGGAATTACACTACTTGCAAAGCTTTTCTTCACGTGAAAAATATAGCTATTTCTTTAATCTTGAGGTGTTATTTACATAAACAATTGAGAAGCAATCTCTAATATATCAGGTTGCCCTCCTCTCTTAAACATGGCATTATCATATTTCAGAAGACATAGCAAATGCACCATTAAATCATCCAAAGAACTTTAAAAAATATCGATATATCAGCCTCTGGCTGAGTCCGCTGGTCTGGAGGGGTGCCCTTGAACTGAAAGCCACAAATATCATTTTAGAGGCATCTTGACAGATTTGAGATCTTTGTTTTTCAGATTCAGAAACAAACTTTTATGAGTACACTATGGGAATAATAAATCTTGAGACTAACTTATCCTAATCAGATTTTCTGCAAAGAAAGAATAATTTAAGAACCAGAATGGCCAATTTGCAGTGAGAGTTATTTTTTTTTTTTTTCAAATGTCCAGAAACATCCCTTCTGGAGTCCAAAAAACCATTCTATTTTCATGATACCAAGCAAACAGAAAAGGAAAGGAGACAGGTTTTAGAACATTAAACAGGATAAGGAAGTGGGCTGTGGAAAATTTTACTCAGATTATTCTAAGACTTTGCCTTTCTGATATTAAAATACTCATTTTCCATTTTCCAGACATCATTCCTATCTCTTTAGTCCTTGCTGAATTAACCCTGGCATGTGATGTACCTGGAACTCATAGGCAAGATCTAACTGATATCTCCTGCTCACTCTGGACACTTTCACTGACCTTGTCCTTATAGGCTACTTGGGAATGCAGGTATACATATATTTATGAAGAGAGTGAGAAAAGAGACAGAGTATAATTGCTGAAGGTAATTAGAAGCACTGAAGATTGGAAAGACTGGGGAAGTTCTCAGAGAAGAGGAAAAACTGAAGTAAATGTAGATATAGAAGGAAACAAGCAAATAAGACATGGCCTGAGGCCAAGTAAAAGTTGTGGAAAGGAAATCAGCTACTGGAGTTCACAGTTTTATGAACTTCAAATTCATTCTAATAGAAATTTTAACACACATTCAGTCTTACATATTAGGAAGAACTTTTTGAACATCAAACTATATGGAATTGAAATTGATCCTATATGCAATGGAGATTAGAGAGTCTTACATGGAAGAATATGTGATAAATCCCATGAAGGATTCAGAAAGTTAGAGTTAGGAAATAGTATCAACAATTTTCAAATTAGATAATACCATGGGTATTATAATAGACACAAATACGTCCAATTAATAAATCATTCCCATATATAGCTCTTTATTCTTTACATAATCCTAATTAAATTTCTTAGAACATCCATATTTTTAAAGATTTAGGTTCATATATTTTTCACATATATTAATGCCACTATATAACTTTTAAATTATATTATAGAAAAAGTTAATGCAATAATTAAAGGTTGATGGGAGAAGGAAAAAACTTGTCATTTATTGGCCAGTTTTTAATAGAAGGATGATGGTAGTAAAAGGAGAAAGTCTTAAGATAAATTCATGAGCGAAGAGTGTTATTGTCCAGGAAGCTATTATGTGGCAATATTTGGCTTATAAAACCTTGATAGAAACCTGGTACCCTGTATGTTCTGTGTCATGTAGGATCTTAGTAGTCTTGTGATAATCTCAGAAACCACACTGAAAGACAGGGAGTGGAAAACACAGGAAGCTAAGGGAAGCTCTAGCTTGGAAAAGTACAAATTTCATCTGGAAAAAAGGTGATTGAGGGGTATTCTAAACTACAGTAAAAAATTAAAAATTGTACATTTCTTTAGGCATTCCTTATTTCCTATTTTGTGGGTTAATAAATTTCCTACTTGATGGACCTTCCACTATAAGCCCACAGGAAACTTAAATTGAACCTATCCTATATGGAAATACATTATCTTTTTCAACCTGTTCCCATTACTGTGTTCTCTCAGCGAAGGGCATCACCCCATCCACTCAAAAAAATAACTCTCTTCCACATACATTTAATTGGTCTATAATTCATGCAAATTTTTTTCTGTGATATTTACCAATTCTGTTCATTCCTCAAACCTCTGCTGCTGAAATCTTATATCAAGCCTTCATTGTTTCTTATGTAGCTTTCCCACAGCAGTCTCGTACAGGTATCCCTGCACACAGTATCTATTGCCACTCCACATCTATTGTTTCATTTCTGCCAGTGGATTTTGTTTTCTTTTTAAAAAAAATTATTAAATTTATTGGTGTGACAGTTAATAAAATTATATAGGTTTCAAGTGTACAATTCTATAATACATTATCTGTATATTGCATTGTGTTCACCATCTAAAGTCAAATCTTCTGTTGCCATATATTTGACCCCCTTTACCCATAGTGCTACCTCCCTCCATCTCTTTTCCCTCTGGTAACCACTAAATTGTTGTCAGTGCCTATGAATTTGTGTGTGTGTGTGTGTGTGTGTGTGTGTGTGTGTGTGTGTGTGTGTGTTTCTTGTTTGTCCATTTGTTGCTTTCAGTTTTATATCCCACATATGAGTGAAATCATATATTTTTTGATTTTTTCTGTCTGACTTATTCCACTTAACACTATTTTAAGATCCATCCATGTTGTCACAAATGGCAGTATTTTATCTTATGACCAAGTAGTATTCCACTATATATATGTACCATATCTTTATCCATTCATCTACTGTAAGGCACTTAGATTGTTTCTGTCTTGGCCACCGTGAATAATGCTACAGTGAACATATGGGTACGTATTGAATTTCTGAATAAATGTTTTTAAATTTTTACCTTAATCTTAGAGAGGATTTTATTATGAATTTGAACTCAAAGGCAAAAGAAGTAAAAGCAAAAATAAGTGAATGGGACTATATCAAACTAAAAACTTCTGTACAGCAAAAGAAACCATCAACGAAACAAAAATGCAATCAAGTGAATGGGAGAAAATAATTTGCAAACAACACCTCTGTTAATGGGTTAATATCCAAAATATATAAAGAATTCATACAGCTCAATAACAACAACAAGAAAAGCAATCCAACTGAAAAATGGGCAGAGGACCTGAACAGACACTTCTTCTAAGAAAATATACGAATGACCAACTGATATATAAAAAGATGCTCAACTTCACTAGCTATAAGGTACAAATCAAAACCACAATGTGGTACCACCTCACACCTGTTAGAATGGCTATTATCAACAAGAAAAGTAATAATAAGTATTGGGGATGTTGTTGAGAAAAAAGTACCCTCACACACTGCTGCTGGGAATGTAAATTAGTATTCCACTATGGAAAACAGTATAGAGTTTCCTCAAAAAAATTAAGAATAGGGTTACTATATGACCCCATTCTGGATTTTGTTTTCAAAATGTCATTCTGAATATATCACTTCTCTCTAATAACATTTTCTTGATTACCTACTGCTTTTAGGAGAAAATTTAAAATGTTTAGCATGGCATAAGGGACCTTGGTAATAGGACATTGGCTTCTTTCTCCATCCTTATCTGGCCCTTCCACACCTGGTCTCCACCTATACTGAATTCTAAGAAATTCTTAAAGTTAGTATGTTGCCTGAGCTTTTGGGACTTCTGAGCATGCTGTTTCCTTTCCCTTGAGGTTTCTACTAGTTCATTTACTATGGGCATTATTAACATATACTTATTATTCAAGATTCAGGATTGCCCCACCTTCTCAAAGAAATAATCACTCGCCTCCAAGGTTGCATCCCTCTCTTCTTTGCCTAAACAAGAATTTATGATTAATTATCATATAATTTAGTGTGTATCACTCAACTGTGAGTTCCTTGAAGATATTTCAACTCTGTACCAAAACTTAAGAGTACCTAACTATAGTGCAATTTTTTGTTAAATAAAAGTACAGAAAATAAAAATGATATCTATTATAGCCCTCATGACTTAGTTAAGGATATTAAACTAGAACTGTTATTGTAATTTGTCTGAATTAATTTAGAGGTAGCTTTAGCCATTGTGAGAACTCAAATATCTTGACACCATTGCTAAATAATCTGTTTATCAAACCCTGGCCAAATTCCAAGTAGTTCCTTTTGTGTCATTGTTTATAAAACGGAAGTGCAGGCTATTTTTGAAATTTCATATGCCAATATTCACTATCATCATGAATGTCCATGATGGTTTGCCAGTTACCTCTTCATAATTCACTACATTTATTCCAGAGAGTTGGAGTGCCATAACTAGTAGTGCTACAATTTATATATTAAGAAGAGCAAACGACAGAAAACAACCCTAATCAATAAACTAGGGTGTATATTTTAGAATCAAACCATTTTTTTTCAATTCCCTGCAGCATATAGTTGAATAATTTTAGAAAACAGTATCTTGATTATATTGTCTTTTCTACTAATTAATTCAACAACAAAAAAAAGTTAATAAACAACTGGTATTCTCATGATAATAGGACTATCAAACAAGATTTGCTCATGAGCTCAAAATACCAGTTGAATGAAATGTTATATTTCAACAAATGGAATAGCATCATATGAATATATTTGAGTTGTGATTTACAAAAGCATCATATTTTAGCTAAATTGACCCTGAGACTACAATGCAATATTGAAAAGGGAAATTATATAAATCATTCCAAATAAAAGTTTTAAAAATCTCGATAATGTTCATTGAGAGCCTAGAATTATCTAGTCATTAAAGTTCCTTATATATATTGTTTCACTTACTTTCATAACAACCCAATAATAGGTATTATTTTTATCCCTACTTTATAGATGAGGCAACTGAGAAACAAAAATTATTTACTAACTCTCTCAAAGTCACAACATATAAGTACAGAGTTGAAATTCAAATACAGAAAAAATTTTACTCCTCTCGTACTTGTTCCCTTAACTATTTCACTGGACTGACAGTTGGGTGTAATCTTGCAATCTAAACATCCATCTCTAAATTATTGGTTTCAAAATATTTAATATGTATTATTTATATCACTGACAAGTCAGTCACCAGTCTTTACTGAATACCTACTACACTTAGTATCATGTTCGATAATGGATATTATCAATATGGAATCAGAGTCCTTTATTTCAGGTAGCTTTGAATCTAGCTTTATATGTAGTAGAAGATAACACTAAACAATATAATATAATAATAATTAAAATAACTGGATTAGAAGTCAGAAAAATCTCTCAATTGAATCATTCAAGTCCCAGCATAACATACTGTGGAGAGGTTAGTATGACGTCCCCTGTTTTTTTTTGGTGATTCCAAAGGGACTTAAATGTCCCTGAGTAAATCTACATCAGCAGCTGCTTCATTGATCTCAGTGGGCTTCAAGTTTTGCTCTCAGCATCTGAGCCTGCTATTGTCTTTCTTTTAAATTGAATCTACTTGACATATAACATTGTGTAAATTTAAGTGTTGCTTGGATACATTTATATACAGTTGTCCTGAGTTTCCATGAGGGATTGGTTCCAGGACTCCCTCCATGGATATTAAAATCCTCAGATACTTAAATTCCTTACATGAAATGGCACAGTATTTGCATATAATTTATATACCTCCTCTGACATGCTTTGAATTATCTCTAGATTACTTATAATACCTAATGCAAAGTAAATGCTATGGAAATGTATTGTTTAAGGAATGATGACACAGAAAAAAAGTCTGTACATGTTAAGTACAGACACAACCATAGTAGGCCTGACTACATAGCACAGGCCAGCAACAATTTAACATTTTTAAAAAATATTTTCCATCCACAGTTGATTGATGCAGATGCAGAACCCCATGGATACATAGAGCCAACAGTATTGTAATACGATTGCCTTTGTAGCTATATTTATCACATTACAAAAGTATATGCAATATTGTTGTCTATATTCATTATACTGTACATTGGATCATGTTGGCTTATTTACTACTCCTTGCAAGTTTGTACTCTTAACATCACTCTTAGCCACTACCCCCTACCCTAGTAACCACCATTATATTATTTGTTTTTAACAAGTTCGACCTTTTTTGTTTTTAAGATTCCACATATAAATGATATCATTTTCTCTGTCTACTTACCTCATTTATCATAACCAGCCACCTTTCACCCCATGACAGGTCTAAACAGTAGAAACTCTCCCTTCCTCAAGATTTTGTATGTAATAATTTTAGTAAAGAGAAGAGACAACAGAGTGTAAATTCAACACAATGTGAGAACATACTTAAAATTTGACATCTGCTGTTAAGTTGTCCAACACTTTCTAGCCATGCTCATTGCTGAGAATCTCTCTCTGGCATAAGCCTTCTTTCTGGACCCCTGGTTTTGTACTTTTGTCTCAGCAATTTCTTCCTTTTTCTTCACATTTCAGCTACTCTTCTCATTTGAAGACTCCTCACTCCCAAGTTTATAAATAAAATAATTTTCTTTTATGTTTATTTTATCTTTGTTTCTTTAAGAATGTTAAAAAGTGTTTCTAGGAAAAAATTCAAATATTACAGTAAAATATAACAAAAATTATTTTCAGTATTTTAGGGATTTTCATGAATGTTAACAAATTTTTAATTTTAGCTATTTTGAGGGAAGAGTAGAGGGAATGATTTGGTAGAGATATACTAAAACTTTATTTATTAAACAAAGCTTTTATTTTTAATTTTGTAACTTGATTCGTTTGCAGTTACAGTAGTGGTGAAGCAGAAAAAAGGTAGCATCAAGTTCTGGGAAGGAAGAAAGGTAGGACAGGGTGAAAGAGTTGGATATGGAAAGAGAGAATGAGGGGAAAAGGAAAAGATGAAAAGTATAAAATTAAATATGTAAGCGTAGTAGCCATGAATATATGACATAGGAACATAGAGAAGAAAAGAGAGAAAACAAAAGGAAATGAGAAAGAAGGAAAACTGAGATCTGAAGTTATTTTTTGTTATATTAACCAAGTGGGCTTTTATATTATTTTATCTTTAATTATAGGCTTTTGAAATGTTATTAATTGATGTATGAATAATCATAGTTCTTTCAAGCTGAGGTTTTGCCCTAGATAAGTGGTACTCAAACATTTTGGTCTTGGGATCATTTTACATACATGAAAACAAAAAACATTTAACTCTATAAGTTATTTGTATTGATATGTACCATATTATAAATTAAAACTGAAATTTTATAAAATCAAGCTAATTTATTAAAAGTTATAATAAATGTTAATTTCTTTAAAAATATATTATACAAGTAACATTTAAACATCTATATTTTCCAAACAAGCAAAAACTTGAGAATGGCATTGTTTTACATATTTTAAAATATCCACAGATATCTAGCTTGAAAGACATTTGGGGTCTCCTGTCTGCTTCTGTGTTCAATATGCTGCAGTAAGTTGTTTTGGCTGAGTATATGAAAAAAAAAATCAATTTCATAGAGGTATGAAGTTGGAAAAGAGAGGACCTCATTAACCCTGTGAAAGGGTCTCTCAAACCCCTGGGGGTTATTTGACCACACTTTGAGAGCTACTGCCTTAGACCCAATAAGCACGATTCAATTCTGTCAACATTGATGGAAGAAACACTATGTCGTCTGCCAGTATAGTGTGTTCTGTCTCCAGGTAGCCAAGGCCCTGACCTATCTGGTATTTGGAGGCCAGTAAAAGGGGCACAGCTACAGGCAGACCTCATCTCAGGGCTGTATTGAGGAGGAAGTATGTTTGCCATGAGGGCTGGATCCAGTCAGTGGATTCGTTCATGTCACCATAACAAATTCAGTGTAAAGAATCAACCAGCGATATTTGGAAATTTAATAATACAGTCACAATCTGCCCTAAACTGTGCATCTTGTTCAAATTTTATCTTGTGTCAGATAATTATGTAGACCTAATCCTCACCCCCATGTCTTTTCTCATTTGAACAGATGTCATACCAGGTCCAACTTATTCTTTACTTTTGTACCTGTAAAATTGATTATTTGAACTAAAATTCAAGACTTTCACATTAAGTCGTTACCCTCCATCTTTCTTGTTTTGTTGCAGCATTCCAGCCTGTCAGGATTGCTCTAAATCTTGCTTATGATACCCAGGCTATTACCCTTTGCTTTTAGATTTATGTCATTTCATACATGTTGTGAAAAGAGGCAGATAGTTTAAAATATCACTTGAACAAAAATGTCCTAAGAAGTATTGTATTATAAAAGTTATAATTATTAGTATTATTAATGTAAACAGAGCTGATCTGAGGAGGGTCATGAAAATCGTGTGCCTTTGATGAAGATGTGTCCCATTTCTGCTTTTCAGAGCTTTTCTTTTTGACTGAAGCATCTATTGTATCATGAAGGACTATAAAAGCTGATAGAAGCTAATGATGTTTTTTGTGGGGTTTTTTTTGTTTGCTTTATTACATTTATTGGGGTGATATTGGTTAATAAAATTATATAGGTATCAAGTGTACAAAACTCAGGAAGTTTAATGAATTTAGAAATAAAATCAATGAACAAAAGGAATATTTTACTAAAGAGATTGATAAAGTATTATACAAAGAGTATTATGAAATTCTTAGAAATAAGATAAAGATTAATCAAGTGAAGAAAAATGCTTAAGAAATATGCAAATATTATAGTAACACTTCATTCACAAGTACTTTATGCTTTGAAAATCTTCTGAACCTATAAAAGAAAAAATTCTTCAGCACCAAGATGTATGTTGTCTGTTAGTTACTAATATAATAAAATGTCAGGAAATGCTTTCACTGCTAGATCAGGGTGTCAAAACAGAGTAAATTCTTATGGCAAATAGTAAGAATATAAATTCCGATATAGACTAAATATTAATGTCTATAGTAACTCGCATGACAAATCTGAGCACTTTGGGACTCTTTCTGGTTACCATGACCCATTCACATGAATGAGACTCCAATAGTTGTCTCCATTAATTATTATATTCTAAGAGTAGAACATAAGAGAAAGATATATTTACCTATGTTAGTACATGTATGCAGGGCCTCAATAGTATTTCATTTACCTAAAGAGATGGGGTTTATCCTAAATGATAAAATACTTGAGAAATGATTAGTGAAAATGTCTATTTTTCTTCTTTGTTTCATTAAGTACAAAATAAACCGTCAGCATAGAGCAAATAAGTAATGACTGGTAATATTGAGTTTTAATACCCATCATTTCTTTTTATGTCCCATCAATCATCCTTGAAAATCACTCAGTGAAGATGAATAGAATTTTTAATGTCCTGGAAAGCACCATTTCTTTCTGTTAGCCGAGGGTTTATGGGGGAAAGCGGAGAAAAGGAAGTGAAGGAGAAAGAGCATTATGGGAGGAGAGAAATCCATCAGCAAAATAGAGAACTTCCAGGTTCGTCTCTCCTATCTAACCTCCTAGTTTAACACCGTTCCCCCAAACAGTGCTATTTCTTAATCCGCCTCTGAACTCCCAAATGTCAACCCCTTCCCCATCCTATACCCTCACATGATGTTTCTCTTCTAAGAAAATAATAATCTGTGGAGAGATTCAACTCTCGGAGGCATAGATTTGACATCTGCCTGGGTTACTGAGCTTCATGTATCCTGTTATAAATATGTTGCATTATGCTTTTTAATTTAGAAGGCATCAAACCACCATTGTTGGATTCTTCTTTCTAAATGTCAATTTTATAGAAATTTAAAATCTGTAGTATCCATAGAGAAAACAAAGGAACCCTCCATTCGTGGTAGAAATATATTAGTTAGAAAAAAAAAGAATCGTGGCATTAGAGTGGAGATTAAGATTTTTCTAACCTAATTTCTGATTCAGCATTCTTTTTAGTCTACCCCAAAGTTCAACCTCTTCAGTATCAAAAGCTTCAAAGAGAATTAAGGAGGGGTCTCTGGCTGTCTTTGCCAAACTCCACAAAGATCCAGTTCTACCACTGTTCATAGTACTGTCCTATTACCTTGAATTTAAAAGGATTTTATCATTCCTGTTTGGGAGTATCCCAAGTTGGCAGCCACCTCATCTAACATGAGGTTCTTGGTAGGGCGAGGTACCCTCCTGGGGAAGTAGTCCATACTATGGCTTCTCATGAGGCTGTTTTGTTTTGTTTTCCCCCCAATTATAATTGGCATGCAATAGTATATTAGTTTCAAGTGTACAGCATAGTGGTTAGACATTTATATAACTTAGGAAGTGATCCCCTAATAAATATAGCACCGATGTGACACGATACATATTTATTACAATATTATTGACTATATTCCCTATGCTATACTTTACATCCCTATGACTATTTTGTAACTGCCAATTTGTACTTCTGAATCCCTTCACCTTTCCATGAGACTGTTTCTGACCCTTGACTCAATACATCTTAGAAAATGTTTGTAAATGCGAGTGCTGGTAGAAAAAGAACTATCGACAAAAAAATAAAAGAACTAAGAACTATTCACCTGAGTTTAACTGTAAGTCAAAAGATAATTTAAGATTTATTCATTTATTTGTACATTCAAAAAATAAACATTTCTCACATATCTATGCCCTTATTCAGCAACCATCAATGGTCCACTCATGAGAGAGTACAAATTTTCAGTTAAGAGAGAGAAATTACTAAGAAGCAATTAGCACAACGGAAAGTGTCTGGCTGTGGAGTACCATGACCCCTACCAATTTGTTTCCTGGGTAAATCTATAACCCAGATCAAGTTAATGCATGGATTTAAAAATGTTTTTTTGTTAAGTTGCTCCTTAAAAGAATCTTGAAAGGTTAGGTACCCAACTTATATATGTTAAAATTGATATCTAAAAATTTCATCTTAAATTTAAGTTCTTTTAAAAGATAGAATTCCAAGCTTATTTTAGATAATGATATTGTAAATAAAAATATTATATTTTCTTATAAATATATTAATTGGGATATATATTCTGAAAGAGGCAAGCTAAGCAGTTATCTGAGGGAAAAACACCCCAGCAGAAGGAATATCACCAGCAAAGGCTCTTTCTTGGGAACTATCATGGTTGGAAAGCTTTAAAAAAAACTCCCAGAAAGCCAGTGTGGGTAGAAAAGAATGTCTAAAGAGAAGACAGAATTAGAATAGAGATAACAGAACAAAATCTTAAATGAGTGAAGGACTAGCAATGATGATGATGAGGACAATGAGATGAAGGAAGAGGTATTACAGAATGCTAAATATGGATGTGGCTTTAAGATGTCTGTCCTTCCTCCTTTTATTTTTCAGACAAAAAAAAAACTGACACAGAAAGTTTAAGTAATTTTTTCAGGGTACCACATCAAGAAAGGAATAGGACTAAATCAAAGTGACTGGACACCCATTTCATCTGTCCTACTCCACTGACAGGCCTTCAAGTCCCAAAGGGAAAACAATAACTTGCCAACTACTATCTCTGTGTTATTAGATTATATCATTCTCTAGCATGTTTCAGTTTAGTACTTTCCATAAATATCAAATTCATTTTCTTTTTTGCAGGGAGGAGGTATTAGGGAAAGTAACAATGAAGTGGTGTGATTTTATACAGTATTTTAATCTTTTAAAAATTTTGTATAAAATGTCTTTTCTTTCCATAACTTTTTTTTTAATAACCAACAGTCTCTGCCTTTGGGCAAATACCACCGACATTCCAAGGAGGGTGATATATAATATTGTCAGATTTTTCTATAGGTAAATTTGATGGTTTAATACTAAATTATGCAAAGTAAGAAGCAGTTGGTTTAAATTAAACTTTAAAATGAAATAATAAATTATCAGAATATCTGAATAATAAAATGAAAATTTAAATAAAAAACAGATGAAAAAGAAGAGTCCAATCAAAATGGGTTTGCCTTAAAATATGATTGTATTTAATCTCTGAATACTACTTTTGTATGAACATTGAAGATGCAATTGCCCATTATTTACTGTGTGCATTAAATGAATATTTTATAAAGTCTGGGAAAGTACTACATTTACATAACATATATTAATGATGTAGCCACTAATAAAGAAAAAGGGTCTTAGATATAAAATCCATCAGGTAGTTCCTGATGTTATCTGCAGCTTAATGTTAAGTAAATGTCCATTTCTGTAGGGAGATATAAAAGTATTTTTGTTTGCTAACAAGGGTCATCCACTAACTGTATTATTACCAAAAAGACAATCAAGTCATCCCTAATTACTTTTGTTAAGATTATAGTGAATAACTCAACTTTTCTGATCTTTAAATGTCTTTCCTACTTGTAGGCACTATGCACTGTCTTTGTATCCATAAAGCCAGTGAAAGCAAGTAGACATAAGGAGAAGCATTTATGTGCACGAAGTGTGACAAACTTCCTATAGCTATTTCTTATCTCAGATTTTTTTTATGATGGCCATAGAGTTCACCTGGAAAACACACACAAATGCACACACACGCACACACACACACACACACACACACACACACACACACACACTTAGTTCATCATTTCAGACATATTCCTAGCTAGATAACAAATTTTTAAATCTATAAAATTATACATGTTTTTTCACCATGTAGATTGCTATAACCTAAAAAATTTAAACAAATATGATCTCTTGTAATAATATTTGAGGTACTCAGCAGAAATTAAAAGATGCTTTATTTAAAAAATTTAGATACCTCCTTCAAGGTAATTAGTAAGGAAAAGAATAACATTAAAATCAAATTTAGTTTTCCAGAGAATGATTTTGGGGGTGGGAGCAGGGTGGAAGAGAGTGAAATTTTATTTTCCTTCATTTGACATTTTCATATTTCCTCTGACTGTCCTTTTCCCCCATATGCCAGCAATTACTGTGTGTTCACCAAGACCCATTTTCTTTTCTTACTGACACATACCTCAGCCTCATAGCTGTTAGGTGGAGCTAAGCAACTGAGCTTAAGAAAATAATGTCAACATAGCAATATACAGAGGACTTTTTCCTAAAAACCCCTCATGCTATCCTTCATGAATTTTCTCTCTTCACTCTTCTGCCACTTTGTTGTGAAGGATGAAGTGGAAAAGCTAACAAAATACATATAAGCTTTACATAAGGAAGACTATAACACTCTAAAAAAATAATTCAAAGAAGAATTAAATAAATGGAGAGATGTTCCATGCTCATGAATAAGAATACTCAATATTGTCAAGAGTCAGTTACTCTCAAATTAATCTATACATTCAATACAATCTCAGTCTATACCACAGCAAGTTATATGGGTATCAACAAACTGATATAAAGTTTATATGGAGAGGCAAATGACGCATAGGCGTCAACACAATATTGAAGGAGAAGAACAAAGTTGGAGGACTGATGTTACACGATTTTAAGGCTTACAATAAAGCTACAATAATCAAGATAGTATAATATTGGTGAAATAATAGACAAATATATCAATGAAACAGAATAGAGAGCCCAGAAATAAAGTCTCACTAATATAGTCAACTGATCTCTGGTAAAGGAGTAATGGCAATACAAAAGAGCAAAGATACTACTTTAACAAAGAGTGCTGGAACAACTGCATATCCACATTAAAAAAAAATGAATCTTGGGACAGACCTTACATAGGTAAAAAAAAAAAATGAACTCAAAATGTATAATAGGCCTAAATGTAAAATTCAAACCTATAAAACTCCTAGAAGATAACATGGAGACAACCTAGAGAAACTTGGGTATAGCAATGCTTTTTTAGATAAAATACCAAAGGCACAATTCATGAATGAAAATAATTAATAAGCTGTATTTTATTAAAATTAAAAACTTCTGCTCTGCCAAAAACAATATAAAGAGAATTAGAAAACAAGGCACAAATTAGGAAAAACTATTTACAAAAGACACATCTGATAAAAGACTGTTATCCAAAATATACAAAGAATGCATAAAACTCAACAATAAGAAAACAAACAACGTGATTAAAAACTGGGCCAAAGATTTTAACAGATCCCTTACCAAAGAAAATATACAAGTGGCAAATAAGCATGTAGAATGATGCCCTATACCATTTGTCACCAGAGAGATGCGAATTAAAACAAGACACCATTATACACTTATTAGAATGGCCAAAATCCAGAATGCTGGCACCACCAAATTCTGACAAGGATGTGGAGCTAAAATTCAAATGAATGAATTTTTACTGGTGGGAATGCAAAGTGGTACAGCCACTTTGGAAGATAGTTTGGTGGTTTCTTACAGAAAGTAAAGTATCTGATATAAACATATCCAGCAATCATACTCCTTGGTATCTACCCAAAGGAGATGAAAACATATCCACACAAAAACCTGCACACGGATGTTTATAGCAGCTTTGTTCATAATTGCCAAAACTCGCAAGCAACAAAGATGTCATGCAGTAGATTGATGGATAATTAACCTGTAGCACATCCAGACAATGGAATATTATTCAGAGCTAAAATAATAATAATAATGATGATGATAATAATAATAATAATAACAAAGCTATTAAGCCATGAAAATACATGGAGAAATGTAACAATAGATAGAGGTAAATGAACTTAACTGCTCTATTAAAAGAAAATAATTTTCAAGCTCTTAAACAAAATTCAACATTACGTAATAGACAATAGACTCACCTAAAATACAATGATCTAAAATGGTAAAAGCAAAAGCATAAGAAAAGATAAACCAAGCAAATAAAAACAAAAACAAAGCAGCAATAACAATCCTGATATCAGACAAAAACAAACAAAAAACAATAATAATTAAATGAGATGAAGAAAGACACTTTTAAATAATAAAAGTCATAAACCACAATGAAAATATTAGTGTTAAAAATATTTATGCACCGAGTAACACAGCCATTTTTATAACTGGTGAGTTTAAATGCCATTCTCAAAACAAGGCTGAGAATGGACAAAAGATTAAGATATGAAAGAGTCAAAATACAATCAATAAAGTAAATCTTATCAACACATGTATCAAATACCACCTTCTTATCAATATACTTTGTTTTACCAAACACGTTAATTCTATATTAAAACACCAAAAATATCAGTAAGTTCCATAAAGTGAAGATATTAGAAATAATGCTCTCTGATCACAAGGCAATAAAACTGACATTAAAAATAAGAAAAAGTCTCTACCAAACCTCTAAAGAACATGTAGTTCCAATGCTATATAAATTATTTCAGAGCATAGAAAATAAATGAACAATCTCCTAAATTATTTTATAATGAAAGAACAGGACTGATACTTGTTACCTAATCTTAATGGAGATGACATAAAAAAATGCACACACATATTGCTTATGGATAATAATTTGATTTTGAAAATTTTTAAAAATTATTAGCAGATTCTAATACCTTATTTAAAAATAAGACATTATGACAAACAAATTTCAATCCTAGAATGTGAGTTTGGTTTGAAATGAAGATGTCTATTAATATTTCATCATATTAATGGTTCTCAGGAGAAGAATCACATGATTATCTCCATTATACTGAAAAAGCCTTTGAAAAACACAACTCCTATTTCTTATTGAAGGTTTCAAAAAAGCAGAAATATTTGACTACTTCTATAATATCATGAATTATGTCAATATATCACAATACTAATGCCAGTACCTTACTGTGAAAAATAAAATTTATCCGCACTAAGGTCAAGAAGAAAACCAAAGATGATCACTACCTACTCTATTTAATATTATCTTGAATGAATTAACCAATGAATATATGCAAGACAAATTATAAAAATAAAAATTGAAATTATTTCTATTTGTAGGTGATATGATAAAAACTCCTAGATACTATGGTAAAATAACTCAAATAATAAAATACTTTAGCAAAGTAAAAGATTTTAAGATTAACATGAAAATTAACAGCCTTCATAAAAACAAATGGTAATTACTCTAATGGTTCACTTTGATACAAAGATTCAGTGGTCAAAACTGGTATTTGCCAGATTCATATACACAATTCTATTTTGACTAAAGGCTCTAAGATACTTCATGAGATCTAATAAATTCTTGTGCTTGCTTCCCATCATCCCATTCCTTCCTCAGCATTCTTATTCCTAGCTAATATCCACAGACTCCTTCTGAGTTCAGTTTTACAGTCTCAAACAAGAACTGCTAAATGTACGTTGGCAATGATTTTGACTGTGAGTGACTCTGAATGTAATAAATCCATCCTTATAGTCAGAGGTTCAGTACTTTGCAGAACATTTCTTAGCTATCTCAAATACATACATACAGAAAGATTCTTCCATTATTGAAAGACTACAACTTCTGGTAAACCCTGAAAAATGTTCTGAAACTGCTGACTTAGCAGATTTTCTAAAGTGTATGTAAAAGTTATCCTGGCCTCAATGTGAGATTGCTCCTGTTCAAAATTTTCCAAGATCCCCCTAGTTATCTTTTACAGAACAGCAAACCCACAGCCAGAGTAGGTTCTAGGATAAAATATGTAAAATTTATTTCTAATACTATCTTGCCCTGCTTTCCTGTGTCTTTCCTAAATATACTGAATACAGATTGGTCAGGCTTGCTAGGTGGTTTTATCAACTCAATCCATTGAGTTTGTTCACATTCAAGTATTAGGAACATTGTGTGCCTCTTGTCAAAGGAATCTTTTCTTTTTAAAAAATGTACATAATAAGGAATAAATATCTAAAGTGAATATTATGGATTTCTGATTTTGTGTACATATGTAAATGTACTTTTGGGAAGGAGACATAGATCTTCACTTTCATTAGCATCTTAAAAACCAGTGTGTTAAAATATTAGTCAATGCAAACAAAATCTCTGAAAAGAGAGAAGGAGCTATGATTGACTTTCTCACAAAATGGCTTTTTGGCAAAGGAAAATAGGATTCCAAAATTGTGAGGAGGTAAACCCATATATTGTAAAATGAATAAAATTTAGTCCCAGTATAATCGATAAATATTTAGTAGATTGCTTATCTTCAACATTGAACTTGATAGGTATTTAGGAGAAATTCTTCAAAAATTGTTTTACATATTATCTCTGCACAGGGAAATGGCTTTTAGATGTCCTATTAAGCATTCACTTTGTAAAACACAAAATAAACTTTTACAAATCAATCTTTCTAAAATTATCTTTTGAAGTTCTGGGGCAAAGCCCAGCTGGCCCTCTCTCCCTTGGTTCTGTCTCAGTGGTAGATCAGAAGATTTAAGAATTCAAAGGTCTTTTCAATTCTACAATAACCAGCAGGTTTTCATTAAAACACAAACTCCATCATCTAAATATATGCTAGGTGTTCTTATAAGTAGATGTCACAAGTAAATCCTTGACTGATTTATTTATTTCTAATACTAATTCTGTGATTCTGAAGTCTAATATCAAACATATCTATTAGTTCTTAAAATGCTTATATGTTTTTCCTTAAATTTATTCCAAACTTTATCTGTCTTCAAAGTGCCTACCTAGATTTATAGTAATTAACCTAGCTCATAATTATACACAATGTTTTCTAGCACTTCTTGATAACCTCCATGACTGGCACCTGGAAGACGAAGAGTTTAAATGTGTTGATTGAATGGTGTGACATTTGTACAGAGATGGATCATTATTAGCATTGTAAAAGAAAACCAGAGACAGACAGTAATTAAAGCAATAAATATGGATTTTATTTAAAAACTACTGCAATAGAGGAAAGAGACCTCATTTTAGAATTGGTCTCAATTCCAAATACAGTAGGGACAAGTGGGGATTCATAGTCCTCGAGCAGGGTAATAGTGGTCAGAAGATGGAAAATTACTAGAAAGAAATGACAGGAGTAGGAAGGATTCTGGTTAAACCGAGTTAATAGGACATTTTCTGAAGGTAAGCCGAAGAAATTAGATGTCACCTAGGGGGTGATGGGAAATGAGGAATTTGATATATATATATATATATCAGTAGTGATCAGATATTTAGTGTGAGGAATTCATTCTAAACTGACAGGAATATTCTTCCTAAAACTGGGTGAAGCAGAGATGAACACAGAAGTTAAAAGTCAAGACCTGGTTTACAAGAGGGTTCAGAGGAGCCAAAATTGGGTCAATGAGAGTCTTTGTTAGTATAATAACAAAATGAAGGAGAAGGTGAAGGCCATTCTAAGCTATAGCATAAAGGTGTACTCATGAACAGAAAGTACTTCAGTAAGTCTGAGAACACAAGATAGCTGTCTGGGTAGTGGTATAAGTTGAGACTGAAAAGGTATGATGGGCATGTGAAGGATCACATATGCTAGCATGATATGTTAACAACTATGGTCTTTATCCTTATAGTTACTGACATATGAGAACATAGTTCTCTTTTAAATGATGATTCTAGTTGTGAAAGTTCTAATGGAAGGAAAAGGAAATAGCTACAGGATATCAGTTTTGAACCTATTGCAATAGAGATTTTCAAAAGAAATAGAAGACTGAACTAGAATAACATCAGAAATAACTGAGACATATTTGAAAGATATATTGGAGGCAACAATAAAAATTCATGGTGACTGGATGGAGGATATGAGAGGGGAAGTGTCCAAAGACATCTTTAAGATTTTACCCTAAATAATTGACTATCATAAGATGAATAGTGAGGCTCTTAACCACATTAGTATATAAGTGTATATCTCCCTGCTCTGAGTGGGGTAGAATGGAAATATCTTTATTTTACTTTTAAAATTAATGAGTCTGAGCATCTTTGGAATTTAGTTTATTGACTAGTCAAGCCAATTGTTCATTAGGAGGCCGGGCATCTGACCCCTGTGAGAGTAAACCAACCAGGAACTAAGAGATAGAGGAGACTGCTATTTTAAAATGCAAGAAAAACGTTTTCCTAATTCTCCTTGATATCCACTTAATAAACATGTTGCTTTCAGTTTGTTTACCTGAAATATTCTAAATCCTAAGGCTGTCTGTAAGGAATATTGGTTTGCATTTCAAAAACTTGCCCTACACAACCAAAATGAGCAATACTTTCATACGGAGTCTTTGTCATTGCAAAGACAGGAGGTAAACAGTGTTAAAGTGTAAACAGAAATTCTATTTTACTGAATCAAGTTCCATTTCTTTGTACTTCTCAACAGGGATAGATTAGTGTCTTGTTCAGTTTTGTTGAATTTAACTGTCTTCCTTGCTCTGAACATTTGCTGAAGCGTGTATACATTGTTGAAGGAACCAAAGCCAAATAGTAAAGTGGTAACAACAGATTTTATTCAGTAATTATTGCAATGGTGGAAAAGAGAACTCATTGTAAAATTGTACTCAATTCCAAATACAA
Organism: Eidolon dupreanum; assembly: GCA_028627145.1. Taxonomy (NCBI): domain Eukaryota; kingdom Metazoa; phylum Chordata; class Mammalia; order Chiroptera; family Pteropodidae; genus Eidolon; species Eidolon dupreanum. Next base: position 68,712,304 of record CM053504.1, on the reverse strand, counting down.
GGAAAAGTGGGGATTTATAGTCAAGGAGTGGGGGTGGGCATTGGTGGATAGAAAATTTTTAAGAAAAATCAAGACTGGGGGGATTCTTGCTAAACAGATTTACAATGATTCTTGTGGAAGACTGGCAATGGTGTTCAGATATCAAACGTTACCCCAATAAATTTAATTAAAATTTTTAAAAAACAGGGTGATCAGATATCAAAGGTGAGAAAATCTCCCTAAACTGACTTAGCAGGATTCTTGCTATAACCGGCATAGCAAGGACAGGGGCCAAGGTCAAGGCCTAGGTGAGAAGAAGACTGAGAGGAGCCTGATTCACGTTTGGTCAAGGAGAGAGTCTGTCTCACACACACACACACACACACTCACAGAAAAAGACAGAGGACTATTATATACTAGTTTTTTTTTTTTGGGGGGGGTTCAGTTTTTTTCCTTTACTTCAGAATTCCCTTGTCTCCCAATAATGAAAATTCATATGGGGAAACTCTACTAGAGAAACACTGCAAATGGATTACAAAGGTATAGATTTAGAAGAATGTGGAGAATTTAGAGGAGATACCAAAAAGAGTAATGAAATTAATAAAAGGTTCTAAAAATATAGATTAGGCAAAAAAAAGTGACAAATAATTTTAAATGTGGAAAGCTAAGGATAAAATCTCATATAAGCATGTACCTTTCTAACTATTAGAGACCTCGGAGATTATCTTTTTAGTTTAAAGATGGGAAAGTTAAGTCCCAGGTAATGTATAGGACTTTTAGTAAAAAGATCTTTCTAACCAATACCAACTATGTAACTAGAGAAAGCCAAGAAGGATCCTACAGCTAGTTTACGTTCTCATTATGTCAAGAGCCTTCTCATTTTTACTCCAATTCAATTTTTATTTAAATGCACTTGAAATTTTGATATATATATTCCAGAGAAGTATCTAGCATTATTTTTCATTCTAGATACATTTTTCCTTCTAGAGCTTTCTCTTATTATCATCATTTTGTGGTTCATGCTGTATAATTACACGCATAGAAATAAGTCACTCACTATAACCTATTAAAGGCTAATGAAGTACATTGGTGAATAACTGATTGATTAATGAGTGAATATTTATTAAATTAAATTTATTTTTTTTTTCAGCAATGACAATGCAGTTTATTAGTCATCAGTTCCCTGATTATCATGACCCCACTATTGGTGAGTAAAAGCCTCTTTTCTCTTTAGCCCAAACAAAGACACTATAAATAAGTGGCTTACAAATATTGTTCTTATCTGTGGAGAATAAGAAATATATTTTATATGATGATGCAGTACACACACACATAAATATATAATATGTAAACTACCACAATAAAAGCTTCAAGAAACAATATCTGTCCTTACATTGCCATGCACTCTACTTTCTGTTCTATTTTATTTCTTCCTGATAAATGATAATTGGAATACATTAAGTTCATTTCAGGATCCATTAGTGGATATCTACTACATTTGAAAAACTGCTTTGGAAAATATAACTGATGTAGTTTTTATTTGGCCATTTGCTCAATTTATCAGTATTTCAATCTTGTATTGCAAAATTAGATAACCATGTTAACAGAGCATTTGGAAAAGAATCTAGGTATAATTTTGTTCACCATCCTCATTTTGCAGATGAGGAAACTGAGACCCAAAGAGTCAAAATATTGTTAGGGTAAAAAAAATCCAGCCATGTTTCATTTTTCCTATCCAATTCTCTTTCTATCATATCTAGTATAAGCACATTGAATTGGGAACATGTTTTTTTCCTCAGTCAAAACAGAAAAATGTATTTAACACAGCTTTACTCATTCAAAGAGCGACTTCAAGGAATCAGTTGAAAATTTCCAAGCAGAATCTGTCATAGCATTCTCTGTTTCAAAGCACATTGAATATACATTGAGTATTATTTTGTGGTAGCAAAAAAAACATATAGCTTCTGGACCCCTCGAAGCTGTCTGATTGCCTAGACTGGGAATTCTTTTGACTACACTTTATCTCTTACCCTTTTTATTCTCTTTATCTGAAAAATCTCCTGCCCTCACCCCCTATGGGTGTGATCCTCACCTAGCAGTTTTAATTCAAGGTCCCAATGTGTACATAAAATGTTATACTATACATAATTATCTTGTATCTCTTCCCACAAGTCCTACAGGACATTTGCTCGAGTACTACTGGTGAAACAAGTCTTTGCCATCAGTTGAATTGAATTAGTAAGATTTTAAGTGCAGGTAATTTGTATGTTGTTAATCAGAAAGCACTTCCTTAAGGAGTCAAGTTTTGCTTCTGGAGAGAAAATAATCACTCTATAAAGTTTTAGAAGCGATTGGCTGCAACCATATTTAATAATCCTCCAAATTCATCTTCTAAATATCTTGATTCTGGAATGCTGATAACTTTGCATAACCCACTATGAGTTACAGAAGAGGAGAAATCTCTGGGCAAAAGCTCTGAATCTTATCTTGTTGGAAAATTTGACTGTATAATATACCATTTATGGAATCACAAATCATTCTGTTCATTATTTTCCATCATTGTTTCAGCATCATATGTATTGGTGTTTCAAAAACCTACCTTTTGCTTACTAGCCTTTCAAGTCTGATAGCTTGAATAGGATAATATATGTGGATAAATCATAAATGGCTCCTTCAGGAAAAATAAAGGAGAAGAATATCATGATGGCTCCTTTAGATATCCATGAGGAACCTTTATCATTTGAGATTAAGCTAACTGGACATTCCATACTCACAGAGAGCTGAAATGATACCTTTACACTGCTATAAATAGCTTTAAAAGTTTGGAAATGGAGACACAGAGCACTTGATTACTTACAATTCGATTTTCCTATCATTTCATTTCTTAGCAACTCTAATGGGAATATTGGTTAACAATTTTCCATGGGTAACCTACTCCAGGAAGGTGAAAGTTTTAAATAATTTACTTTTCACCTGTTCAAGCTACATAACTATAATTCAGTCTGGCTGACTTAATGACCCCTCAAGAAGAAATTCAGATTAGTACATTTTGAAAATCATACAAATTAGAGAAGAATACACCTATCAAGTATACTTACTTCACAATTTATATAGGAAATTAATATTTTTCAATCTCTGAATGAGTTTGTCGTCGTACTGACAGGTTTTTGAATAGTTTTCCTCTGAAATCTTTGAAAGATTTATTTTCTCCCTTATATCCAGCATAGAATTATTTTTATTTCAAATCTACATCAATTCTGAAAATTTAGGTTCCCTTTAGCCTTGACAAGAATTAGGGATGTTATCTGATACCATTGTTATTCCCAAAGAAGTAATTGTTCTCCTTATGAACTGGCAACAGTTTCAAAGTCAGTAACCAATGGGTCTAGCTTTTGCAAATCCACAGAAGCTATCTATGAAAGAGATATTAAAAGGTACTGAGTCTATTCTCCCATGTGAGAAAATCTCACTCAAAAATTAAATTAATTTCCTTAGAAAGGTACAAAGTATGAATAAATTTAAATTGTAATTTAATCTCTAAAATGGAATATCTCTAAGCATTTGACATTGTATTAAGTACAGTTCAATTTTTCTATAGTAAAATAATTATGGAAATAATAAGAAAAAAAAAACGCTTAACTAAAACCTGACATCCAAACTTTTGATTAATAAACACATGTCATTTTTAATTAATAATAAATAATTAGAGGTTAGCATTATAGGCACTTCAGCCAGCAAAAAAATATTTAAAAGCCTAATATCTGCAAAGGAATCCGTTTATCCTCTAGAAATAAAAGATTAAGATAACAGTTCAAGCCTTTGAGGGATTTTCAATTCAGGAAGAGGAATTAAGACAAATATACAAATATTTATAATATCTTTGAAGTAAGTTACTACTGTAAAAAAGAAGCAAATGCTAAGAGGTTTTAAAAGAATGGAGAGGCAGTTCAGTGACCCTCTCTTAAGTTGTGTTTACTGTAATTTAAGATCAGAGCTTCTGTATGTTTTAAAAGCCAAGAAAACTCCTGCCACCCTTTCTAGAATTCAAGATTCTTTGAGGAGAATTTTTAGAGAAATCTGGACTTGTTAAAGACTTTTGAGAAAATGGCCTAGGACAGTTTGTTTTGCTATGCTCTTTAAATTTTATTGTAACTTACTTGAAATTAAAAATCTTATTTTATATAACTCCAATTTAATATGAATTAGATATCAAGTTGTTAATTTTTTTTTTTTTTTTTTTTTTTTGCAAACAGAATCTGGTGTCCATTTTCTCAAAACCATCTTTCTCTCTCTCTCTCTCTCTCTCTTTCTCTCTCTCTCTCTCTCTCTCTCTCTATATATATATATATATATATATACACACACAAATAGATATAGATATAGATATAGATATAGATAGATATAGATATAGATATAGATATAGATATAGATATAGATATAGATATAGATATAGATAGATAGATATAGATAGATATAGATGATATAGATATAGACATAGGTAGATATAGATGATATAGATATCAGGTTCTCATTTGTGGACTATATATTTAGTCCAGATTTTTGTTTATTGATACCTTCATATATTGAAAATTATTTCTGTTCATGTTCATTAATAATCAAATGAATGCAAACATGTAAGCATAGAAAACCAGATCACTTTACTTGGAAACAAGATAGAGTCTCAAATAGCTTGTTCTGAATAAGACATTTGATCCTGAATGGAAAATTTTGAACTGTGAAGGATTGGTGTTCCTTCTCAGTTACAGAGCATTATAATAACTTCAGTTAAGTCATATATATAATTGGTGATTATCACTCACTGTCCTCAAAGACTGTGTTTTGGCCTCCTTTCTCTGCCTGTAAAACTTTAACATATATATTAATATATTATCGATGACAAATATATATAAATATAAATATATTTATATATATTATAAATATA
>CM053504.1:68651033-68706883 GCA_028627145.1 Eidolon dupreanum | reverse complement strand
GATAAGTTGAGGACTTTCTGTACGTACAGCACACAATTTGATTAAACTTGTCTTATGGATCTACTCAATTGTTTCCTTGGGTTGCTTTTCTTGCAGAAAAAAAAACAGCTTTAACAATCCAAGAATCAGTTATCACTTTATTAATCTACCTGCTCATACATTTATTCAGTACTTGCAATGCACAGAAATTCATATGTCCAACAAGTTTCCAGCTCTACTTATATATTCTATTTGCAAGGAACACGTACTCTTATAATTGACTCAGCTGTGAATGCTTTTCCTCTTTTTGTGTTTTAGACCACCAGTTTCACTTACAAGCCATGAATACTGCATAATACACTCATCTGAAAGATTTATATTCTTCTTGAGCAATTGTAAGAACTATAACAAGCTCTACAAGAAAAGAATAAAATGTCATACATAGAGTTAAGTCTTCCCGAATGATTTGGGAAGCTTGAAAAATAATGACATCACATAAGTGCCAAAGTACATTAACAGTATAGGCAGTGCATCTGTGGATAGTGCCACGTCCAATGACTGCTATTGTACCACAATGAATAAGCATGAAAATATCATTGTGATTAGACCAGCATAGGACAAATGTACCATGTTAAGTATACATTTCTTAGTATCTCTGGTGGAATAACAAGCTCCTAAACTAAGGATTTTAGAGAAATAGTGTATTTGAATCACACTCAAATGGCCTGCTCAGTGTCTAAAATCTGTACTAACAGTCACTTTGTGTCACTAGAATCCCTTTTAAAATGTAAATGCTCAGGGGAGAGGTAATGTCTAGAGCCATTAGGAGTTGTTTATACATTAGCATAGATTAATGTATCCAGTTATTCTAGTGAACAAACCAACCAAAGCTGTGGCCTACAGAGCAATACTGAAGAGCTAGCATGAGACTTGGAGAAGGGAGGATATTACTACCAGGTAGAGTACATGCTACAGTATAATTCTTGCAGGAAATCAATGCTTATAAACTGAAATTGAAAAATTGCATTTATTAGTGACTCTAGAATGCTGAACATGGTAGACTAGAAAGGAAATTAGTATGGAATTAGACCGGAAATTGAATTCTGCCTTCATCTGGACACTGATTTTCTTTTGAATCATCCTGCAACACTCTTTAGTTTGTTATGCTCCAGCCACACTAGTCTTCCCTCAGTTCCTTAAATATGAAAAGCAAGCTTTTTCTTGCTTTTCAACTTTTGCCAATGTGCTATCGTCTACCTGGAATAACCTCTCTGCTCTTCACTTAGCAAGCTCCTTTTCATCCTTTAGGCCTCAATTTGCATTTCACATTCTCAGAAATGTCTTTTACCTCCTCACCTAAACTAACTGCTCAGTACATAAAATGCACAGACATGTGCATGTGTAATATATAGATTTTTTCCTCAACATCAACACGTAAATTATTTCCTTAATAATTTATTAAATTCCACATTTAAAATTGTGTTGTTTTTTTGCTCTGTTTTCCCATTTGGGATGTAGTCTCCATGAAAGAAGGAACCGTGTCTGCTTTATACACTGTATTTCACACAAAACCTAACACAATGCATGGTTTACAAAGGATGTTCAAAATACTTGATGAATAAAAGAATGTATGAATGACTTTGGTGTCCTCTTTTTCTCTCTTACCTAAATTATATTCCATGATCACATAATCTCAGGTCCTTTAGTCCTTTCTTGTTTGATGTAGTAAGCTAAACATTACACTGTCTTTCCTATAAGACTCCTCAATGTCCCTTCTCTTATTTTCTTCAATTGACTCTAGCCAGGTTTTCAATCACTTCACTCCATTGAAATTGCTTTTATCGAGGTCATCTTGACTCCGTAGTGGCGAATCTACTGGTCAGTTTTATTCTATCCATTTCGATCTACCAGCAGCATTTGAAATGGTCTGTCACCCTCAGATTTCATTCACCTTTTTCATTTGGCATCCAGGATACCACACTCTCTTGGTTTTCCTCTAACCTCTGTAACAGCTTCTCTGACTCCTGGTTGGGTTCTTCCTCTCTACTGGATGTTGAAGTGCCTCTGAGATTCAGTGCTTGTTCCTCTTATTGTATCTGTCTGTATTCCTTTTCTTCATGATTTCCTTTAGTGTCATGGCCTTGAGTGTCATTTATATGCTAAACTCTGAAATGTATATCTCTACTTCATATTTCTCTCTTGAATTAAAAAACTATATATCTAATTCTACTCAACTTCTCCATCTGGATGTCTAATAGGCATCCTAAATTACCTTGTTCAAAACTGGTTCTTAAAAAAATTCCATCTATATCTACAGTCTTTTTCATTTCTATGGCAATCCTATCCTTCTGGATGCTCAGGCCTAAAACTTTCGAAGCTTTATTTCTCTTTTTCCAAACAATGTGCCCTCAGAAAATTCTGTAAGCTATACTTTCAAAATATATCCAAAATCTACTTATTTTTCACTCTACTGCTACCATCTTGATATGAGCCAGCAGAATCTCCAGGCTGCATTACTATGCTAGCTCCTAAGATATCTTTCTGCTTCTATTCTTACCCTACCCTCCAGTCTATTTTCACCACAGCAGACAGAGTAATCTTTTAAAAAAAATCTAGATTATGGCATTCTGTTCAAAACCATCTAGTAGTTCCCATTTCACTCAAAGCTAAAGCTGACATATTGACAAAGGGCTAAAAAAATCCTCAAGAATGACATACCTTGCCCCTCTGACTTTCTTACCATTCTCCCTCATTTGTTTGACTTCATCCATACTCATTTCCTTGCTGTTACTGGAACATGCCAGATAATCTGTCATCTTGGCCTCTTTGCATTTGATTTTCCCTTTCCTGGAACACTGTTTTCCCAGATACTCGTAGAGCTAACCTCACCACCTTCTTCAATTTTTTCCTTTCAAATGCCTCTTCTCATTCAGGCTTATACCGACCACCACCAGAACTCCTGATTATACTCACCCTTGTCTATCTGTTTTTTCTTATAGCATATATTACCATCTTACTTGGTATGTAGTTACATCTGTTTTCCTTAGCTACAACTTAAACTTTGTTCGAGTCACTAAAGTCTCCCAAGAATCTAGATCAGTGCCTGGTTCATAGTAGATGATGAATAAATTGGATGAGTGAATGTCTAACATACTTACTAGCCCTCAACCTTGAATAAATTAGCATATATTGCTGACCTTTTCTCATCCACAAAAATGAGGTGATGACACTATTTCTAATAAGTGTTCTGTGAATTAATGTAGATATAACTGTTTCATACTCTGCTCAAGACAAAATGAATTTCCCAGGAGAAATCAATTGAACTAGAAGATAAAAATGGTAATAAGGAAAGGTGTTAGGAAAAGACCAATCAGATTTTGAGCTCTTTTTTGAAGGCCCAGCAAATCTATCCAGAAAGGATGGCAAAATAATCAAAATGACAATTTATTAACTTATAATGATGTTACTGTCACTGCAACTAGAATTACTCAAAGCAGTTATAATTATGTTAATTTTTCCTGTGGCCAAACTACATGAAAGAGAAAAAAACCATAATCACAAATCCCTGACTCAGTCAAAAACCTAGATATAAACAGCATATCATCTCCACAATAGCTATTTTACATGGGAATACAAAAGTTGCCTGTTCGGCATTGAATCAGTCTGAAGGGAATTAATAGAACAGAAAGTTTAATGATGGGCTAAGAACTCAAGACATATCCATTAGGACTATATTGTTCTATCACTGAAGACTACAGCACCTCCTTCTTAAGGTCCAACATAGGTGAGGACTTAGATCATTCCTGGAAATAATCAAAATAATACTTGCTGTTTTCTCAGCATTCATGATAAACCAATCCCCTTCTGAACCAATGAGATGTTCATTGTTTATATATGCTAATATAATCTTATTTCTGTTGAATTCTGTAGGTTAGGAGTAATTCCAACTCTTTCAGGTTGCTTTGCCTATCAATATTGTGGCTTATATATATTCATTCTTTAATAAATAATAAGCTGGACACTAGAATCTGTGCTACAGCAAGGATAAAACAAAGTTTCTGCCCTCAAGGGGATTAACTTCAGTGGAAGAGACAGATATTGCTAATTTACTAATAAATCTATAATGTCAGATTAATTTGGAGATACATTTCACTTGAGTTTATTCATATTTATTTATCTGATTTGAAATTATGCTATGTATAGTCAAGTTTTTGTTACTTCACTTGGTATGGCTTCTATAAATACTCCCATGTATTTAAGAAAAAAATTGGATAAAATTTTGAATATAAAATTAGAAATAGGGCTTTGGAAGGGACTCTTGCAAGTAGCAGCCCTGAAGCTACAGCTCATTAGTGTCACAGTCTGTTGGCCTCTGAGGTGCCCTCTTCCTCTTTCCACTCACTCCTGATATCAAGGACAGTGTGAGGGAAGGGAGTCAGAGTGAAAGGAGACAGTAGTCTGAATCAAGTGTGGTTGCTTTGACACATTTCATAAAACTATTTGACCTTGTGCTTATATTGCTGGGCACCTACCTACCAAAACTTTAAGAGGTTAAAGAAGAAGAGGAAGAAAGTTCACACCAGCACAAATATAGTAATACTGCAATTCTAAACTATACTGTCTACTATTTTACTCTTGCAGTGTTCATGTGTTTGTGTGTAAGGTTGCAAAGAGAATTGTCTTCCTATAGTCACCCAAATTAATATTATTATTGACTTGTTGTAAATAATGTGAATATTATACAACTAAAGGCCAGTCCTACCACTTCATAGATAAAACTTTAATGGATCTGGCTTTGAATACCATGTGATTCCCAGCAGCGTGACCCAGGAAAGCTTTTTACATTCCTACATCTGATTTACTAGATGCTATTTTTTCACCTGAAAAAGGAAATAATAATTGTCACTACCAAATAAGTCTGCTATGAGAATTAGTTGAGATAATAAATGAGGTGCTTAGCATAGATACTAGCATACTATAATCAGTTGTACCATACATCTCAGTATTGTCACTACTAAGTACTAAGTACTGCTGTTGGAGATGAGTAAAGAGGACATGATGACCAGTTAACCTGTAAGCTGGACCCAGGCACTCAGAGCCTCCTTGACCTTTCTCCTGTCTTTGGAATGAAAGTTCTGCTTACCATTCCCACAGCAGGAGCCATTTCGAGGATGCAGCATTGAAAGAGCAATGTGTCTTACTGACCATCTGGATGGTGCACGCCACTGAGTCCTGTTAAAGGCCTTTATATAAACTCTTAAGATTCAGGTGGACAGGGCTGAGATCTATTAATCTTGTGGCCACCAAGACAAGCCTTGCAAGATCCCTTGCTTATTAACTATAACGCCTACCCATTGGGATTGGTCTGCATCTTTCCTCTATCTCTCTTTGTCCTCCATGTACAGGAGCCAATTTTTAAACCAAAAATTGGTGAGCCAGCCAGAAGACTGAAGAAACAGTTCTTGGGAATGAGGCGTGAAGGAGGAAATTCGAGTTGGCTATCAACCTCTCTGAAAACATGGGCTAGTTTGATGTGTTTGTCTGAGAAACTGTGCAGAAGGCACTATGGCAAAGAAGAAAAATGAATGGCCATGCAGTGGGCCGGCCTCTGTTGTGGTAGTTCAGCTGTCACCGATGCTCAACTAGAGGCTAAAGCTCAAGTTAGAAAGTTGGAAGAAGAGCAAAGTTTAGAGAAAGACACACAGTTGTCTACTACTCTGCTAGCTTTGGGGCTAACAGACAAAAAGGGGGAGAGCAGGATAAGTTGGAGACTTTAGAGGGCCATTTTGCAAAGCTAGAAGGTCACAAATTGTTGTGATAAGGTCCAAGTGCTTGTAACAAGCCTGATTGGGATAGGACAGACACTAACAGGTGGAATTCCTGAGAAAATGAGGAGAGTGAAGGGGAGGATGTTATGGTGATTGACAAATAGATAAAGTGCCCCATTCTGCCCCACCTTTTATACAAAGAAAATTTATGAATAGTAATTACCCTAGATTTATGATAAAGAGAAATAAACATACCCCTAAACTCCTAGGAGAAAAAAATAAAACTACTCACAATTTCCAAAACAAGATAAAAAGGGGCTTAAAGAGACTTTGTAAACTAGAGGTTGCTGTAAGAAGCTCTCTTGCCCAAAATTCTGGTCCATAACTGCTAAGTTATGTAATAACAACAATGTTCTCATAATAAGTCTTTTAATAGAGTTTTCAGATAGTACAATAGCTGTGGAAACTTAGTTAACGATCTGCGATGTTGACTATACTTAGTAGCTGATTAAAATGATCTGTGGTCAACCTAAACTGGAAATATGCACCAATCTTGCCATTTCATATAGATATAAATGCTCTTGAAGACAATAGTGCACTTACAACAGAAATACTTAACATTTCCTTTGCTTATTCAGTGATTATAACAAGTGGGCACTTGGTATGAAGTCAAATGACTTGTATTTATACTTTGTCTTTTTTTCAGTAGTTTATTTTTAAAGACATCTTTAATATTCTATTGGCTCTTAAAGAGCAATCTTGCATAAACAAAGTGATAAAAAAATATTTATACTAGTATATCTTAAAAATTAGCTGATTTCTTATGAATGTGACTTATGATTTAAAAATTATTTTAAGCGTATCTTAAAAAAGCTAATGGAATTTACATCTACCTCCCTTAATTCATGCAGTTAAAAAACCACAAAAGTAAAAAATATTCTATATAGTGTTCATGTGTATGGAAAACATTTAGGACTGTGACATACCTCATGGTATTTTCAATCTTTTCGTGTTATTTAGATTCATTTACTCAGTGTCATATGTTTAGAAATTTGTAGACCTAGAATCCAAATCCATATTGTTCAACCCCAAAGTCAGAGTGTTTAACGATTGCCTCCTAATTTATGGCCCCTTCAAAGGGAAACTTTATTATTAACCATGGCTGATTCTACTTAATGTTTTAAATTTAACTAGTGTAATTTTAACTACTATGTTGAGTTGATTTCTGGAGAATAAAGAGGTCAGCATTTCACATCAAAGTTGCCCATATCAGCATGCATTTACTCAGCATGAAATGAAGATGAGAGACATTTAGAAATAGTCTGATTCATGTAAATAATCAAACTGAACATGACATACATATGTCCATGTTCTACAGTTTGCTTTCTTTGATTAAAGACAGTCCCACTGTGTGCATTCTCACTAGGACAAAGACAGTAAGGTGGGATGTTTCCTGAATTTAGCAATTTAAGCTTGTGTGCATATGATTTATCTAGGGAAAAGAAAATAAAACCTTCTTTTATAACTTTATATTGCAGTATATACTGTACAAATAGAAACTTATGATGGAAAGGGACTAGACTGGTGTCAGCACATTGAATTCAAATTACTCATATCATCTTCTATAAGTCATTGATCCAAAATGAGCCTTTGTTTACATATCTATAAAATAATGCCTGCCATGTTTTTCCTAAAAACAAAAACAAAACTGTTTGGAAGCTAAAATTAGCTATCTAGAAAATCAATTTGAAATTATCAAGCACTACACCAATGTGAGTTAAAATGACATTATTACCTAAAGCATTATACAGATTTAATGAAATCCCCATCAAAATCCTATCAAGCGACTATTTTTGTATCAGAAGACAATTTTAATTTTTTACCTTCCTATTTTCATTAGTCATGTGATAATGACAGTAATCAAATTTTCCAGACATGTACTTTATCTATGAAGGTCAAAAGTATTTGCCAAGTTATTTGGGATTAGAATCATGCCATGGATTAGAATCATAAAGAAACACTGATTCATCTTTATGCTTACTTGATTATCTAAATATTTCATATATCAAAAAAAAAAAAACCTGATTGCTTTTATTCAAAAACTAGATAGTAGCCTTTAAAAAAATCAATATTCATTTTCCTAAGGTCCTATATGTCATCCATCTAGGAATAGTGAAACCTTCCTTAATCAGAACAAAATTAATTGATTGAAAGATTCTCAGAAGTAGTGTATGGGGCCATAACAGAGTGTAAGAAAGGCCATTCTTATCAGCATGTGGTTGGTGCTGCTACCTTAAACTTTTCTATGTTGTCATGTATCATACATGTTAGCCTTCTCCTATTTAAATTAATTTTTCAAGTTGGATGTGTCCATTGAGCTACTCCTTTATCTCTATGCTCTCTTAACTGTCACCTTTTTAAAGAATTATCTATACCAGCTGTTTGCATTTTCTAACCTCCTACTTACTCTTCAAGCTACTCTAATCTGGATTCCACAACTAATACCTAACTGAAGAAACTCAAAGTTACAACCACGCTCTAATTCCAAAAGACATTTACTAGTCCTCATTTTACTCAGATTCTAAAGGGTAACCAATACTGTTTATGCCCTTTGGCGAGGAAATATTACCTTCCTTTGTTTTCTTCAAAGTTGAAATCTCCTAGTTTGTTACATATTTTCAGGCAATTTTCACTTCTTTTGAAAACTCATTCTCCTATATCTGGCTATCATATCTAAACATTCCTCAAGACTTAATCTTAGAATCTCTTCTTACACTTACCTTTTTCCCCTAGAAAATCTCACTCATCAATATGCCTATAATGTCCAAATTTATAAATCCTCTACATATATGAAAATAATTATCAGATTTATTTTCTAACATCTATACCTACACATCCAACTACTTACCTGACATTTCTATTTTGATGTCTTGTATCTTGAATCTCACCATTTCAGATTAAACTCACAACCTGGCCCCTATCAAAACTGTTCCTCTTGCAGCATTATCCGAGTCAGTGAATGATACAGATGCATACAATAACTCAAGCTCCAAAACTTTGACTTCTCTTACTCACTCCTCATAGCCATACCATCATTGACCTATTGATTCTAACTCCTAAATATCTTTCAAATATATTTTCACTATCATAACTGCTACAGCATCTCTTTCCTGAATTATTGGAATACCCTTCTCACTGAGGTTATTTACTCCACCTCTGTTCAATCCATTATTTGTCCCCCCCATGCAGCTAAAAGAATATTTTAAAAAATAAATAAATTGTAATTATACAATAGTGCATGTCTATATTACTTTGTAAAAAATTAAAATATTAAATCTTCCTTGAAACATTTATTTGCAATATCCCCCTGACCCCAGAGATAATGGCTAGTATTGGTTAGGAAAATATGCTATGCCTTCACAGAATTGCATATTAGGAGAAAGGATATAATATTGCTTTGTATGTCTTTTTAAATGGTTTTAGATCATGTGCAACATTCTAAAACTTGTCATTTTAAATCCAAATAATGTCTTTGTAAACTGGTTATGTCAGTACATAGAGAATTTGTCAGAACATAAAAGCTATCTCAATCTTATTAGCTAATACATGGCATTTCATGCTATATCATATATACTAGTGTTTTTTAATATATAATTATGGACAATTTAATTATAGTAATTTCTAAGTGATGGATAATTATTTTTAGCCATTTCCTGAGGGTAGGCTTATTTATTTCTGATTTCTTTCTTATATAAACAATACTACAATAAACAGTACATGTATGAATGTATCTATAGGCTACATACTGATAAGTAGAATTGCTAGCTCATAGGGCATAGAAATTTTACACTTTAATAAAAATTATGAAATTGTCCCCTGAGAAGACATACTAAATTCCATGACAGTATTTCATAGTTCATAATTTTTATAGCTTGCCTAATGCTTAATATTTACATTTAAAAAAATTTTGCCAAATGAATGAACTATTACATATTTGTTATCTTTTTTGATTATGAGGCATAATATAAAGAAGTATGTACAAAAAAAAGCACTGCCCACTAATTTATCACACAGTAACCACTCATATAACTACTACACGGCTAAAACAGTGTGCACTGGCAGCATCTCAGAAGCACCTCTCATGCCACCTACCAATAACTGCACTCTCTATAACCTTAGTTTTCCCTTGTTTTTCTTAATAGATTTAAAACTAAACAAGCATCCCTAAACATTTGGCTTAGTTTTGGCCATTTTGTAATACTAATGCAAATAAAATTGTTCAGGGTATATCATTCTGCAACTGGCCCCTTAAATTCAACACTATATTTGTGAAATTTATCCATATTATTGTACAAAGCTATAAACATTTTAATTTGTGTTTCTCCATTTTATGGCACTATACAGATTATGAAATGTTTTATTACTATCTATTTATAGTTTATATGAGAATTTTCCCACTTAATCAGATTATCTTTCTTTTTAATAGAGTAGTCTAAACCATTTAGATTTTTTTTTTGTTTTTTTTTAGTGGTATATTTGGACTCATTCCTGCTATCCTAGTTTGTATTATTCTGTTTACCATAATATTTCTTCACTTTTATCCCACATCTTTCTTTTTCCCTTTAGGTGTTACTCAAAGTTTTTAATCCACTCAGAGGCCCTTGGCAAAATAGAGAATTATTTATTATATATTTTTTAAAAACTTTGTTTTTAATTATTTTAAATGTTTGGGGCAGGCGTAAAAGTCTCCGTCTTAAAATGAAAGTGTGAGAGTGATATTTTGAGAATTCAAATATGATTATATCTTCATATACATTCACACAACACAAATACACACACAAACATACACACATACACACCTTTTTTGCATAAGATTCTTCAATGACTAAGTCAGTTTCAGCTGATAGGACAAATTACCACAAAGTGATGGTTTTTAAACAATAAACATTTATATCTCACATTTCTGGAGCTGGATGTCTGAGATCAGGCTGCCAGCATGTTTGAGTTCACGGTAAATGCCTTCTTCCTGGTTTAACAGATGGCCCTTTTTTTGCTATGTCCTCACATTGAAGAAAGAGTTAGCTAGTACACTGGTCCCTTCTTATAAGGGCACTAATTCCATTCATAAGGGTCCCACCTTTACGACCTAATTACCTCCAAAGGCCCCACCTTTAACTACTATCACATTGTATTAGGGTTTTAACATATGAATTGGGAGAGGGGTGCACAAATATTCAATCCACTGCAATGATTTTTCCTGGCATTTAGGAGAAAAAATTAATATATCCTACTAAACTGTACTTGAGCTGCTCTTTGTCAACATTTTAAGCTTAATTGGATACCACTCTCTCTATTTCTCTCTGTGCCTTTAAGCAATACTATCTTTTTTTTTTTTTTTTTTTTTTTTTTTTGTACTAAATCTCAATGCCTTTTCTCCATTCTCGGTCCTCCTTCACAAAGTGGTCTATGAGTTTAAAGTATGTTCTTAGACCTTGCTCCACCTCTACTTCTACCTTCATTTTCTCTGCTTTGCTTAGTTAACATCTATTTTTATTTCAGAACTCACTGAAAATAGTATCTCTTCAAGGTTAAGTTTCTTGACACTTTCTTTCCCCCATAAGTAACCCTGTCTTCATGAAAGTGATTATTGTTTTCATGATCATCTTTGTCTTTGAAATTCTAGTGTCTTACCCAGTAATGGAACTTTGAAGAATTCAATTTATATTTGGTGAATGAATTTAGATATTTTATTTTTAGTCCTCAGGAAATGCTTAATGACTCAATTATGGAAACATTTCATATACCCTACCCTGAGATGATGAATCTTGAAGAAAGTAAAAAGGACCCAGTTTATAAAAGGTATTCAAAAGAAGGAATCTTGGGTTCCAATTTATCTTTTTCTTATTCGTTCACAATTTTAATACACTTATTTATCTATTTTTAAAGTCTATGGCATGAAATACCAAAAATTTCAGTGGAATAATAAATCATACAGATGATTACTTTTATAGTACCAAAATAATAGCTTTAAAAGGAAGAGGTCGGAAGTCAAAAAAATCCAGTGTTTTGGGTCCAGATAACAGAATAAAATAGTTATGTTACAGGAATGTTTCAAAAATTTTGACAGTATAATGAAACTATCCCTGCTGTCTTGGCCCTAGATGATCATATGTTCTGTTAGAGTTGCGCTTTCCTTTTTTGAGCTAATCTGCAAACAGTAAGAGCAATAAATTTTGTCAGCAGATAATGAAAGTTCAACATTCTCCCACTGGGAATCAGAAACTGTAAGAGCAATAATTCTTAGTCCTGGTTCCCAGACTCTATAATATCACTATATATTACTAGGAAAAATGAAAATGATCGATACATGTTTATATTAATCATGCAGATATACACTAGCTAGCTAAATCTCATATTCAATTTGCTTTAGAAACCAACCAAACAACCACAGTGGTTGATCATAAAGTAATATAACAATTTGTACACAAAAGTACTAGAATCATGTATTCAGATAAGATTGCTTCCTTCAAAGTCATCACTTTGAATAGTCATCACTTCAGTGATGTTGCAGTCTTTGAAAATATGATGCTATTGTCAATTGTACATATACATACACACAGGAAAAGTTCACTGTTAAAGAGAAGATTTGATTTATGGAAAAAGGAAATGAATTAAGTGATTAATTTGGAAAAGTGCATCTGGTACGCAAAATAATGTGTGCTAATACTTTTGCCCCTCTTTATATGGCTTACTATCAACTAACATTGAAGCTTATGTGAAGCTTATGAAGTTTATGTCCTACAATATTTATAAATCAATGATATTGTAGTAAGTGTGTAGCATCATCAGGTAAAGAGTTTTTTTCAGAAGTGTCTGTGTTTAGCAGGTTACTTAACCTTTTAGGATCAGAGTTTCTTTAATTATAAAATATGACTAAGATCTATCTTATCAAAATGTAGGATGGTAATAAGGACAGATTCAGATAATATCTTTAACTAACTTTATAAACTATCAAAAGTCCCAATTTAAAAATTATTTTAGTCTCTATAATCATACCATGTAAATATATGCTGACTTTTATCTATATATAAACTAACCGATAATAAATACATTTAGCAACATTATCTTTGGGATCTAGATATAAAAAGTAAAACCAATAAAATGAGTGGGGATAACACTTAAAAAGTCAGGAATGGGAGGAATACAGATACTTACATTTGTATTTCCATAAGTTTAAAATCTGAAGATTTATTACTTTCTCTTAGATCCTCAAAAGTATAATATATAAATCGTCCAGAGTAAATTATCTCTACTGTATTTTAAACAAGATGGCCCTACTGTACATTAATTCAAATTTAAAATGCAGCTCTGAAGTGGTCACATATAGATATTACTTTTCTTATTTGAAAAACAGTGTGATTTTGATTTATAGAAGCAAAAAGAAAGAAAAAAAAAGAAAAGCACTATCTGAAGGCAATAAGGTATTTTTCCATTGTTTTGCAATCCAGTAAATTTTCAGCAAATAGTCTTGACCTTTATACAGTAATGTGCAGTCCACAGTAATTTATATTTCTAGGTCATACTATATATAAAAGAGAAATGAGATGAGCATTGAAGAACCTTACATTTTAATATTAACCCCTTTCACAATTGGTGTTGCTCATAGCTGTATTCTTCTTAATGCTCTTCTGGGTATAAACTGAGTTGAGCACAGACACAGGAAGAACAGAGAGTTATCCACTGGAATAATTTCAGGGACCCTAATATCTTGCCATCAGTAACTTATACAATGTTTGATTTAATATCAAAATACAGATGTCTTCTACTAAAGTACAAAAGTACATTTAAACCCATAACACCCTATCGAATATTGCAAGGCAATGATATTTATAATTACTGCTCTGGAATTTCAGAAAGCTAGAATGACCCCTCTGAGTTACAGAAGTCTAAACAAGCAATAGGAACACATAAATGGGAGATGACTTTGAAATAACTCTAAGATTAGTAGAAAGAGAGGAGTATTTATGAGAGTGGAATTGGAAGTGAACAGAGATAAAATAATCAAATTCATATCAGTGGAGTTTAATGCAAAAACTCCCATTTGCCTAATTTTAATTTCTCTGTTATTCCTCTTTACCAAAATCCTCAATCTAAATTTGTTTGAGATTCAGTCAAATAAGAAGTGTGGAAAGATTATGTAGTTTATGCTGGAGATTATAATTCCCCTGCCCCCTGATTCTTCCCTTGACCCACTAGGGTCCATCTTCCATTCAGAAGCCCAAAGGACATATCTGTCTTCTGCTTGTATTGCACTTGACTAAGAACACTGGCTGGCACCATTGGTTGCATCACATGACTCTTACCTACCTCTCTGATCTCATGCTGCATCCGGTCTCACTCTATTCTTTGCCCATTATTCTCTAGTCAGCATCAACTGTATGCTATGCCTTGAACTCCAAGCTTCATCCTGACCTGAATGCCTTTATACAGTAGTTGTTTCATCTACACAAAGACTCTTCCACCTACTTCCCTTAGCTAAATCCTCTTTTCAATTAAATTTATTGGTGTGACATTGGTTAATAAAATGATATAGGTTTCAAGTGTATAATTTAATAATATTTCATCTGTATATTGCAGTATGTTAACCACCAAAGTTAAATTTCCTTCAGTCATCTTTTATTTGACCCCCTTTACCACTAAACTGTCATCTATGTCTCTGAGTCTTTGTTTGTCTTGCTTGTTGCTTTTATTTTTATATTCCACGTATGAGTGAAATCATATGGTTCTCAACTTTTTCTGTCTGACATATTTTGCTTAGCATGATAATCTCAAGATCCATCCATATTGTTGCAAATGGCAATATTTTACCTTTTCTTATGGCTGAGTAATATTCCATTGCATATATTTACCACATTCTTCTTTATCCAATCATCTATTGTAGGTATTTAGTTTGTTTCCATGTCTTGGCCACCATGAATAATGCTGAATCCCTTTAGGCATTCAATTATCATCTTAAATTTTTGTCTTCTCTTTAGGATCTATCCCCCTTTCATACCACCTTTATACAATTTTCTGCATAACACATATCAATATCTGCTATTTGGACATGTATTTTGTTTCATTGTCTATCACAGGAACAGGAACCTTGTCTGTCTACTTCAGTGCTGTGTTTTCAGATCCCAGAATTGTATTTTGGGAACATCTATTGCTTGGAAAGCAGCTATCTTCCATCTTTCTCATCAAATTATGTGAAGTCGAGAATATGGAAATTTTCCAACAACAGCATAATTCCTTCTGCAGTTTTTTTCTATTTCATTTCTGTTAAAGTTAACCACAGCCTAGAGCTCTGATATGTGTGCATGTGGCTGAATTTTCAAATAAAATCTAAAGTTCTAAAATTAAACTGGTAGTATACCCACAAATAATACAGAACTAAAATGTCCAATGGCTATTCTTTGTTATGAAACAGAAATACAGCCTGGGGTGTCTACTGAAAATATAACCATTTTTTAAAGAAATGCTTTTATTTGATTTTCAAGAGTTTGTAATTATTATTAATGCCTCCAACCTGAACAAATTGTTGCAGAGGAAATGCAATAGTTTTCTTTTTGGATTATGCATGAGTTGGAAAAATTGTCAATTAAATTGAGATGATGTGCAAGGCAGAAACAGAACTTAATTTTCATATTATGACTGATTGTTTAAGGGATAAAAATTTGCAAAGTTCAATCGAGTTGTGAGACGGGAAAAAAAGAATAAAATATGATGGTGAAAACACACAATAATGTGCCTTTTCAGTTGGTTCATTATAAAACCATTTTTACATTAACTCTCTTCTATTAGAGGACTAAAGTCTAATTCAAGTTCAACAGCAATTGTTACTTATGAGAATTTCCCTACAAACCTGCAGTGTTTTATTCAGAGACTGGGGATGAAGGTTGTAAAGTACAAGTTTGGAGTGTGATAAATAGTGGATATTGATTAAGTTAAAGGTTTGGTCTATGTAGTAAGGGGAAATATTTGCTGATACACATTTTAACAATTAATTATCCTCACAAATGGAAAACAATTTCTAAATAGCAGTGGATGTGATTGTTTTCTGAAACAAATGAACAAGCATAATTTATACTGTGCGAAACCACTTGGCAACAGCTGGGAAAGTTAATCCAGTCTGGTGGTGGGAATAAGGCCAACATGACAGAGTTGATAAAACTGGACACTTTCCAAGATGTTCATTAATCATGTGACTAATCTGAAAATGAATGCATCATGCAAATGAGAGGTGAAAATGGCTTCCTGGTTTGGAGAGATACCAGCATGTGAAATCGTGTGGATTCTTAACACTGCATTAGGTGGGGGCATGGGATGTGTCAATGTCATGCTTTAATGGGAATATGGTGGTGGGTCGAACATGTTTTAGAATTAAATATAAATTTCCATAAAACTTAGTCTAGTTAAAATGGAATCCAGTGATGCGGAGAAGCATTTCTGAAATTATTTTTAATAAGACCATGAAAAAATTTCTCTAAACTCTACCAATGGTCAGCTTTCTGTTCCTTGACACTTCCCTTTTTTTATTCCATTGTATTGAAAATGAAAACATTTTAACTCTTTAAGGAAGTCTGCTTTTCCCCATCCTTACAAAAATGGAATAAGAGTACAGAAGAAAAACTCTTAAGTACAAATTCCATTTGAGTAATTTTGGCTTAAATGACCTAGTCAGTCAGATGGACTTATTGAAAAATATAGCTGACATTTTAAAATTTTCTTTTTCCTCTTTTCTCTCTGCTGAAAACAGCAATAATACTACAATTTTTAAAAATTCATTAAATGTTTATGACTGGGTTGTATATATTCAATGAAAATCTTTCTGTTATTCATACATGGGAAATTGGGGAATTGGAACATATTAATTTATATTAGGTAAGTCTGAGAAATTTTACTGACATTTCCATTAATGTATTAGTGTCTAATGCATTGGATTGGAACAAATAAATACTAAATATTTAAAATTTGTACTATTTGAAGATCATTTGGAATATTGGGAGTTTGGTATGTTTCTTACTGATAAAAGAATGTTTTGTGCTGCTTTTTCATGTTTTCAACTTAATATTTTATCTAATCCCCACACAACTTTAACAGAACAGATATAATCCCTATATTTTTTTAACCGATTAGGAAATTGAACTCCACAGAGACTATAGATTCCTCAAGTTTGCATGGCAAGGAAATAAGATTTTTTGAATCCTTTGGTTTATATATTTGTTGTAATAAAAAAATACATTGATGTCAATTGTTTGAAAGAGTAAACGATCTTATTTATGAAGGTTATATTACCACATTTTAAAAAACATTGTTTCCTGACTGGAAAGAGATTTATACAAAACTATATAAACTTTGTTTTCTTAGCTTGTGGAAATATAAGATGTACAAGGATTTTATACTGAATGGTAAAAAAAGGTTTATTTCATAATGAAACAAATGATCTACATAAATGAAATAACCAAGTTTAGCTTTTTTTAAATTTTTTATGCTGTTTATTGAGAAAACATAAAACATGGTACAGCTTAATAAATTATTTATTATAAGGAAAACATTCTTGTAACCACCACCTCTGAAAGAGGATTAAACCTTGGCAATCAACTCAAAAGCTATACTGTGCCTTCTCCACTATAAGCTGAATCTCTATTCAGCTTTTAAGAAATCACTTCCTAACATATCTTTATAATTTTATCATCCAATTCACTATAGTTTAGCCTTGCCTTCACTAACCTCCCCAAATATATGTTATATATAATTGTTACATATAATGTTATATATACTTATATATGATCTACATATAAAATGTATGTGTATATATATATGTATACATATGTATGTGTGTGTGTATATATATATGTATATATATACATATATATGTGTATATATGTGTATATATATACATACATATATATATATGTGTATATATGTATACACACACATATATATACACATATATATGTGTGGATATATATATATACACACACACACGTACACATATGTGTGTGTGTGTATTCCCTCTATTGCTTTATTTCCAAGCAATTTATTGCTTTAAAAAATGTATAAAACTGTCATCTAGTATTATCCATTGTGTAATTTAATGCATTAATGAACTTCCTAAAAAACTGTAGTTAAATCTAGAGGTTTAATCAGGTTTAGATTTGGTACTTTGTGGAGAACTACTTCATCTATCCTTGATCCAAAGACACATAGTATCTGGTTGTCTTCCTTCGTGCTGATAACAGCCATTGGTACTCAATGATTAGATCCTTAATTCAATAAGGGTTGTAAAATGGTGATATTCCAACTCTATCATTTCTATTTTACTTATCATTTGGAATATTTTATAATGTAAAATACAACCAGTGATTTGGTTGGTACAGAAATGGTAAAGTATTTTTTTGTCTTCCCTTCTGTGTACCAGTTTTCAAAGTAATGAGTTGATTCTCTAACATCCTCCAAAAGTAATCAATTATATTTTTATATTGTAATTTATTTATAGATTTAAACATATTTGATGGGTTTATTTCATTGCTGTCACTGTTCATAGTGCTGTTATATTGCACCATCTTTTGCCAGGGGCAGTTAACTCCTGAGCCCTTTCAACATAAGCCTAGTAACCATTGATAGCTTCCTTCTTATCTGATATAGCAAGATATTCTAGGGTCCTGTTGCCTCTCACTACAGAACTGGATACAGCCATTCCTTTAAGGAGCTCTGATTTATTTTAATGCAAAACTGTTATTCGAAAAAATAACCTGTGTGCTAGGAATAGTCATTACTATTGGGTTGTCTATGTTCCCAGATTTTTTTTCAGTGGGCTGAATGAGAAAGACAATTACTAAAAGTTCAAAATAAATTTTTGCTTATGTTGGCCCTATTCTCTTCACTTTTTTTTTACAGTTGTAGTATATCTCTATTTTCAGAGCATATAGTCTTTATATAAGCTCCCTCATGTAGTCTAATTCTACATGTAAATATAATATAGAAATAACACTTATCACCATTTATATCAATGTCTCTCCAGTTTGGTCACCTACAGTTCCTTCTTTGGTATATTTTAAAAATAGGGCTTATTGAAACAACATTTCTTAAGTTTTTACATGTTATTCATTGTTCCTCTATTGCTTTATACTTAAAAGTTAGTTGTAAAATCCTTGGTATATTTTCTTTTCTCAAGTATCTAAAATACATTACTTTGTTTTTTTTTTTTTAATGAGGAATGTGAAAACTATACAATTTTATTTTTATTATGTATTACTTCTTTTTGACTGGATACCCCAAGAACTTTCTGTTTTTCTATAAAGTCCATTGGATTTATGAAGCTTTGTCTTCATAATGGTGATTCTGGAGTGATTATCTAAGGTACACAGTCTATCTTTTTAAAATTTAGTTTCAAATAATTTTTCTAATTTCAAGAAATAATCTCAAATTATAGTTTTTCATGTTTGCTCTCTTCTCTTGCTTTGCTTTCCTTCTTTGAAGACTACTATTATTAATATTTTGGAACTTTTATGCCTGTCTTATATATTTGTATTTCTCTTGAATCATTTTTATTTTTAATTTTCTTTATTTCCTTTAAACTTACACTCTTCTTAAGGCATTGCATTTATTTATTCTGCTTTCTTTCTTCTGTAGCCTTTATTTCTGACAGTTTGTTTTTTTCCTAATTTTGATCCCATTAATTCTGAGTCCTCCTAATTTTGATTTATATTATTTAATATCTTGTACTACTTCTTAGTGCATTTTAATTCATTTAAAAATATTTACTAACATTTCCAAATGGTGTGGGCTATCTTTCTAGCATACTATTTTTGTTTACAGGGATGATTTTTCTCCCTATGATTTTTTTTCAACTAACATTTATAAAATATTGGCTTCTATCCTGCTATAAATTTTTATATGAAAGTAGTTTTCCTGAAATTTTACAAAGAAGCATTATTTAAGATAGTTTTTCTGATTTTACAAATATAAAGTACGATTTTTGTTCAAGCTTATTTTCTTGGAGCTTCCGTCTTCGTTCTCTTCCCCCACTTTTATCTCTGTCTCTATTATGCCTGTCATACTCAATACTTTCTTTTCCCGAAAGCTTCTTCCCTATTGGCTTTGTGACCTTTTGAAAGAGTACCAGTTGGTTATAGCAGAGTTCTCAGATGCATCATAGCTCGTCGCTCACTTCTGTTCTCTCCTGCATGCTGCCAATCCCAGATAGGACTTGCAGCTCTCAGTAATACTCTCTAGCCATTCATGTTTGGGGAGTTTTTGAGATACCTTGTCATTTAGGTTATGGTTTTTCCCTGGATGATTTTTTTATGAAAGAATTGAGGAAGATTCAAAATTTATGCCACCACCATCTTCCCAGAATCACACTTCAACTTCTTAAGAAATACTACACTGTTTTAAATCATTAAAACAAAGTTGCTCAATGCCATCCCTGCCAACATGGGACTTACTAGATTAATGGAGCAAACGTCTCAAAATGGAAAATGGATAAGCATTTGTTACATTCTGAGTTTTCTCACTATCATTTCGTTCAGACAGATTATCTTATAGTCTCAAAAATATGGTCTTCTATTTTCAGAGATGACAAAAGCATTTATTGTAGATATTTAAAATATTCTCTCTGCAGAAAAATTGCTTATATATGTAGAAATAGAAAGCAACAATACTTTGTTATTATTTATTAGCCTTTTTTCACCCCATTTTTGTAAATCAACTTGGCAATAACTATTTAACATGCAAATATCTTGTTTTTTTATAATCAAATTTCATATTTTCATCAAGCTTTGGTCATGAATAGTTAATCACAGCAGGCTTGGAAACCAGATTGAATAAAACAAGATAGAATTATCTCAAGCATTGGTGGTAAAGAATTGAGGACTAGCAAAACTCTATCATTTAAAAATTCTATAACATTATCTATACTATTTTATTTTCCCTGCCTTCTTTTACCTACTCTATGTTACGCTCACTCCCTCCATGGAAGAAATATTCTCATGATTAAGAGAAGCAATTTTTTATTTATTTAAAGCCTGGAAAGTGCATAAGAAAACTTAATATATTTTCTTTGTACTATTTAAAGTGAACTATGGTGGGAAGATGGGTGCCGATAGGTACATTTCCGAGTACTATGGCAGGGAAAGCAACTCTTGATTGTGTTACCAGTTATATTTTATTTAGTTATGAGGAAAAAAAGACATAAAATAGGATTTGATCATAAAAAAGGAACTGTTCTCATATATCAATAGGTCTAGTGGCATATAATCCAGAAATTGAGGCTGCAAAGAGAGGACTTTGGGCCCAATATTTTAAAGGTGGCTCCAGGAAATCTAGACATTACATCTACCTTCAAGACAGAAAATAGAAAGGGTAAACAGCAAAGGATAAACCAGAGATGCAAGACAAGTCTTCCCACTTTTAAAATGTCTTCCTGGAAGCCTCATCTAAGAAATTGCCATAAGTCAATTACATTGTATTTCCTACCTAATAGAGAGTATTAAGGGGCTGATAAATATTAAAACACTGCTGTCTGAACAAAATTGAGTTTCTCTTATGATAAGTAAAATTCTAGAGTGGCATGTAATGATTTACATCCTTATGTAATCCCCTTTGCTTGAGTGTAGGAGGGACCTGTAATTTGCTTCTAATTAATAGCAAAGGTGATGGAATGTCACTCCCATGAAATTTTATATTATATGGCAAAGGTGAAGTGATTTTATAGATGTAATTAAGGTTTCTAATCAGTTGAATTTATGTTAATCAAAAGGGAGATTATCTTAGATGGGAATAACCTTATCAGATGAACAATTACTAGAGAGTTTAAGAGGTCAAAGTTTCTGGTGGCTTTGAAAGAGTAAGCTGCCAGCTTGTGAGAAGCATGTGGTTAGGCTAGGAGAGTGGCTTCTAAGAGCTAAGAGTGACCTCTAGTCAACAGCCAGCAAGGAAAGAGGAACCATTGCAAGGACTAAATTCTGCCAATGACCCTGAATGACCTTGGAAGGGGATCCAAAGTTGCAGATAAGAATGAACCCCGCTCACAACTTGACTTTAGCCTTGTGGTAAGAGAACTCAAATGTGCCATAAACAGATTTCTACCCAATTGGAGCTGTGGATTAATAAATGGACAGCTCTAGTAGTCTATTTAGGCTACCATAATAGAATATCATACAAAATTTTTTTTCTCAGAGTACTGGAAACTGGAAATTCAAGATTAAGGTGGAAGGAGGGTTCATATCTGGTGAGGCCACTCTTCCTGGCCTGCTGATGGTTGCCTTCTCTCTGTTCTCATATGACCTTTCTTCTGTGTGTGTGCAGAGAGAGAGAGAGCTCTGATATCTCTTCCTCTTCTTATGAGGACACCAGTCCTAAGAGATTAGGTCCTCACCCTTATGATCCCATTGAACCGTAATTACCTCTTCAAAGTCCCTATCTCCAAATATAGTTACATTGGGAGTTAGGATTTCAACATTTGAATTTTGAAAGAATACAATTCAACCTATAACAGCATTGTTTTAAGCTGCTAATTTTTTATAACAATAGAAAACAGATACAATAATAAGAATATAAGAGATATTGAGCAAGCATCTTACAATCTCTATTATAAATAATGACAATTACAAAGATTGGCAAACTTTAGAGAGAAAGATGGGATGTTAGCAAAGAGTTGTAATGCTAAAATTTCAAAGCATTTTTATATTATCTAAGTTTATTACAATAACCAAGCACGAGGTATCAAGGTTATATATTTCTGTTCCCACTTTACATATAGTCAGCTCTGCTAAATACAGCATACATTTCTAAAAATCACTACACTCTGCAAAGTTATATTAATTAAAAAAAAGAAGTTATGAAAAAAATAAGATTGAGGCTCAAATCACAACAACTTATTCGATGACGTATTTTTAAAAAGGTAGGAATATGATAAGAACAGAAGAGAAACAGTTTGACACATGCTAAATGGTTAAGAAATACACAAATACTATAAGGGCTCTTTTTGTTAAAAAAGATCCAAAGGTGCTTGTGGAAGTGGGTATTGGAAGAATTGCAGCTTACAAAGCATTATGAAGTTGTGGAAGAAAACCGATTTGAAATTGGACAGAAAGTTATAATACCAGATGAGGCTCATAATATATGGTGAACTGAGGAAGCAAGTAGACTAGTTGATGCTTGAGGTGTGAGTGTGTGTGTCTGAGAGAAAAAGTATGTGTGTATGTGAGTTTTCTATTTCTACTCAGCTCAATTCATCTAGATGAAGATCTCTCTTTTCACCTAGTATTTCTAAAGGATCAAATGTGCTAAAAAAAAAAAAAACCATAAAATTTACTTATGCTCAAAATGTTCCCTAATATATCAATTGCTTTAAACAAATCTGCATTTACAAAACAAGCGTTATAGCAAAAATCACTACACAGGGAAACTGAGTCTCAGAGGACTCCAGTGACGTGTTTTTCTAGATTCTGGCAAATAGCCTTTCCTCTGCCCAACCATTTTCTTTTGTAGTTTGATTCACATTCTCTCAGCCAGTTAGCATGTTCAGTGATATGGAAATGTACAAACATGAACAAAACAGTCACCGAGCCTGCAGATCTAAGTATCTAATAGGTAGATAATAGCCAACATAAATAATTACAACAAAAAGTGCAAGGTGAAAAACCTTACAACATAGAACCATCAATGAGTCAAAGTAGCAAATGGCAATTTATTACTTCAATCTAGTGAATGGTCTCTTGAAAGAGGAGAAAGTACTTAGCCTGAGTTCTGGAGGACGAGTGTGAAGCAGAGGTGGTGCAAAGGCATTCCATTGGGAAGATCAGTATGGGAGCAAAGCCCAGAGTCAGCACAATGGGCTAATTGTGCTTCTCAGAAAGCACAGAGAACTCTGGGGATATCTGAGGTCTCCCAGTAGATTTAAATTTGTTTGCTGGGAAGTCTTGCTACATGGCTCATGCAAACAACAAAAACAAAAAGCTGTTGAAAGTTATTTCTTAAAATGTTTATAGAACCCCTTGAGATATTGGAAATACCATAATGTATTGCACACCAAGGATCGTGGATCATGTTTCCATGAAACATCTCTAACTGCAGTTCCGAATGAGCTAAACTTAATTCTGAGAAGGGCAGGGAAACTGACCTGCTGGGAGTGTGCCTCCCTGTGGTAGATGTGTTGATTCAGGTCTAGGGAACAGGAATAGGAAACCTTTTAATAACTGAATTTTTTAAATTATAGACCCTATTCTTCAGGGTTCTCCACCATCAAAAGTGAATTTGTAAATAGTAGCATGAAATGAAAACTCTTTTCCTAGAGACACAGTGTTTTAAGCAGAGAAGTTTTCAAGACTATTCAAAACAGTCATCTCTACTGATGATTAAAGGACATCTGTACTGTTCTTGGCAGTTAAAAGATCCACTTTGAGAAAAAACAATATAAATAATACCTAGATCCTTCTCCTAGTCTGATAAATGGGGCACTAAAGAAGCAGAGAAAGAAATAACCGGTTGTCGCAGAAGGAAGTCATACCAAATATCATGGGGTTGGGGGTGGGGCATAAAAGGTTCTTTTCAAAGTGCAGAGTAAGACACACTATTTTAGATCATAATGACCATTCTTCAAAATCTTTGTAAGTCCATGGGAACAGCATCAATGTGTGTGTGTGTGTGTGTGTGTGTGTGTGTCTGTGTGTGTGCGCGCGCGCTTGTGCGTGTATTGCTGAAGGGGAAATTGAGGATGATAGAGTGGAGCAGATTAGAGTTCTGGCATAAGAAAGACAAAGGTTTTAATCTCAAGTCATGAATTTACCAGCAGATTTAGCAGAACAGGCCCTCAAAAAATTGTAGCTTCCTTCCTTTCAAATTATTAAAAAGTTGGCAGCAGGGTCAATTAAATGAGAGTTAAAAAATAGATGTGATTAGCATCAAAGAAATTCATTTTGATTCAGTGAATTTTTGCTAGGGGGAAGAATACCTGTATGAGACTCACCCTTTACATAAGAGGTTTCCTTCTGAAGAAATAAAACAAATTAACTCTGATTATTGTTCTTAAGGAATGTATACCAAGGTCCTTTATGTTTTCACTCAAAAAGATAAGTTACATACATGCAAGTAAGAGAAGAAAGCTAACATTGGCAAGTCTCTTATTTAAAACTGCTTGAAGTGAAATCTTTGTTAGTTTATATACTTTCCTTTGTTTCCCATATAAAGCAAAAGAAAGATATGATTGAATGTTGTACTAGTTTTCTATTTCTGCCATAACAAATTACAAAAAAATATAGTGGCTTAAAACAACACAAATGCGTTTTCATACATTTCTGGACCTCAGTTCTGGACAGAGGCCTCACTGGGCTAAGATCAGGCATCAACAGGGCTGCATTCCTTCTGGAGGCTCTGGAGAGAATCTGATTCCTTGCCTTTTTCAGCTCCTAGAGGCTGTCTACTTATCTTGGCTTTTGACTCTTCTCTATCTTCAAAGCCAGCGGCGTAGCTTCTTTTCAGCCTTATTTCCTTAGTCACATCTTTGACACTCCTCATTGGCCTCTAGCTTCCTCTGCAAAGGCCTTTAGGAATGTTTGGACACACCTGGATAATTCACGATAATCTGTCTATTCTGAGATCAGTTGATTAGCAATATTAAGTCCATCTTCAACCTTAACTCCCCTTTGCCAGGTGATGTAATATATTAGTAGGTCTGGGGATTAAGATGGCAGCCATTATTGTGTCTACCACAGATATTATAATGGATCATAAATTCTACCCCAAGTAAAGAAAAATGGCTCAGATTACTCCCTCCTCCACTGGCACAGTGATTCACTAGTCCCTCTGGGGCTCAGCTGGAGGGTAAAGCCAATTCTTTCTACCATCTTCCCCTTGAAGAGGTCCACCTTCAGGCTGAGGGTGACACTTTCAGTAATATTTAGGTATATTTAGAAGTTACCTTTGATATGAAGGAGTGCCTTTTAAATTGTTTCTATTTCCTTAAGTTCTAACATTTCAGTCTTATTTTGCAGACACACACACACACACACACACACACACACACACACACACACACACAGCAGCAGCAGCAGCAGCAGCAGCAGCAGAGGGAAGAGATTCTTAATGCTCTTTATTTTGCCAGACCAAAAACAGAACTTTAAAAAAATACTCAGTCCTATGTTAAATGATAAATAGCCTTCTGATAAAGGCTGAAAAAATAAATACAGTGAGAGGATATAACATAAAGAGAAAACAAAATGAAGTTTAAAAGAAGTGAAATTAAATTTTTAAGTCTCCAGATAAAATCTCAAATTCTTTTAAGGAATAAGTACTATTTCTCATTCTATTTATAATATCAAATCTCTTTATAATTATCTATTTCCATAACTCCTCCTTAAAAAGATGAAAGAAATCTTAAAAGAGATCCAGTGTAACCTCCTGTCTTATGATTGAATCTTCCATACCACATCCCTCTAAATACAATCCAAGAGTTCCTAAACCCATTTTCTTTCAAGAAAACCTACTTTATCTTTTGGTAGTTCTTTGCTTGTATTTTTTTCTTATATTGGGGTAAAATTTGTTTCTTTGTCCTTTAATTAAACACTTTAATTATTTGTTTGTCTTCTCTTTCTCTTACAGGCACACAAAAATCTCTAATTCTCATCCACATGAACACTTAAAATATATGAAGATATTAAATATCCACTGCACAACCCTTCTCTCCAGGCTGAACATCCTTCATCCTCATTAATCATCTCTTCTATAGCAAGGCCTCAAACCCAGCTATTCCCCTTGTCCTTCCGTGTGTACTTCATAGCCCATCTATATCTCACTCATAGTGGTATTCCACTGCAATCAGTGAAATATCTCATTTATAGTATAACCAGTAGAGAATATGTTGGTTTCTTCACTCCTTGGTCTAAATAAATGCAGATATTCCCACCTTCTCAATCCCAATCTGGTACAGCTTGAGAGAGAGTTTGCCTGGTTTTTGTAAATACTTTAGTTTGTGGACTCATATTGGGATCCTTATCAATAGAAAAATGTTCAGATATTTTATCATAACTAATATTTTGAATTCAATCTCCTCATTCTGTCCATAGGCATTAAGGAGGTGGGGAAGTACACTCAGAAAATTACATCAATCTCCAGTGAGTGTTGTCCTATTATAAAATCCATTTTTCAACTCCATCAAAGACCTTCTGCATACCAATTAATATTTAAACTATTCACTATCATTCTTTGTTTTTTACAATCTTCTCATCTGAATATGTGTCATTCTGTACCTTCATTAAAACCATTAATAAAAAATGGAAAACATATTGTGACAAATGGCAGGGTATATAACAAACTACTAGAAAACTTCGTACATACTGAAACAATTTACCACTTATTTTGGATAGAAGAATTCAAACATTTACTAATCCCTCTGATTATATTTGTTCCAGTTTATATTTCTCTATTTTAACTGAGATTACAAGTCGAATGCTTATCTGAAGCCTATTTCCCTGCACAGTGATGGTTCAAAATGCCATTCAGACATTTTGTAGAAGCTTAAAACATCATTAATCTGAAAAAGCAGATTTGTACTCCATTGGAGTAAGCTATATACTCACTTAAAATATAATTACATACCTTAGGATCTCATTCTCTCTTTATAAATGTTTGTTTTATTGTTTGATTCTCAATACAATTGTCCTCCTGAAAGAGAAATAAGAAGTCAAGAAATTCTCAAGTTTTTGCCATTTATCAGCATTACATACTCTATTTGTCACCTTCTTTGTGGATATATTGTCTTTTTAATATTTTACCAATCTTAACTTCTCTAAAGATTGAGAGAAGTGAAATTAAAACCTTCAAGTTTCTTGATAAAATCCTCAATATTTCCATGGGCCAATATTGCGTCTCATCTAATGTCAACTCTGAAATCACTTTACACTTATCTGGAGATATAAATTGGGCCGGGCTTGAAAGCAAAATTAGCATTTTGCATAATAGACATTTGGAATTAGACCTTTCCTAGCAAAAATAATTACGAAGCAGCTTTTCGTCTCATGGATTACTAAGGGAACAAAAAATAGTCTAATGGCCTTAGAACATAGGATGCATAGCAGAAAGTGGGAATAAGTTTAGAAAATTTATGGTGGTGAAATTATAAAGAGCTGAATTGCCAGCTATATTTAATTGTACCTTAACAGATTTGGGGAACAATTAAGTTTCAGCTGTGTTTCACTGAAATTCTTTCTCCTTCTTCTTCTTATCCTTTTTGCTCTCTCATTTCCCACAGTAGAGGAAAATATAAAATATAATTCTAGGTCAGTGAGCTTTAAACCATTTTAAATCCACTGTTGATAGCATCTTTTTATCATCATTAGTCAAATGTCTCTTGGGGTCACTAGCTATTTTACAAGAGTTGGTAGAAATGCCTTGACTTAATAAAATTGTACTTCAGTATTTATCACCTTTTATTATTTTTAGGTTCTCTTCTTTTAGGTTAAAAATAAGTGAGGGCAGTGATAATGTGTTTTGTTCATACTATGCCCCAGAACAGAAAATGTAGAAGGTGCTCAAAATAATTTTTAAATGAGTAAATGAGATACAAGATTAACATCACCAGCTGTTTCTGTCTGGCATAAAAGTATGAGACAAAGTGACCTTTCAGACAGGTAATAACTTTAGGTCCTTTGCGGGGGGCTCCTCAAACTTTTCTTTTTTCCAAAATTCAACCATAGCATTGAACATAAGAGGGAAAGGAAGAAAGAAGATGGTGAAAAGAGACACACATCTGGAAGTACCTGCTGATAGCACCTAACCAAATAGGGGGAGGCAGATGCCAGTCATGTGGCCTCCAGACTTGGCAGATGTCTTCTACATTTCATGCCTGAGATAGGAGAGAAAATCCAAAGTGTAAATTATGTACTATAAAAATTAATCAGCAGCTGTGTGCCCTTGCCTTCTTCTCTAATGCATAGCTCTGAAACACCAGGCTGTTCCCACTGAGTGGTGGAAATGTAAATGGAGACCATATTTGAAGGTGACAGATAGACTATAAATGAAAACAGCTGTTGTGGACAAGAAAAGAGAAAACTAAATCTTGCATGATATAGAAGCCTATAAGAAGGAGGTGGGATCCATGTTAGGTGGAAAGATTCTTCTCATTAAAATAGCTAAGCTGGTGGGTGGCCACCCTTGTTCTCTTTAAAGAGAGGTGAGCAGTCACTTCTCCAGGACGACTTGAAGGTGCCCGTAATTGGAAAGAATTTAGGCATCCATTGTTCACATAACCTCCAGTGAACACAGAGAAGTGAATTCCGAGGATACCCTCACTGAATAAGGTCAAAATTAAACTTAGTTGCACCAATCAAGCAATGAAGCTATCATTGCTGCCACTGTGCATAAATGGGTGTTGGTCAAGCTTTATTATCCTCCCAGAAATGCAAATACCATGGCACAGCTATCTTCATATGGTTTGCTTTTTAATCAAGGATTTGATTGAATATATCTGCTTCACAAATCCAAGGTCACATGCCCATAAACTTGTTGCAATGGAGGCTGGAAACGTGAGTTTCTCCTTCTATGTCAATCATGGAATATAGGGCTTAAAAGATGCTGGGTGGCCACAAATCTAAGAATTGTCCACTACACTGCTTTTCCTGTCTTACTAAATGTAATTTCTTGAAAGATTCAGCTCCCTATTATGTATATCTGAATATTAATTTAAGTGTGGCCCAGATATGGGAGTTATGTATTCACTCAGTTCAATTAAGAAACAGTCCTTAATCTTCAAAGTAAACCCTTTTACTCACGTGATTAATCTTTGAAAAACAACTGTTATAGCAAAATAAGAACAGTTTCTATAGTCTAGCAGACCTAGTTAAGTCTCCCAATCACCTTCTACTGGCTTTGTGAGCTTTGTTAAGTTTAATACCTCTCTCTTTTCATATTTAAATTGGGTATATTGATATACATACAATGTGTCATGTGACTTTAAGCTAGCATGTCTGAATCAAAGAGTGCTAGACACAGAGAAGGTAAACTGAATTTATTGATGACTTATTATGTGCCTGTCAGAATGCTAGAGAAGGCATTTACAAAGATGAATAAGGCATGTCCCATGCTTTCAAATAGTTGAGACCTGGAAGAATAATTAGAACAAAAAGTGCTTTACAGAGCTATGTGCAGAAGTACAGGAAGGAGATAAAGTTTCTCACTGGGCAAGTATGGGAAGACTTCATAGGGAAGTGTGATGGTGAATTTTATATGTGAATTTGATTGGGCCATGAGGGGCTCAGACATTTGGTCAAACATTATTTGGGTATGTCTGTCAGGGTGTTTCTGGATGAGATTAACATTTTATAATAGACTGAGTAAAGCAGATTGCCTCCCTAATGTGGGTAGTCCTCATCCAATCAAGAACCTGAATAGAATAAAAGGCTGAGTAAGAGAGAACTTGGCCTGCCTGACTGGTTCAGTTGGGACATCAGTCCTCTCCTGTACTTGGACTATAAATTATACCATACTTATCCTGGGTCTCCAGCTTTCCAAACGCAGATCTTGGAACTTCTCAGCCTCTGTAATTGTGTAAATCAATTTCTTATAATCACTCAATCCATCTTACATACTAAGGTGTAATTTAAATGTATAATTAATATTTTATTAAATATTGGTTATGTTTCAAGAATCTAAGCTAATACAGAAAATAAACTCTGAAATATTAACAGAATGATAGGAGGTTGCAACATCATTAGGGGCGTCATTCATCTATATTAAATTCATTTTTGGTCTTTTCTAATCAAGAAGGATACCAATGACTAGGGAAAAAAAATTTATATTTGTATTTTGAGTTTATAGAAATACATTCAATAATTGCAACAATCAATAATCAATCCTCTGTTAAGATCTGCCTTGGCCAATACAGTAGCTCTGAGCCACATGGGGCTGTGGTGTATTTGACATGTGACTCGCCCAAATTAAGATGTACTGTGAGTGCAAAATATACAGTGGCTTTCACAAACTTAGTACAAGGAAAAGAATGTAAACTATCTCATTAATATTTTTGTTATGTTGCTTACACATTCAAATGATGTTTTGGATAAATTTATGTAAATATTTATGTAAATATATTGAAATTAATTTTTCCATTTCTGTTTACTGTTTCAATGTGGCTGCCAGGAAATTTAAATTGCATATGTGGCCCATATTAGATTTCTGGTGAACAGTAATGCTGTAGGTCCTGGGTATGATCTGGTAACTTCTCAGAAGTACAGAATCCCAGACCCAGATCAATTGAAACAGTCTATGCTCTTTAACAAGATCCCCAAGAAATTTGTGTATGTATGTGAAAGTTTGTGAAACACTACTCTAGCCCATTGCCCTAAAAATACTTTTCTTCCTCCTCCATCTTTAGAGGAGGTTTCATTTCTACAGCCCTTGTTTCCAGAGAGGCTGACAAAGTAAGGATTATCTGACTTTATAAAAGGCAAGCCTAGAATTCTAGATACCATGTTTCTCTATGTCCATTTATCTTTAGTATATACATAGGGTTCCACTGTTTAAAAACCATGTTTAGCAAGCTCGGAGCACAAAACTTCATTTTGTCATCAGTTTTTAGAAGGAGGCCACCTGAACCATTTCTTCTAATGCCTACGTTGCTCTTGAGCAGGCTGCTGCCAAAACCTTAGGGGCCTTTCTGGTCCTCAGGTGCCTTCAAGCCTCCAGTAACTCCTTTGTTCACCCTGTACTCTCCCAGTCTCTGGGCACAGCTGCTAGCAGTATTTTCCCTCCTCTTCCATTCTGCTTTATCATTCCTGCTGATCATCCCCTCAGGCTCTGCTTTCTGTTTCTCTCATGACAGCTAATTTCCTGCAAAAGTAATCTCAGAGTAAGGTGTTTGTGCTCGATAATAGCTTAATATTTTACCACTCCTGTAGTTTTATTGCATTTTAATAGGGAGTTCCTGGAAATAAAATGGCTTATCTTAACTAGAAAGAATAAAGCAGAAGGGGTGGAATTTGGGGCATCATGCCAGACCCATGAGAAAGATATTTTGGACAGAAGGGTCCTTTGATATCATTCTGTTTTCTACTCCTATAACTTATATTCATCAGCATTATCAGAATTTATTCAATATGAAGACTAAATATCTAGACATCGTTATGTGAGATAAAATTGATACAAATAAGAGAGCAAATCACTGAAAAAAATTAATTAAATTATAAATTAATTTTGTGCAAATATTTTGTTACTGTAATAATAAAGAACTGGGACTGGGTATTTTCCCCTTTTTTCACATTTGAGTAATTGAGAACATTCACTTTTTAAAGTATTTTTAAATAATAAAGTATAATAAAAAATACAGAAAAGCATACAAAAGAATGATTTATCACAAAGTAAACATCTAAATGATCTCTGTCCTGGTTAAGAAAGTATTTTCCAATAAATATAGCTTAGTTTGAATGTTTATTTTTGAATTTTATATACGTGGAAACCTATAATGTATGTCTTTGAGGTTTACCTTATTTCACTCAATGTTGTTTCTAATATTCAACCACGTTGTAGTGTGCTGTAGCTTTCTAAATTTCATAGCAAAATAATCCACTGCATGAGTACGCTAGAGTTTATTTTCATATCATACTGCTTCTAATGAACTCTTGGTTGTTACTAGCTGAGGAATAGTATGAATAATGCTTACATAAATATTTTCACCCATGCCTTTAATGAACATGAATATGTGTACATGTACATATATTCCTGATTAGTGAAATTGCTTATAACAAACTGCCATAAATCTAGTAAAAAAATAACTTATTTGTCCCTTACACACCGGTAGGTTAGTAGTTCAGACTAGTATCTGTCTGGCTTCTGAAACCAGTGGGCGTCTCAGGGTATATTCTTCTGATGGTGATAGAAGATTAAAAGAGCACAAGCCCCACTACACATGCATATTTCATGCCTTTGTTCACATCACAATCATTAGCATTTCATTGGCCAAAATAAGTCACGCGGTCAAGCCTAAAACTGAAAAGTAGGGAAGTACACTTCACCTACTATAAGGCCATGGCGAGGGTGTAGAGATATAATATGAGTACAGAGAAGAAGTGGGACCAATAATTCAATCTAACACATAGGTTATGTGTATGATCAGCTTTAGCAGATAATCCCAAACAATTTTCGAAAGTGGTTGCACTATTTTACACTCCACCTATAGCATATGAAATTTATCCACAGGTCCACAAGTTCACCAATACCTGATATTGTCAGTCTTTTAATTGTACCATTCTCCAAGAAGAGAATTTACATATTATAGTTTTATTTGCTTTTTACTGGTGTTTTAAATGAGATGGCACAGCTTTATAGTTATTTATCAGCCAGTTGAATAACCTCTTTATAAAAATTTAATCTCCTGTGCTCACCTCAACAGTACATATACTAAAATTGGAACAATACAGAAAAGTTTGGCATGACATCTGTGCAAAGATGACATGCGTATTTGTAAAGTGTTCCTTATTTTCTGCCTCTTTACCTTCTCAAACCCTTGTGCCACTATCACTGCCTCCTAACCATAGAAAAGGAAGAGAAAGGAAGGGAGGGGAACACCCAGGACACTCTTTTCTTCTTAACTATTCAACATTTCACTCAATGAAATAACTTTCAGGATGGCAAAGGGTCATCTCTTCTATTAAGTCTTTATCTATTCACCAACCTCCAACTCCAAGTAAATTTGTTATGTCTTCTTTGTGCCCTTATTTACAGCCAAATCTTATTGACCTTTATATCCCTTTACATACATATTAAAAACTAAGTAAAGATTTCATAAATATTGGATAATACTGAATGAAAGGTCTTCTATAATAGCATGCTTTTTACAAGGTATATAAAGTTGGGATAATTAAATAACTTTTCCAATCTTTATTTCCTCATCTGTAACTGGAGGTGGGATAGTTCCTTTAGAAGGTTATTATGAGAATTAAATGACATAATGAATGTAAAACCTACATATATATTTGCTGTCCCAGCACAGTTTCAATACTCAATAAATAATAGCAATAAATGTCATAACTTAAAAAATACTCAATCTCTTGCCCACTTTTCATTGAAGAAGGTTGTTGTTTTTTGATTGATTTATAGGAATTCTTTATTTATTCTGGATATGAGCCTCTTGTTGCTACATATACTTTATTCCACAATTCGGCTTGGCTTTCTTTCTCTTAATAATCATTTTGATGAACCAAATTTTTGTTTTAATAAAATCTTAATTTTAATAAATCTGGTCCAATCTGTCAATCTTTTACCTTAGTATGTTTGTATTAGTCTTGCCACTCCAAGTGATGAACATATTCTCCTACAGTATCTCCTAGGAACTTCATTGTTTTGCTTTGAATATTTGTATTTACAACCCAATTAGAATTTATTGTGTATTGTGAAGGAGTAGTCAAGTTCTATTATTTTAAATATTTATATCTATTCAACAGCCCTATTTATTGAAAATATTTTCTTTTTCCTACTGCTCTGAAATGCCAATTCTGTCATCTAAAAAAGGATTCATTGGTGTGTGGGTTCCCTATTCTCTCATTTATTTTTCTATTTATATGCCAATATCACACTATCTTAATTGCTACAGATTAACAGTAAGTATTGATATATGGTGGAGTTTACTGCTCTCTTTTGAGACAGTCTTAACTCATTTTGGCTCTTTTTATTTCCATATTAATTTAGAATTAATTGGTGAATCTCCACCCTCTCCCCAAATCTGTTTGGTATATATTTATGGATCAATTAGGGGAAATTGACTTTATTAAAATAGTGAATTTTCCAATTCATAAACATGGCATATGCTTCCCTTTATTTATAACATCTTTAATTTTTCTCATAAAATCTTGTAGCTCTTCCTAAGTAGAAGGCTTGCGAAAAGGATTTATTCTTTGAGATTTGATATTATTGATGGTATGATAATAACATCAAATATTTTCATTCTTATCTATTTGTTGCTCATATATAGAAAAAAGTTGTTTTTTCTATGTTGACTGTGCTGTTAGGAAACTTACTATATTCAATTATTCAATTTACTAATTTATGAATAGAATCTTTGAAACTTTCTGCATTTACCCTGAATAGTAACATTTTTCCCTTTATCAACTTTATTCACATCAGTCATGTTCTTGCCAAACTGAATATGTTAGAACCACCAGTATAAAGTGAACAAAAGTATTTGTAATGAGTATTCTTATCTTGTATATAATTTCACAGGGAATGGTTTTAATATTTGTTTGCTTTGGGTTTTGTTTTGATACCCAGTATTAAATCAAGCTGGCTCCCTTTTATGTCTAGTTTGCTATGATTTTGTGGGGATTTTGGATTTTTTTTTATTTAAGAATATCATATAAATGGAATCATATAGTATATAACCTTTTGGGATTGGTTTGTTCAATTAGAATAGCTCTATGGGAATTAATCTAGGTTGTTGGATGTTTCAACACTCCTTTCCTTTCACCGTTGAGTCATATTTCATGATATGGTTATATTGCAGATTGCATACCCAATCACCCATTGAAAGATATTTGGTATATTTCTCATTTTTAGCTATTATGGATAAAGCTACTATAAACACTTTGGGAACATGTGTTTAGCGTGCTGTTGTGTGAACATTAGTTCATTTCTCTGCATTAAATGCCCAAGAGCACAATTGCTGTTTTATGTATTATGTGCAGTATATACATAAATTTTTTTAAATGCCAAACTGTTATCCAGAGTGGAGATACCATTTTATGTTCCCACCAACAATGTATGAATGATCCAATTTTTTTACATTCTTACCAGCATTAAGTGTTGTCACCATTTTTCAAAGTCATTTTGATAGGTCTGTAGTGATAGCTCACTGGGGTTTTAATATGCACATATGCAAGGCTAATAATTTTGAACACGTTTTTATGTGCTTATTTGCCATCTATATATCCTATTTGGTGAAATGTCTCTTCAACTCTTTTGCTCACTGTCTACTTAAATTGTTTGCTTGTTACTGTTGAACTTTGAGCATTTTTTAGAGATGCCAAGTACTAGTCCGTTGTCAGAGATGATTTTCAAATATTTTCTCCTACTTTAGCTTGTCTTTTCAGACTCTTAATAGAGTCTTTCATAGAGCAAAGCTGTTTTTTAAAATTTTGATGACGTTTATTTTATCAATTTTTCCTTTTATAGATTCAACTTTTTGTGTCAAGTACAAGAATTTTTTGACTAGCACTAGATTCTAAAGATTTTTTCTATGTTTCTTCTAAAAGTTTTATTGTTTTACATTCTACATTAAATCTGGAATCCATCCTAGGTTACTTTTTGTATAAGATGTGAAACGTAGCTCAAGGGTATTCCATCCCACCCTCCCATGGATGTTTAATCTTTTCCACACCATTTATTCAAAAGGCTATCATTTCTTTTTTACTTTTTACTTTTTCTTTTTTACTTTTGTCGAAATGTAGTAAGTCATATTTCTGGATTGTTTGTTCCTTTCCATTGATCTATGCATCTATACCTTTGTCAATACCATGTAGTCTTGATTACTGTAGCTATAAATTGTGTCTTGAACTCAAGTAGACTGGTTCCTTCCATTTTATTTTTTTCTTGGAGAAATTGTTGTGGATATTCTAGTCCCTTTCCCTTTTCCAAAAACATTTTTAAATGCGCCCCCCTCCCCTGCAAAAAACGTTCTGAGATTTTGATAAGAATTACATTAAATCTTTACATCAGTTTGGGAAGAATTAATGTCTTTACCAGGAAAATGATATGCCTAGGTATTTATTTAGAAATTCCTTAATTTCTTTCATTACTGTCATGTAGTTTTTATCATGTAAGTTTTCTATGTGTTTTTTCTGCACCCATTGGTGTTTTCAAGCTGCCATTTTTTTTTTCTTTTCCAAGTATGGAAGACAAGAGGCAAAAAGAAAACCCAGAAAATTTACCACTATATCAGTCCTGGGATTCTGAAGTTCTTAGCTAGTCTGCCTCTTTCTCTCCACCTTCGGAATCTTATGCTTGTTTTATATATAATGTCCATGGTTTTATGTTGCATGTAGCAGGAAGCATAGGAAAAAGTTTGTCTATTCCACCTTCCCAGAAATAGCAGTCTTGGTATAAATCAAACCTCTGTCACTAAACATTCTTATATTGTATCTATGCACTCCAGAGGTTCCCTGGAGAACTTTCAGAGTTGTCCATTAAGTGAGGGTAAAGAGCCTATAAAATTGGCACTCCCACAGTTGCTCTGACCACACAGGCTCGTTTTTATTTCCATGAAGAGATCATCTGCATTTAAACTCATTCTCTTTCAAAACTTCTGGAAGGCAACCATTGCACAGATCATGGCCTTAGGATCATAAAACCATTTATCATGCTTGTGGTGAACGGCGGTAAGAAAGGTAGAACAAGAGATGCCATCATTCCTCCAGCTGAAGAAGCTGGAGAGAAGAGAATGCCTGCTTCTTCTCCTCACCCCAAAATGACAATAAGTGAGGCAGAGACAAAGGACTTGAGACATTCAGTATCAGTGTCTGTGGCCTAGTCCTTTAGTCTTCCAAGAAGAGAGTCATAGAATCAGGTTTCCCATAGATCCCTCTACCTTCTCAGGCTGAAAAGAATCCTGAAAGGATCTCCTGAAACATCTTCTGGCTTAGGGGAAGAAGACTGATTTGGCTGTTGCCTCAGCAACCTCTTGATCAGACTATGGTAGATCTACTCCCTGGGAGATGACCTTATCAGATGAACAATTCCTAGAGAATCTAAGAGGTCAAAGTTTCTGGTGGCTTTGAAAGAGTAAGCTGCCAGCTTGTGAAAGGCATGTGGTTAGTCTAGGAGGGTGGCCTCTAGGAGCTAAGAGTGACCTCTAGTCAACAGCCAGCAAGGAAAGAGGAACCATTGCAAGGACTAAATTCTGCCAATGACCCTGAATGACCTTGGAAGAGGATCCAAAGTTGCAGATAAGAACAGAACCCCGCTCACAACTTGACTTTAGCCTTGTGGTAAGAGAACTCAAATGTGTCATAAACAGATTTCTACCCAATTGGAGCTGTGGATTAATAAATGGACAGCTCTAATAGTCTATTTGGGCTACCATAACAGAATATCACACTGGGTAACTTAAACAACAAAATTTTTTTTCTCAGAGTACTGGAAACTGGAAATTCAAGATTAAGGTGGAAGGAGGGTTCATATCTGGTGAGGCCACTCTTCCTGGCCTGCTGATGGTTGCCTTCTCTCTGTCCTCCTATGACCTTTCTTCTGTGTGTGTGCAGAGAGAGAGAGAGAGCTCTGATATCTCTTCCTCTTCTTATGAGGACACCAGTCCCAAGGGACTAGGTCCCCACCCTTATGATCTCATTGAACCTTAATTACCTCCTGGAAGTCCTTGTCTCCAAATACAGTTACATTGAGAGATGACTATTATTTCTTGTCAAAGTCTTCTCCATTGGCTTGCCCTTGCTCTGCAAAGCCATTGTTTGGAATGACATCTTCCAGTAGTGGCCTTCTGAAAGTGCAAATCTCCAGGTGGTATCCTGTTGTTCCACAGGAAGCACTCCAGCTTGCATCATCTCTTTGGGTCTGATGTACTGCCAAGGCCTCCTGTAGACTCTTCAGAATGCATACGGTTGGCTGCCTTGGGGTAGGACTTCCCAGAGCAGTAACATTAAGCTTTTCCCTGGTGGTGGCAGGGAGATGCTGGGTGGTATGAACTACCCAGTAGGATCTGCTTATATGTCTAGGGGAAAGATTTTAGTGACTGTGAAATTCATATCATCAAGAAGCCCTTACACCTCACAGACCTAAATAAACTTGACTCAACTCTCAATCTTACAGCATGGGAAAAAAAAAATCCAAATTGTGCCTTATAATTCCCATGAATTTACAGCACTTATTTTCTAATGGGGCCTCTTTCTTTAGCTCTTATTTCCATGGTGGGGAAAGGTCTTATTTATCTTGAGTCATCTCAGAAGCTAAATTCAACCAGTTTTCAAAACATTTTCAAACCAAATAAGCATATATACCGTTTCTAAATTTCACTGAATGTTTAGGTTCAAGAGAAAGGGTTATACAAGAACACATGCAACTCCTTCTCTTTTCTTGGCCTTTCACAGGCTTTCTCCTTCTCAACTCTGTTTTCTATGTGCTTCCTTTGAGGACTGACCTCAGCTCAACTTCAGCTCCTCTGAGTGTCTTCTGCTGTCTTTCTAAATAAGCAGATTTCAAATACTTCTAATGTCATACTCATTAAACTACCATGTAATTGCCTGTTTAGTTTTATGTATTCCCCGAAGATTATAAACTCTATGTGTGTAGAAATCAACCCTGTCTTATTCGACACTCTAGACTCTGTGCCTATCAGAGTGTGTAGCACACATTACACACTCAAATACCTATTGATGTCATTATTGATAAATATATGGATACATTACAGATCTATCAGTGCTGATTCAGCCATGATTTAATTTTTGTTCAAGTGAAAGTATACACTACAGTATGTTCCAAAGTGCTTCTACTTTACACACACACACACACACACACACAATTAAGATTATTTTAGTAATTCTTTGAGAAAGTTCTTATAGATTATTTGAGACTTTATATTTTTATTGTTTTTTTTTTTAAATTGGATCAACAACTAATATTTAGAGATGTATACTAGTTCAGAGTTATAGAAATATCTTCACTGTAATACTAATTATAATACATTTCAGATTTTCTGGTAAACTATGTAAGAAGTATTCAACTATCTTAAGATTTTTAAAAAGTCATCTAGTAAAAATTCAATGATAACCTAATATTTTCTCCCAGTTACATATTATGGTTTTAAATTATCCTAATTTCATATTTACAACTAAATTATTTTAAAGTTATTTAAATACATATGTTTGTTCTGCAAAGGAATTAAATGAATTATTTTGGGTAAATTATCCAGAACACCTTAAGATTTTTTAATTAAGTAAAAACTTCACATTTTTGATGATTATTGCAAATGTATCCTGCCAAATCCTCTATGATTTACTTGTTGGGAAAAATACATTATCACAGGGGTAAATATAAATAGCAGAAGTGATTTAGTTTTAATATAATTTCATGGTTAACTTGAAGCAATATATTTTTTTAAATCACTACATAACATGCCTTGAGTTTGAATTGTGATTTCTTTTTTCTTTTGATGATCCTTATAGAGCTCCTATGCCTTGACTTGCATATACTGTTATTTCCAT
This sequence comes from Eidolon dupreanum, assembly GCA_028627145.1. Taxonomy (NCBI): domain Eukaryota; kingdom Metazoa; phylum Chordata; class Mammalia; order Chiroptera; family Pteropodidae; genus Eidolon; species Eidolon dupreanum. Next base: position 68,666,898 of record CM053504.1, on the reverse strand, counting down.
CTTATAAATAAGGTCAAGGGGCTGGCTAATTGTAACATCAATATTCAGTGATGGGTTTGAGGCTTTAATACAAATCTTCAGTAATTTTTTCTGATAAAATTCTACTGGAGGGGAAGCATAAAGAAGACACATCTGAAGAGAAACAATAGTCTCAAATCAAACATTAGTGTTATCAAATGAATTTTAAAGTGGTAGATGCCTCTAAGAAGGTGGCTCCATTGTGCTTTCCTGTACAAACAAAATAGCATGCAGTTGCTACCATTTCTGCCTGATAAAGCTTTGTGTACATTTGGCCTCTTGCTTGGGAAGATAAATGAGCTCACTTCAGGGTTGGGTCTGTAAGTAGATGATTGAATTTCAGGGAGGTGTTTATATGTATTCAAGAGAGTATTTCTGTCACTGCATTTCTGCATGGGAGGTCTCAAAGGGAGTGGATGAATGGAAACAGAAGGGAAGATTGTTTATTGGGAGGAAATGAAAGGGATTAGTTTCTATGGAGGCCAGGCAGGTGACCTAGATTCACAACACTGGAATGTATACTCTGATGGACACTTTTTAAAAGAGAAAAAGAAATCTTGGATAGAGGGACTGGCTTAATTTCCAGCCAATTCACATCAAGTCTCTTTGAAGGGGTTTTCTGATACCAGGAGAAGCTTTTATTTGATATACGTTTCATGTGCTGGGTTTATCTAGGGCTCAGATAATCACACAGAGCCATTCTCCTCTGGATTACTCTGCATGATCCTGGCCTCAGCAGGCTCTTTTTGGGGCTTTTGAGTTGAAATAAACAAACATGAAATCTAAAAGACTTACATGTGATCCTCACTTCATACCACTCTTTTCAGTGTAACTATTTATATTTCCTTATGAAATTGAAAAACAACCCTATGCATCTTCAAAAAATGTTGCAAATAATTCCACAAGATTTAGTGAGAGGAAGATCAGTGAAAATACAAAGAGCAGTAGAATAAAAAATAGAAAGATTTTGTGGTCACCCATACACTGAATGGTATTAGAATAGCATGTGTTGCTAAAACCACACTAGATCTACCTCCCCTACAAATTATATTTCCCATTCTTCATCTTTCTGGAGCACAGTCATAAAAAATAAATTTCCTTGAAGGTAGGCTATATTCCCTATAAATTTTTGGATTTTAACATCCCATTTCATATATGTGTGTCTTCCACCATGATTGTATAAATTTCTTGAGGTTAAAGACAGACAGAGAGAGAGAGAGAGAGAGAGAGAGAGAGAGAGAGAGAGCGTGAGTGTGTGTGTGTGTGTGAGTGTGTGTGTGTGTGTTTATCTCCAGAAATCTAATTTATGGAAGGACTTAGTTCTATGTATTGTGAAAGTACCTCCTGTAGTTGATCATTACTATTTTCTAAAACAAAAGATTTTGAAAATAATCATTTGTTTGTTTTAAAATCAACATTATAAATAATTGAATTGGCCTAAAATCAATGCTACTCTAAATGTTTTTAGCAGTGTTTGCCGTTTACTTATACTATAAGCGGTGGATAAAACTAAACAGAGATTGTAGACAGGCACTAGGAATTTACAAGTTCCAGGCTGAGAAGATCCAGCCATGTTTCATAAATGAAAGTATACTCACTGTAGGTATCTGAATAGGCTGAAATATGTAGAATGGGACTGGCATGAATGATAAAATAAATGGACACAATGATATAAGATTCTCAGATCTCACCTCAGAGCTTGAGACCCAGATATTCACTGTTTTCACTTAAATGATAAACAGATGTGGCAAAGTCAGCATTACCCAAAATGAACTTACAGTCTTCCTCCTCTTTTCTTCACCCTCTCAGTAAATCTCATAACTATCTGCCCGTCTGCAAATGCCAGAAATCTCAGAACTTCTCTTTCATTGTCCTCCTTCTTTATCCTCCATATATCATGCTATAGGTTCAACATTTTAAACATCTTGCAAATCTACCAGCTTTCCTTCAACCCTAATGCCAATATCATAGTATAGGCCAGTATCATTTCTCACCTAGATTACTAAATATCGACTTAATCCTTCTAGTTTTCCACATTAAAATTCATTCACTACATTTCAACCAGATTAGCATTCCAAAATGCACATTTGATGGTGGCATGTATAATAGAGTTCACATTTCTTAAAAACACTATATTTAACTCTTATTAAACATTTACTACACATCATGCACTGTGCTGGATGCCTTCCACACATTATTTCATTGAATCCTCTGAACAATTCCATGAAGTAAATACAGATATCATAACTTTTCAAATGAGAAATATATATTTTAGAGAGATCATGTTATTTTCCTAAAATCAGACAGCTGGTGTTGGTAGAGACAGGGTTAAATCCAGGTAGTCTGAATTTATATGCCTTATGCAAAAATAAAATTCCATTTAATATATTTATAAGCAAGTCCAATTTATCTCTTAAATGTCATTTATTAACATGTCATTCCTAAACACTGGGATTTAACCACACTGAGATTATCTAAATTCTTTTGTTGTTCCATCATTTTTATAATCTGTGGGATTCAGTTTTTCTTTCTTGTTTTGTTTTCTCCTAACTCCTATACAGTGTAGATGTTACTTTCTCCAGGAAGCATTCCTTGAGTTTCTAAGTATATATCAGAAGTAAGAGTGAAATCATATAAAGTATCTTTTCCAATCTCAATGGAATGAAACTTGAAATCGATAGCAAAATGAAAACTAAAAGATTTACAAATATGTGAAGTTAAACAACCAATGGGCAAGAGAAGAAATCATGGTGAAAAAATAGAAAATACTTAGAGATTAATAAAAATGAAAACACAACATTCTAAAATTTATGAGATTCAGCAAAAGCAGTGTTAAAAGAAAAAATTATAACAGTAAATGCTTACATTAAAAAAGAAGAAAGAACACAAATAACAACCTCACTTTAAACTTTAAAAAACTAGGGGAAAAAAACTAAACTCATAAATAAAATGGAGGAAATAATAATAAAGATTTAAAAAGAGGTAAATAAAATAGAGAACATAAAAATAACAGAAAAAAATTAATGACACCAAGAGTTGCCTTTTCAAAAAGATAAACAAAATGGACAAACCTTAGATTGACCAAGAAAAAAAGAGTTTACACAAATAAATAAAATTAAAAATTAGAGACATTACTATCAATCAGCCTTACAAAAAAAATGATAAGAATTGTATGCAAAAGTATGAATTTATATGCTTACCCAACAACATATTTAAAAAATTAACTGAAAATGGATTGATGATCTAAATATAAGAGTTAAATTATAAAAGTCTTAGAAGAAAAAATAGGGTTAAATATTTATGACCTTGAATTTGGGACTAGATCTTTAGATATAATACCAAAAACATAAGCAACAAAAGAAAAAGTAGATAAATTACACTTCATAGAAAAGAAAAACTTTCATGCAACAAAGACCAATATTAATAAAGTAAAATGATAACTATAGAACAGGAAAAAAATTTTGTAAACCATATATCCAATGTGTTTAGAATCCAGAATATATAAAAATCTCATGTAAGTTAACAAAAACACCAATAAAGGCATTAAACTTTTTATAGTTTTCAGCATATAAATCTTTGCCTCCTTAGATAACTTTATACCTAAGTATTCATTCCTTTTGATGTTATTATAAAAGGAATAGTTTTCTTAATTTCCTTTTCTTATTGTTCATTATTAGTGTATAGAAACAAATGATTTTTTTAGTCTGCAATTTTGCTGAATTTGTTTAGAAGTTCATATATATATTTGTGCGTGTGTGAGTGTGTGTGTGTAATCTTTATCGCTTTCTACTTGTAAGATCATGTTATCTGCAAATAGAAAATTTTACTCCATTTTCATTTGAATGATTTTAATTTCTTTTTCTTGCCTTGTTGCTCTAACTAGGACTTCCAGTACTATGTTAAATAAAAGTGGTTAAAACAGGCATCCTTATTTTGTTTGTGATCTTAAAGGAAAAAGTCTTTCAAAACTGAGTATAATGTTAGGATACAAACTTGTGCACAATTTAGAAAGAACTGACACATTTGTTCTATGATTTGTTTCTCTAGGTAACATGACCAAGGCATCTCAAGTCATTAATTTTCCTGATGAAGGAGAAAGACATCTGACTTCACTTTAACCAAAGACCTCCTTTCCTATATTTTCCTGGGTTATATAGCCTTCTCACTCTATGTACTCTACTGGAGTATCTGATTGCCTTACTTAGCAACCTACTTAGTATTGTTATGAAATCTAAAAATTAATCATTGCTTTTTCTGCTGAATATATTTAAATATAAACTTTGTCTTGTGTTTTTTTCAGAAGATGCTTATAAGACCCAAGTTAGGATTGACAATGAGCCAGCTTATTTGGACATCTTGGACACTGCTGGTCAGGTAGGTAATTTTCTTGAATCTCTACAATGTCTGAGGCCAGTTTAGGCTTTAACTTCAAATGTATTTACCATGAAGAAGAAGATGAATTTATTCAAAAGGAGTAAAACAAATTTTCAATAGCAATCAAGAATTAAATAAGGAAAGAATTGACAGGAAAATGTGACTCATTGCCAACCAGAATATTTCAATATGCCCATAATTTTCTTTAAAAAGTATGTGTAGATGTAATATTGCTGAGATTATAAAACTAATAAAATCTTCCTCAGATGTGCACAAAACTCTGTCCTAGTCTATGATCTGGTGATGGTTTTTATAAGAGAATTTTACTTGATTGTAATAAAGAAAGGTCTACTTAGCAAATATACACATGAACCAAGGCTAGGAAGATAGTTCAATGAAATGGGTGATGTAACCAAGATTTAGCATAATCTAATACATTAGTTTATAAATCTGTAAAAGGCATAAGGAGAACACAAATGATAAGGAGTCAGAAAAGAACATAATTTGTGTGTTATAAAAATAAAAACAGAACTAAAATACTACATAAAATTATAAATAAGATGGGAGGAAAAGAATCAGAGTTAAAATATTTAAAAGGCCTGTAGTATTTGGGAGGAGGGTAGAGATTTCCTTTAGCTTCATACTTTTAAAATAACCATGTTAAAAATTATATCGATTAAATGCCAGGTATAAAATAGTAACTCTATTGTAAATCTAAAACTGCTCCAAAAAATAAAGTCTTAATAAATGTTACTTAAAAACTAGCAGAGGGAAAGAGAAGAATAAATAAAAACATTAATATAAGATTGAAAAGAAAGAACAAAGGAAAAAAGGTAAAGAGGAAGCATAATATAATAAATACATATAAGTATATCAGAAATAGAAATAAATGGAAATAAATATAGCTCTCCCAGAATAGACAAGTTAATTGGTAATATTATGTTGAATAAAAGAATAAAACTAACATGTATTTGTTTGGTTTAAAAGAGGCATAAGGGTACAGAAAGGTGGCAAATCAAAGAATGATTAGAAAAAAAGTAGGCAAAAGGTAATAAAACCTGAAGCAGGTATACCTGTATTATCAGACAAAATAGATTTTACTGAAAAAAAAAAGTATTATTAATCTGTAAAGTGTCAATTTGTAATAAAATTATCAAAAAGATTTTTAAAAATTCTAGTCTATAGTATTCAATACAAATGGAGCAAACTGTACAGAAAAAAATATAAATCCAAAATCATGTCTAAGGGAAAATTTTAATGCACCTCTGTCAGTAATAGCTGGATCAAAAAGTAATGTAATTATAGAAGATTTGAAAACACATTTAATTTAAATAGAATGATGCAGTCAATGTGAGAGTAGTTCTTCTTTTCCACATGCATTTATTTGCTGTTTAAACTTTTTTATTGATTTCTAGTCTAATTTCAAATAATGTGGTCTATAGGAGATTGATTACTTGATATATGAAGAATTTTACTTTGCAATTTAGAATGTAATACATTTTTGTAATATGTTTAAGCTAGTGGTTACCTCTTGAGGAAAAAGGGAAGAATTGAGAAAGAGAAGAAATACAACGTAGACTTCAACTATACATGTAATGATTTAGGTTTCCTAAAGTTCTGATAAAATATAGAAAAAATGTTAATAGTTGAAAATCTAGGTCATGGATACACAAATTTTCATTATAGTATTTTCCTTTGTACTTAATTTATGTTTTTGAAAAAATGTTTTATTATCTATTTGACATAACTATTTTGAAAATAACTGCATTAATTGGAATACTGCTATTGTACAAGCCACCAGAAATAGGTAGTCTCTTTCTATAGTTATGAGATATATCAAGACTATTTGAAACCCACATATTAACAAACTCATTTGTTTTCAGGGACATTTGGACAACAGACATATGGGTGTGGGGAAACTCTTGAAATCTTTGGGGATACTTAGAATGGAAATATTTCCATTGGCTCAGGGAAAAAAATAGCTAGACCACGAATGGTATAAAAATCTGTAAAAAATACAGAGGCCCATCACAATGTCCTTAGTAATTCAGTATATGTGAAATGCAATTACGTGGGATTATATGTCTGCACATATCTGTGTATGTATGTATGTATCTCACATTCTCAATATTATTAACTGGGCATTCATAGGGTTACAACACAGGACTAATGGTTCCATAGGAATACAAAAGAAATAAAATCATTCTAGTCCCTGGCCTGGAAGAGTTATACTTTTATCTTTGCACATGTATAAGAAAGAATCGACTCAAAACTGAAGAAAGAGATGTCAAATTTGATTGTCATGCCTTTAATCATATCACCCCTCATAAATGTGAGTGTTCCTATTTAACCATGTTTAAGCATCTAATTACTCATCAGTGTGATATGTAGAACATTAAAATTTATATTTATCATTTGTATTTTTAGCTGAAACTTGGCAATTTCAAAACTAAATCTGCCAAATTAAAAAAAAAAGTTTGATTTACACATGGCATAAATGTATTGCATGAAATAACTACCAAGACTTCTGTAAAATATACTTGAGATAAAAATAGCTGAAAAACATAATGTCATTCAATGACCTCATCATTTAAATCATTTTTCTCAGTATTGCATTTTTGTGGTGAACAATCCCAGAGCTTTGTATCCTATAATTACTGAGGGGCCACTGTACAAACAAAACTTTCACTAAGAATCATCCTTAGCAGAAACTCTGTAGTCATTTTATACATGTTTTTATTTAATATCCATGTAAATGACTACAACTGTGAATATTTAGAGCTCACACATTTTAGTTCCTTTTGTTTACAAATAAGGACACTGGGGCTCAGAAGAGGTAAGTGGCTTGCCCAAGATCACATGGCTTCTAAAGGTCAAGACTGGAATGATTCTGGTGCTAGGTTCATGAGTCTTTCCTGAAAGCCTATGTTGATATAGCCACATTACCTCTAAAAGCCATCTCTGTGAACAGTTTTGGACTACCCATGACTAGTAATGTTTGCTCTTTGTATGTTACTTTTTTGACAATGTCAATGATATTTTAATTAAAAGAATCTTAGTTGAAAACCACAAGCACAAAAAACTGGCAAGAACAATAGATCAAAAACTCAAGATGATAAAATCAAGGAAAAATCTGAAGAAAAAAATGCCATTACTATGAGTTTGTTTACAATCATCTTTTTTCTTTATTTATATCTTTTACAATACTTATACAAAGCATTTATCTTCCCTAATACTAAATATCAGGGGTATTTACTTGTATATTTTCCTTGAGTTGTACATTGTCAATATATTGATCAATTGGTAAAAGATTTAGACAATATAAATAAACAATAATATTGCATCTATGTGAGCAATCAAATTAGCAAGAACAATAAAGTCAACCCATACCACTTGCTGTAACCCTTGTACAGCTATATCATGAAGGAGGGACCTAGTTAAGAATAAGAGAATAAAACATTTGGGCTTATGACACATATTTTTCCCATATCTAACATAAATGGAATATATAGAATTAGACAAAATATTTATTGTTACTGTGATTCATTTTCTATTTTTTAAATAAAGAGCTTATATTAAATGTTATTTAAAACATTTTGTGCTCTATTATTCTATTACTCTTAAAAGTGATTCGTTCATTCAATAATGAATTATGTATTGGACACTGATTATGCTCTCTCAATCATGCTAGGTGCTATGACAGATTCAAACAAATTTGAAAAATGTTTCTTGTCTTTAAGAAATTTTCAGTGTAGTAATGGAGGCAAGATGTATTTGGTTTGTTAAGAGGAAATATCACTTATGTGTCATCAAGTTAGCTCTCAATTAAGTTAAGGAATGAAAATCAATTATTTTTGATTAGGCAAAATGATAACCAGACAAAGATAATATAGGAGGCTTTTCCCAACACACTATTAATTTCACTAAGGAGGTATATTTATACACATAACTTCCAATTATGAGTCAGTTAAAAGAAAAACAAGTAGGTAAAATGCATATCATCATAGACATTCTAGAAGTAGGGCATTTTGATGATAAAATCGAAGGTATTACAAAAGCTTTTCCTTTGATTTCCCCTTTTTCTTCCTTCAGGAACATAGCAATATTGTGATGTTAAAACTTCTTTCTGTGTTCTCTTGTGGGGAATAGAGAGTGAGAATGATTCTGGGTGGACTTCGAACATCTTGTATATCTGGAAAGCTACAGGAGGTCATGACAGGGATCAGACAGAGGAAGAGAAATGGAAAACATGTTTTTTAAAACTAAATCAAGGCTTAAGGAAGAAGCTTAATGTTTTTATCTAGGTCATATTTCTACACTTTATACCTCAGGTTGGCAGGTCGGGAACATATATGATAATAACTTTCGCTGGAGTAACCTATAGAATCTTAGTATGGTAAACAGATTGTAGTAGAAAAGCACTTGGGAAATACCAGTAGTCCTTGTATTATGTACATCATAGCTAATATATCAAAATGTAAATGAGTCAGTTAGTCTCCTTTACGAGAATAAAAAATCCTTTAAGTGAAGGACTATGTCTTCTTTTATGTCACTGTTTATGTCTTGTGTCTTGTTAGATATATTGTAGGTATTTGTTAATCATGTAGCTTTTTCAATCAATTGGGGAAAAAATAATAAATCCAGATGTTATTTATTTATTTATTGGGGGACTTAAGACTCTTGGTGAATATTTTCTTTGGAGTTTGGGGAACCAAACTTCTCTATTAGAAATCAGTTCCACAGTTAGGCAGCTAAGCTGTTGGAATGCTCTCATTTGAGGAACTTGGGTTATTTTTAATCACTTACCAGTGAATAGCATATGGATTTTGACTTCATGAGCAACTGGAGACAAACTGTGACCAAAAGAGTTGGAAAATATGTTGCTCCAGAGCCATCAAGTACCTTGGTAGTAAGAAACTTTCTAATCAATGGAATTTGATGAGGAGCCACTTACTACAGGATTATCCTGAAGACTGTTTGTTAAGTTTATCTGTATTCCTAATCATGCCCTGAATTCTGAATTCTTTTTAATGCAAATGAAAATGATAATGAACAACTCATTCAGAGGTATTATACTCAAAGGTATAGGGGGTCTATAATGGAATGGCAGTTTGAAACTAAATGATAAGTCCACCCACTAGGATAACAAGTATCTTTAGTATCGCTAAGAAATCAAAAGACATGTTTTTCCCGCCAGGCTCCTAAGCCAAACACTTTGCACTCTGCTTTCAGCTTTGAAGCAAAGCTGTTTGACTCCCAAAGGCTCTTCAGATAAACACATGTTCATACCCTAAACTTAATACTTCTGTGAGTTGCTCTGACAGTTACCTTGGTTATTCTAGCCTATTATCCAAAAATGTTGTTCTCTCATCCTGAATTAATTCAAGTTTCAAATGAAAACTAAAATATCTTATCTAATGGAAATCCAAAAAGCATTTTTATCAGTAATATTTTAATGGCTCATAAAGCGAGTCCCTCAAAGTATATAGTTTTAAAACCATTTTAAATGGGTTTTCCCTTCCTACTTTGTTTATTTTCCCCCTACTATAATACAGGAAAGCCCTATTTACAATAAAATGCAAAATGCTATTACTTTTCTTTGCATATATCCAACTTTCAATTCAAAATCAAGATAGTGTTCTGGGAAACCCAAAGTGTTTCCTTGTAGAATGGCTCTTTTATTTTTTATTTTGGGCAGGTTTCATGTATAAGTTTGGTAGAGGCCTGCCTTTATAGCTCCTGCTCACTCCTAAGCATTTCTCTCTTTTATTCTCATACCTAAAATTTCAGAGAAAAAAAAATTGTTATAGAACAACAAAAATTGGTACAACACAGAGGAGGCATACATTTTCACCAAACAAAACAAAACAAAACAAAACAAAAACATGTAATGAGCTAAAGCCAGCCAAGCATCATCTTTTCATTAAACTGCAGAAGTCAATGGGACTAATACATTTACAGAAACTTTGGTGCCAGTGCCACGTCAAAGGCATTCCATCCCTCCCTCTGAGAAATATATAGATATAGATAGATATAGATATAGATATAGATATAGATATAGATATAGATATAGATATAGAAAGATGAGACTGATTATAGTAATTGGCCTACACAGTTATGGAGACCAAGAAATCCCACAAGCTTTGAGCTGGGGAATTAGGAAAGCATATGGTATAAATTCAAGTCTCAAGGCCTGAAAATTGGGGGCCTGATGGTATAGGCTCTGATCTGAGTCCAAAATCCCAAGAACCTAGAGCTCCAATGTTCTAGGGCAGGAGAAGATGGATATCTCAGTCAAATGGAGAAAGAGCTAATTCACCGTTTTTCCACCTTTTTGCCATACTTGGGCCCTCAACAAATTGGATGAAGGCCACCCACACTGGGGAGGGACCATCTGCTTTACTCAGTTCACCAATTCAAATGTTAATCTCTTCCAGAAAAACTCTGAAAGGTACATCCAGAAATAATGTTTTACCAGCTTGGGGATTGCTTAGCCCAACTGAGTTGACACATAAAATTAAGCATCACGAATATCATTTGCAAAGGCTGTGCTAATAATTGGTATCAAAATATTATTTAACTTTATTTCAGTAGTTGTGATAGTCAAAGGAGAATTGTTTCACAGCCTCAATAGCAGTACATCTGGTGGTTCTGGGTATATGCTTATAAAAATTTAACTGTGGGTGTCAATCACTTATAGGATCACATCTTTACAATAGATCAATGTGATGATGCCACAACTGTTCTCTTCACTTGGCCATAGGTGCCATGGTTGCTCCTACCTTGATCTTGAACTCTAGTTGTAGATAAGAGAAACATGGGGCTACAATCGAAAGTCAGCAGAGAGGTAGTATTAGAGTAAGCTTGCTTGAGTCTTGAATAGCTTTAACTCCCAGTATGTGTGTAATCATATTAGGGATTCAGCATTCCTGTGTTGAACCTGATATGATTTGATATGTCCATCAATAAATTGGCCAGCCTTACTGTCATGCAGTCATTTCCAAAATTCCACTTCTAAAGTAACTGATAACAACTTTAATAATATTTCTAATTAGACATTTATTCATCTTTGAGAAAAGATAGACAATGTAGAATTTGAATCTCTTCAAGAAAAACTAAAATTCTTGAATTGTTTTCACAGGAGAGAATTGGAGTAAATACTAACTGGGTATATAGTGACTATAATATTTATGTTGTTTAATTTTGTTATTCTTTTATGTATAAACCTTATAAAGTAGAATAACTTTTAAAATAATCCCTAAAGCCATATTACCTATTAATCCCATAAAAAAATAGGCTTGAAATATAGCACCACATCTGGAATCCTACAAATCAAGACTCTCTAAGATACACTGAGAAACTTCGAGAGCATAAACAATAAGCAAAGAATCCTAACGAATAATTTTATGTTATAAAAACTTTAGGAAAAAAGGCCATTGATCAAAAATATGCAAATATATGATATTTTGAGAAGCATGTTTAATAACACAAAAATGATTTTTTTTCTATCTTGAGAGAATGAAGAGCAACACATTTTCTTAAAAAATATACTAGTTAACATATTTCTGGTAATAGCAAACTGTATATAATCTTGATGAATATGTACTAGTCTATACACAATTGGTATAAGATCTGTTAAGAAAATATAGTTGAGAAATATCTTCACAGCTTATCTTCAGAGCTGTTGCTAACCTTCAGCTTGGGCTCATGATCATTTAGGAATACTATAGCAACCACTGGCAATAATGTTTGTCCCACAATTTCTTAATTTTACATGCCTTCTAGGATTTTCGCTTGTGTATGTTTGTTCATGATGTTAGGTAATATAGATTTCAGTGGCAATTCTTAAATTTCCCTCTGAGGTGATCCTCAGAACAGTGAAGCTGTGTCCTGAGAAATCTAGCAAAGAAGAGAAAAGCTCAAACAGGGCTTAAGACATTCCAATTAATGTATGGAAACTTTCTGATTATTTGTTATTGATGGCATTTACTTTTTAAAAATATCTTCCTTTCTCTCATTACCTGTTTGAGGTATATATAGTATCATTTATATTTTCTTAGAAAATTACTCTTGCTAAATTTACTTTAGCCTTGAGATACCAGCTGGTGGTGTCATCAAGTGTTCCATATGCATAATGATCTCCCTAGTTATCAGCTCAGAAATTTCTCAGCAGCGCATATAGACATAAAATAAATGACTCAGTTATTTTCCATAAGCTGCAATGTCTTCACCAGGCTATTTATCCCCTTTGGAACAGGTAAACCTCTAAACAATGGTTTATAGTGCAAATAAATTATGAACTTTTATTAATTCAACAACTTCATCCCACAAATTAATCTCAAATGAAGTGCAATGACCTAAATCTGACAAATGACTGGTCCCTATAGTCTATTGGGTGAATAGTGTCATTCAAGCCTGGGCCTTCAATTCCGTTTGCTTTGAAAATAGAATGAACACCTCTCAACATGTAAATCCCAGAGAATAGGCTGATATATAAAAAATTGCAATAAGCTGCAAAGCTGTCATTTTAAGTTTAGTGTCTATTTATGATCTAGAGTGAAATGTGTAACTGTTCAACTATAGAGTTTAAGTGTAATAGTGCAATGCTTGTCATACTTATCATTATATATATGTATTATATTGCATATTATATATGTGTGTATTTTAATCCTCTAAGTCAGAAATTAATTTACTTTTAAGTTTTTTGAAGTCTTATAAAAGTATTTTATTTGTTGTCTTAAATTACTATGTCCTGATATTGACAAGTTTCCAGCTAGAGTTTTTAACTCTAGCATTAAAATGTCAAACAATATGACCCAAAATTATTTTTTAAATGATAAAAATAATTGATTTAGTCAGTTAAACTTTGTTTAGGAGACTATAATGTTTACACATGAAATTGGACACAAGGATGGACAAAGCAGAGATAGAATTTTACCTCATGGACATCATCTTGTGCAGAAGACTGATAAATAACTATAACTAATCTAATCTAAACTAAACAATTGCAAATGTGCAGATGGAACCTGGCCTAATAAGGAGGTTTAAAGTTAACTCAAGGCTTTAATTTGAAATGTGAGTTTGAGCTCATGAGGCAGATAGAGGGGAAAAAATAAAATATTCCAGGTGTGAAAACTGGCATGTGATGATGCCTGTAAAAGATGAGAGAAATGGTAGGTTTGCAAACTAAGAGATGCCTAGTACTTCTCAGACAAGGAGCATGTGCAAGATCATGTGAGGTGATGGGGCTAAAGAGGTCAGTCTGATCATACCAAGCTAGGTTAATCATTCTGAATTTTATTCCAGAAGTAATGGGAAGTTGTTGATGAACAGTAACAAAATAAAGGTTGTATTTTTAAATGTTCACCCTGGAATAGTGTAGAGAACAAACTGTAAGGAGATGGAATGAATTGTAAGAAGGTTATTAAGAGGACTTTACAAAGGACAGTAGCCAGGTTGGGTGGATGGAAAGAAGTGCCACACTCCAGAGTCTTCTAGCTGTAGAAATAATATTTGGGGAAATGTTCCAGAGTTACTAACCTGGCAGTATTGTTATGGTCTAGTCATGGTCTGACATTTTAGTACTTTTCATGATCAACTTATATATTATTTTATAAGATTATTTTGTTTTTAAAAAACGTGTCCCCTAATTTTCATGAAAAGCACCCCTAATATATTTAGATACTGGAACTATGGGCTGTGTTAATATATTAGCTAACTCTTGGCTGGCTGATACTTCTATGCTAATACGAAATGATATACTTATTCCAGCACCTGAAATCAACTAAAAAGGCATTTCTAGTTTCTGAATGCATATGAAGGCACTGAAAGGCTAAATACCTTGGTCAGGAATGTTTTGGATTTTGTAATACAGCAGATCCAGACCTATATAAAAAAATAGATAAGAATCACTGCTTTTGCAAACTTACAGTTCAAAACAGAAATGTAGATCTAAGTTTAGAAATCTACAAATTTTCCGAATTGCTGCTCTTGAAATAGTCTTTATAAGAAACGCATTTTTATAAACCATTTTTTTTGTCTTGTCAAAATGGGCAGTCCCTATTTCCCAAAGCCTGTGACAAAATATCTCATCTCTTCTACTTGTTACAATTGAAACTCTTTTAACCAGCCTTCTCTTTAACTCACCCACAAGGATCAACAGTAGCCCCTACTTTCTCTTTAAATCATGAGATAGATCCTGGCAGCCAAATTACTCTCTAGTCCACCTGCAATTCAGTTTTCACCGTATGTTTTCCAAGAGTCGGTGATGTTGGCTCCTCAACCACTTTATCCCAGTTGCACATAATTTTGTAATTATATAATTTAAGTAAGTACATGAATTGGTAAAATCTTGTGAGAAGAGAGTCAACTTTTAAATTGAGTGTTTCAAAATGGCATATTATTGATGAGTCTTAGCTCCCCCACCTCTTAAATTGTCATTAAAATAGGGGTGGGCAAGATGGTTTAAAAATCTGGCATTAAAAATCTACAATTCTGAACTCTGATAGATTCACAAATGTCTTAACTTCTTGCTCCACTTTAAAGATATCAAAACTTTAAGGCGTAAATGATGCATTATGGATGTTTTGTGCAAAAATACAACTCCATTTGGCAGACTTGTTTTAAAAAGGGGGCTTGTTGGCTCACCATCAAAGATTGGAAGATGAATATACATTTGTATGTTTTAAATGGACATAAAATGTTTAAAGTCTGTAACATTTAAAATTATTTCACTTTTTAACTGATATCAATTAACTAGCAGGAAGCCAGTTCAGTTCTTCTATTGTGCCTAATTGTCCCCAACCATAAATATTCTTTTCCTAAATCATCAGTAAACATTTTGTCTTCCAGATCTTTACTTTCCAAGGCTCGAATCTAGCTTCCCTAATTTACAACGGTATCTACTTTGCCTCCTGCCAAACTCCTATCCAGCTTGTTTTCATCTCCTCTCCTACCTGCTTTCTGGGACATCAGGATTCCACTGCAATTTGTAACACATATTAGGATCGAATCTTTTACCTCTGCTTCATACTGCCTCTTATAGGTAGTATGAACTGAGCACATCTGAGCTGTTGGGGTATTTTTCCTCTGCTAGGTACCAAGAGAATAATAATCAATATAGCACCAGACACAAGCAAATCCTCATCCAAGAGACTGCTGCCTGCTGCCCGTTGATGGTGCAGTTCTTTGGAATAATTAAAACATGCAATTTGACCATAGATGCATTTCTCTTGTTAATTATCAGGTCATTAGCCTGAATAAGATCAATCTGTGATTAGATTCACCGTATCTCAAACCAATGTAATGGAGCATATAGGAAATCAAATTTCAGTATGTTTCATTTATCTCTAACCTTCACCTTATACCATGAAGCCCAAATGGTCTGTAGAAATTATAGATGCACTATTTTGATGCCTAAGTGATTCAGCAGACTGACAGCAAAAAAGGGGGGTGGTCACAGAGAGGAATAAAA
>CM053504.1:68597829-68650933 GCA_028627145.1 Eidolon dupreanum | reverse complement strand
TTTCTTTCTTTCTTTCTTTCTTTCTTTCTTTCTTTCTTTCTTTCTTTCTTTCTTTCTTTCTTTCTTCTTCTTCCTTCCTTCCTTCCTTCCTTCCTTCCTTCCTTCCTTCCTTCCTTCCTTCCTTTCCTTTTTTTTTTGACCTATTTCTTATCATCACTAATGTCCTCCAGGAGGGATGTGCAATGTGGGTAGGAACTAGTATTGCCCTTATGGTGCTAAAAGAGGTAGATCTCTCCTAAATGTCAAGGATTGCCTCAAAACCCTAAGTAAAGCTAGGTTCCCTCTGATTCCCCGGGGATTCAGTCTTACATGAACTATCCAGAATCTGCAAATCTGTAGAGATAGAAAGTAGATCAGTGATTGCCAAAATCTGGGGGCGGGGAAAGGGAAGGTGAATAACATATGATAGCTATTGGTTTTGAGATTTCTTTTTAGGGTGATAAAAGTATTCCGGACTTGGTAGTTATGGTCACCCAATTTTGTAAATATAGTAAAAAACACTGAATGCTGGGGCAGAGACTCAGTATATAACCAGGAAACAGACATTCTAGCCTCTGCTCTGACATTGGCTTTCTGTTTCAAGTGAGAAAACCGTGAAATTATAAATGGTAAAAGAAGTGGAAGGACTTTGTGACACATATGATCAAGCCTTAATCAGACAGTTCCCTCTTCAAAACTTAAGTGGAGAATGTTTTGGGGCAACTTAAACACTAAAGGGTAGTCTATACTCAAGCCTGTATCCATCATGGGCAGTTATGGTCAAGGCCTTCCTGGCCACCTGGCCTCCTGCCTTCACATAAACCTGGAGATTTTGTGTATTTGATTTCCTATTCACCTATCTGTCAAAAGTTTTCTCCTAATTCCTAGACACATGAACCTCTACTGTTCTGCATGCAGTCTGGGTTCCAGCAGCAGTAATTCTGGACTGAATTAGTA
The DNA here is from genome assembly GCA_028627145.1 of Eidolon dupreanum. Classification (NCBI taxonomy): domain Eukaryota; kingdom Metazoa; phylum Chordata; class Mammalia; order Chiroptera; family Pteropodidae; genus Eidolon; species Eidolon dupreanum. The sequence continues at coordinate 68,649,997 of CM053504.1, read as the reverse complement.
ATAGTACTAACTGAATGCCTTCAATCTGTGGATACAGCTCTTGAGGTCTCTATTTTAAACCAGCTTGAACTTATCATATTCAACTGTTTTATGATCACTGCTTATCTGATCTCCTCAGAAATATATAAAAATATGACCTCATGTGACCTACCTTAGTCTCTTAATACCTAACATGGAAACAATGGTGTCCCCTATTGGCCCCCCAAAGCTCTGCATATAATAAATAGGTTGCCTGATGCACAATGCTTTGATCTGCTCAATAACCCAAATATTGTTAAGGAAAATACAACCTGTTGCTTTCTCAATTATTGTAACATAAATCTGCTATACAGAGAAGGAAAAATAATATACTGAAGTTGATAAGAGAGATGATGTAAAGTGGTTTGTATTTTTGAAAGGATAAGGCTAAGGAGAAGGATGAATGACACCTTTAAGTGAATGAAGATAATAGAAACAAGGGAGGATGGGCGCCATTTGATACTCAACAGAGGCAAAGTTTAGTCCCTCGAAAGATTGTATAGTACAGTTTTACACTTCAGGGAGCAAACTAATAAATATATATATTTCTAAGCAGTTTACATATATGATGTATCTAGTTCATGAATATATTTATTCAGAATAGCACTTGTATTTATGTTATTGTTATACACTTACTAGTACACTTTTGTTTTTGGCCATTCCTGTCTATTCGACATAAATTTTCAAACATTTTTGCATGCTTCTGAGAGCAGGACAGGAAAGCATAGATTCCTTGTATACTGACAGTTGTTTGCACAATTCTTAGCAATATTGCAGTTGGCAGTGTTGCCAGTAAGTAGGACAATTCTTCGGCAATGGTTTGGCTAACAATGGATTTAAGATAAAATGATTTTTATATTTGTTCAATACAATTGAAAACTCAGTATTAGTATTAGAAAAAAAGATATGTACAGAGTTTCACACCAGTCCTTTTAAACCAAAGAAGGTGACAACAATGATTTCTCCATCCTAGAAAGGCCCTTTTGGTAGAATATGGAGAAAGCACCAACTTGCTGTACAGGATAGAGATTAGGAACCTACAAATGTACTGGGAAAATCCATTTAAAAGGCTATGTGGTTATGTATATATCTCATTAAGACGTTAAAAAAAATTTTAAGAGAATGAAATTTTAAAATACATTCAGTTTCAAGCTGGTAAGAGATGGCTCAAAACTAAAAACTTAAGTCTTCAGAACTTGTGGGGGAGTCTGCATCTTGAATAAGTCAAAACTTCATAAGGAGGATTATGTATTAGACCACATTTTTACCATTTATCTGTCTGGTTTCTTTGGGAAGTTGATACCCACTAGAAATTTTATTTACTATATTTTAAAAAATGCATAACATCACTTTATTGAATTTCTCCCTTATTCTTCTCTACAAGACTTTTTAAAAGGAATTTCAGGAAAATAAGCCCTGTAGTTTGCAAGGGAATCTTGTTTGGCACACTTGCGAGCCTGTCTTTTCATGCCTCAGATGAGAAACAGAATCCCTTTGGGAAGATAAGGAAAGCATCATGTCTGTGCTCAGCCCAGGACACTGTAGCTGGAAGGACTCTAGATAGCATCTGGTCTCTAGTGTTATTCTTCTGCACTTTCTTTTTTAAAACCCGCTCTTCCTGATATTCCTTTTAAACTATTATTTATAGAGATAATACTTGAAACTTTTTTTAAAGGATAGCATCGGGAATCACAACTGAACTTGGAAGAACTTTGTGCATTGTAAAAAGAGACTCTGGTGAATAGCTAAAATCTTTAAGGTTGTTTACAAGGATAAGTTGTAAAAGCACATGTCTGGGTGACTCTGTAAGAAGCAAACAGTCTTAACCAAATGTTTGGCTAACCATGTCTTTTTGAGCATTCCTGGCATTGATAGGCTCTAATAAGACATCCATAGGACTCAAACTAGCACTGGCTCCTCAACAAATGCCTGCCACACTTTGATAATGTCCTCTTTTTCCTCCCATATTTCCAAGCAACCACCTTGTCTGGCCTTATGTATCACCCACTTTTAGGTAACACTAAGATGGCTTACTCTTTCATAAAATATCTTCCCCTTTAAAAATATTTGGACTGCCTTTGTCATAAGCCAATACCATAACAAAGGATAAGATTAAGGGAGAGGTTCAAATTTATATTTAAATGATGTACAGTAACTTACAGATAAATATGACACTGTCAAATATGTCTATTTTCTCTCTCTTTCAAAGCATATTAAAATGATATTAAAAGACTAAAACTTGATATAAAAAGACTAAAGCTATACTCACAAAGACAGAGAGAATAGATGAAAGATTACAGCACATTTTGGGAAGAAACAAAGTGCACAGATGAATAGGCTGATTTTGTAGACTGGAGGAAACTATCACCTAGGTGGCTGCTGAGGAAGATTTCACTGAAAAATGATGTAATTGATTCTGAAGATTCCTGGAAAAGCTGAAAAGTGGAGGTATAATGTACTGAAGAAATATAAAGAAAAGAAAGGCAGGATAAATAATGCAGGATAAATGTTTACCTCAGAATAAGAGCCTTGTTCTCAGGGAGAGATATATAGGAAACTTCACTGGTATGAGTAATATTTCATTTCTTAAGCTAGTGGTAGCCTATATTATTCCTTATACATATATATTAATTCGTATTTAACAAAATTGTAGGAATATATTTTATTATGTAAGAGAGGATAAGGCTTGATGTTAAGTATAGTGGTCTTAGCTGAAAATGTATACAGAAGGATCAAACATTGGGAGGAGTAGGAGAGATAACTGGTATTTTGGGGGGTATAAGTCTTGAAGTATGATTTAATTTTTACATGTTGTTTATGAATTGTTCTGATTGAATAAAAAAAACTTAGAACTTCTAAGAAATGGTTCTCTATTATGTAAATATGAGAAGCAGGTATTGATTCTTTCCTTTGTGTCTAAGAAAGCTCCTTTTGGGAACAAATAGGAATGCAGATCAATTGAGATAGAGATTCAGTGCAATTTTAACTTTTGTATTTACCCAAGTTGATTCTTCAAATGTTTTCTCCACCAGAAGAGACAGTTCTCAGGCTGTGAAATCCAAAGCCCCATATCATTAGGTCCCTAGCAGATCATTCAGAATTTCCTACCACCCTCAAGTCAAAAGGGACAAATTGTCACTTCGTCTGGTGCCACCGAACCCCTCCCCCACCACATACACACACTTTTTGGAGAAGGAAGATGTATGGTCTAGTTGTTCTTGGCTTGGAAGCCCTGACCCACGTCACAGGGCATCTAATTAGAGCCTCTGGTTGTGAGTATTGCTATAGCAATCTCTATTTTAATTTCTCCCCAGCTGTGTGACTGACTGCAACACAGATTGGAAGTAGGGGTGTGGGAAATCAGAAAAATTGAGAAGTGAAGTGAAAAACCAATGAAGCTTGAACAAGAGCAGAGTTGCTCTGAGAGATCTAAGCTCCCAGGGTGGGCAGGATTCTCTGACTTTCTCATTTCTTTCCCTATACTTTGAGGTGTAGTTATGTCTTGGGGTGTAATGGAGAGGAAAGTGGGTGGCTGGAGGTGACTTGAGAAAAGGGTCCTGCTATCAGAATGATTGGTTTACTTTGGATTTGCTCCAGTGAATGGATTTTTCTTTGATTAAGGTAACGATGTAATATATCATCTAACCACACATTTTTCAGGATATAATGAATGTATTAATAAATAACCAAGTCAGGCATAATTCGGAACTCCATGAACAAACTAGAACATCCCCAAGTTTGCATTCTGCCCGAGTCCATTAGCTAGAACGTGTACTTCCAGAACTTGTATTTTGTGTCCTGACTCCCGTTCTCATCCTTCTATTTTATTCGGCTCTTTGTTAGACTCAATCAACAGTAAGTGACTGTCATGGCCCTAGAAACTGCCACACGGTATTTCACTCTAACTGGAAAACCTGCCAGTGGTCCCGTAGACTTCAGACCATCTCTGAGGAAGATCAAATATTGACAACGATCAGGCCCTGGGTGTAAATTTGTAACAGCCAAACCTTCCCAAAAGCTTGCTAATGCTGTTGAACATTTGAAAACATGTAAAGCCATTATATTATAAAAAAATTATTCCTAACCCTTGTTTTCCATCTCTCATTATGCTTAAAGATACCACCAATGCCTCAGTATTCTCTGCATAAAATTAAATTTAATTCATTCCAATTAAAATCATATTATATGTGCCACATTTAGAATGGTAGGAGTTATGATGTATCATACAGAGACATAAATAAGTCTGTTGAAAACTGCATTCTGCTAACTTTAAAATTAGGTACAATCCATCTAATTCATATAGATATAGATACTGATATAAATATGTATAAATTATACCTGGAGAAGTTATTTAGTTCAGATATGTAGGTACAGGACAAAAATGATGGTAAAATAATAGCGCCTACCCTCTAGGATAAGAACTATATACGTTTTATTCTTTTGTTTACTTAAGTATATTTTTATATACAGTTACTATGAACACTGAACAGTGGTGTTATGTATCAATTATCAGTTCTTCTGCATATCTCTGTTCTGATTCAGTTTGAGCTATACTTTGTCCATGCTCTACTGATACTTTTTTCTATGTCTCACTCCTATGCCTGCTTCATGCTTACTGTGCTGAAATAGTAGCAGTGTTGCTGATTCATGGCCTCATTCTCTGTACAGAAAATTCTTAATTTTTATAACTCCATTTTTAATAGTTCCTATTAAGTGCAGTCTTTATCAAGTGATTTTTATGGGGCCTGTTTCCTCTAATATGATGTGCAAAACCACAGTCATGAAAAGGCAGAGGAAGTAACAAAGGTTAATACAGAAAATCCAAAACAAACCACTGGAGAAACTCAGCTCTGTTTTCTTAACATGCTCAGACATGGGCAATCAAAATTCGCTCATTGAATTGTAAAAAATTAACTGGTCACAACATTCACAAACAATTTGACCTGGACTCTAAAATGAATTAATCAATCCAACAGTCAACCTTGTTTTCAAGACAAAGGAATTTAGTTTGCTCTCATTATGCCTTCTTTCCAAATGGAAACCTACTCATTCACCATTTATGCATTTCAATTCCTAACCTCCTTGCCTTTGTGAATATTCTTGTGTGCTTCTGTAGACTCAGTTTCCCCCATATCCACATTTCTAAATTATATCCTTGGGTCAAGAACTAACACCCACCTAGCTCTTCCATGAATCACTCAGTCTTATTCAGCTGAAAATTCTGTAGTGTCCCCCCTCTTCTTCAGTCACACTTTTCATTTTGAGATCTGTAAGAGAGAAGAGAGAGATCCCTCCTCTCTTTGACCCCTACGTCCCTTCTGCTCCATAATACCTCTTGCCAGGCAAAAATTCTAGAACCAAGATAAAAAAAAAAAAAGCCCATCCTCACATGAGCTTCTCAAAACATAGGTCAGGAAATTCAAGGCTATTAAGGAATTTCAGGGCTAATTTTGACCGTGTTTGTGTATGTGTGTATCCATGGATGCATTTTTTTATTATCTTGGATCCTAACTGATTGACTGATTCCACTTTAATTTATATATTTTTTTTTAAGTTGGCAGAGTAATTCATCTTTAAACCTTTGGTAGAAGGAATATATTTTTGAGATTTTAGGCCGATATACTATCCTTGGCCATTCCTACTTCCCAGTTGTTTCACAAGTCTCTTTAAAAGAACAAAGTTGACCAGTTTCAGATTGTAGAGCTTTTTATATTGTTTAGCAAGAATACTCTGTTTGATCCCTAAAATAATATCACTATAAGCAAGAAAATGACTAGTCTTTAAGCAATTGTAATCTCTGAATTGTAGATGCTGTATACATGATCAAACAGAGCATTTAAAGAATTTATCCAGCTGATAGGAAACATTAGATTCACTGGGGTTTAAAAGAGAATGGGCTACCTTCTGAACAGGAGAATTTTGTTTTGTGTTGTGTTTAATAGAGTTTTCTCAGACTTACAAAAAAGGAGGGATGTGAAAACTCAGCAGTAGCAGCAGCAGCAGCAGCAGCAGCAGCAGCAGCAGCAGCAGCAGCAGCAGCAGCAGCAGCAGCAATTTTCAGTGTGGGTTCTAGACCAGTGGTATCTGTATCACCTGAGAACTTGATAGAAATGCAAATCCTGGGCCCAGAAATTTGTGTGTCAGGAAGCCCTCCAGGTGATGCTGACGCGTGCTAAAGTTTCCAAATCACTGGTCTACATTCAGAGTTTGCTAAAAGCTGGATTTTTTTTTTTTTTATATAACGATGCCATATCAGTTTGCAAGTTTGTACCTCTCTAGACCAAATTATATTTATTCATAGTGTCCACATGTCATGGTCAATTTATTTAATTTTATATTTTAAGAACTCCGTTTTATAGGATAATGTGCAACTACACAAAATTCATCCAAAATGTTCATAGCATTTAAAATTCGCTTCATTATAATTTTTTAAAAAGAACTAAAATTAAATAAAAATATCACTAATTCAGTGCTTCTTTGGGTACAGCAATGCCATTTATCTGATAGTTTCCTTTTTTCTGTTTTCTGATATAAGTATTTTAAATGGTATAACTAGCTTAAAATCCATCAAATATTTTGACTAATATCTTTGCCTCTTATTTGTTGATAAACTGATTTGATCTTACTGTCAGATTTGCTCTGTGTAACTTGCTCATTTTGTAAACACAATCCTTAACAGATAAGATAAAATGAGTCATTGCACAATTCTGAGAAGGAAGCAAAATTAGCATTTTAAAAAAGAACCAGAAGTTAAAGAAAGATTGAAATAATTACATTAACCACCATATCTAATGTAATCTTATCACTGTCTTATTGAAACATGCTTATGCTTATTCTGTGATGGGGAAATACCCAAAAAAACCCATGTTTGCTCATGTAGGTTTTCTATGTCAAAAATACACTCAGTTCACACAGAGTTGGCGCCCAAATTCTCAGAGGTACATTCAGCCTGCAATGTTCTAACAGAAGAAAACATTGCCAGTCTGTTTTACATCTTCAAAGAAGAATTTCCAATGGCTAAATAAGTGTTAAACTGATATCCTAACATTTTCTCTTCCATGGGACAAAAACAGAAGCTTAAAAAAAAATAAAAGCCAGATATCCTCATTGGCTATGCATATTTGTAGAATGTAATTATCCTTTGCAGAAAATCTCTTATGTGATACATGTCAATGAGCAGTTTAATTAAGTTAATGTTAAATGGTCAGTGACGTAAATGCACCTGTAAAATATCTAATAAAGCACTAGTGTTAAAGTTATCAGATGGAACGAAATTGCATTTGAGAAAAAATGAAGTTAGATATCTACCACATTCAATAATGTAATTATTATTAAGGAAAATGTTGAGAAATGCTATTTTGTAAATAAGAGAACAAAACTCAAACACTAATGCTTGAGTTTTATTAGTATGTGATAATTAAGACAATCACTCTCACAACTCCTGTAATCATTGTTACAGCCTTTCTACCTCTCCTAGTAGGCTGTATAGAGAGACTTTTCAGAAGTGATATAATCTCTCCTTTGAAAATATTGGCACTTATAGATTATACATTTTTGTGGAAATAAGTTTGATCCAGTAAATGGGCCTGAGGTAGACTATTTGAGTGTTAGATCTAAAATTTTGTTAGCAATTTGGAGGCTGAGAACAGAACCCCAAAAGTGGTGACTTGTAGGCATATCGGTCTCTGTCTATTTAGAGTTTATTTGGTTTGAAGAGCTAAAATGAACAACAAAAAAAATTTTTTAAATAAATTTTCAATCTTAAAATCAGGAGATATCTCACAAAAGTCCATATTTCTGGCCCTCCTGACTATGTGAAAACTGTACCTTGAAGCTAAGCAGAGCATGCCTCATTGAGATAGGTACCTGCTCTCCAAATCACAAGCACCCACCTGGCCAATTGCCCCTTCCCAGATTCAGTGATCACCTGCCCTATGTCAGGCGTAGCCTAGTGACTAGGGAATATAGTTGCAAATAAAAGGGATGCAAATCTCTGAGCTCAGGAAGCTTACATTGTAGTTTATAACACAGGCAATAAACAACATACATAAACAACCAGACTCAATGATTTATTAGATGGAATAAGAACTATGGAGGAAAAATAATTATGGAATGAGGGAGTGGAGTGGAGTTTTAAAAGGTGATCAGAGAAGGACTTTGTGGAAGGTAAGATTTGAGTAAAGTTCTGAAATCACTGAGCGAATATGCCACGTGGACATCTGTAGGCAGAAGGACCCACTAATGCTACAGTCTTGAAACAAAAGCTTGACTAGCATATTTGAGGTGCAAAGTAGAGGCCAGGGTGACTGCAGTGGGATGAGCTAGGGGTGTTTAGGAAGACACATGATAAGAGAGGTAAGAAGTAATCTGCATATGGCCTTGTGGCTCACCACCAGGACACTCTTGTTTCTACTGAGTGACACAGAACCGTAGTTGATTCTGAGCAGTGAAGGGATTTGATCTGGCTTATAATTAAGAGGCTCACTCTGAATGCCGTGTTGATAACAGACCTGGGAGGAACAAATTTAGGAGCTGGAAGAGTAGCTGGGAGTCTACTGCAATAAAGTGAGAGATGATGGTTGATTAAGTACCACAGTGGTATCAGTGGTGAAAGAAAAGTAGTTGGACTCTGTATATTTCTTAAAGGTAGACTTGACAGAATTTGCAGAAAGAGTTAACGTGAGGTGCAGAAAATAAAAGAGAAAAGTCAATCTATTACAATAGTCCCAATTCTACCACTAATTAGCTGTGTGACTTTGGACAAGTTGCTTAACCCCTCTGTTCCTTACTTTCCATTCTTCTAGGGTTATTTTTAAAATTAACTGAAATTATATATGTAGAATAACATCTGTCTGACAATAATTCTGAAATAAATCTTAGTTTTTAATTATACTTCAATGTATTTATATTAGTATTTTAAAGAAAATATATTTTTCTAGTACTTTTTCCCTGTAGGAAATTGATGCAACTCTTACAACAATCCTGTTAGAAAAGATGGTGATTATTCTCACCTTTATAAAAATGATGAAACTGGGCATGTGAGGACTATTACTCAAGATTACTGGAGGAGGTCACTGAGAGACTGTGACCCTAGTTTGATCCGAGAGCTGGCACCAGGCAGTAGGAGGCTCCTCATCCCTCCCTTGTCCATTAATTGTACCTTCAACCCACCTTGCCCATAGCTAGAGTCAGTCCAAAGATGAAACTTGAGAGAGCAGCATGTTATTGAGACCATCTGAATAGTTCATGTGTCAGAATCCAGTTAAGGCCTCTGTTAAATTCTTAAGATTCTAGCAGGAAGGTATTGACATCTACTCGTCTCGTGGCCGCTAAGACAAGCCTCATGGGTACATTCCCTTGTTTGTTAAAGTACCACCTCCCAATCTGAAGTGGCCTGCCTCTTCTTCAGTCCAACGAAGGTCATGTAATAGGTTGGTGGCAGAGTTTCTGTTTTTTCAAGGAGTCTTTATTTCCCATGGAATGTTATGCATGTGAGAATGACTTTCTGCGACTATTCCTCCAGTTCCAAATATTTATCCACGAGTGCTGTGGCCAACATTTTAAACTGAATAGGTGAATAAAAAGAATACTGAATTCAATGTTGGTGTTTTTAGAAGCAGGTGTCTACATGCTTTATTCTGGGTTTACCTGCACCATTTTCAGAACTTCACTGCCCTTTGCTAATCAACCACTTCATAGTGTGTCTACAAGCAGCAAACAATGAAAGTTTCATCCCTCCTAGAGAATGAACTTGCCTGTAAACAGAAACTTCTGATGTTTCAACTCAATTTTGCTGGTGTCAGGGGAAGCGTCAGCAGGGAAAATATTTTTTAGGCAAAGGAATGACTTTTAGTGTCCCTCAAATCATACCATCTTGACAGTTTTTTATCCTGATTCTATGCACAGCCAGTCTATTTTCTATTTTCTTCCCTGACAGAAGCTCTTGGCTTCAGTCATGAAAATCTGCTTAAAATGATACATACTACTTGCTCATTTCTCTTTTGCTTCTGTAAAGTCTCAGTCTGGATATCCCTTCCCCCCATTCAGGATCAAACTATCTCTTCTCTCCCTTAGATGTGGTTCAAAATTCCCCTTCTGAATAATGTCATTATGCCAAATACATGTGTTAGAAGTCTGAGTGTCAAGCCTGATGGAATGAATGCAATTTTCCAACGTATAAAGTAAGCATAAATAGGACCTGGGTTTACACTATCAGAGGGTTGCATTTAAAGTCTTAGACTAGTGGGATTTCGTACAATAAAACAAATGGCATTGTTGCTCTGAGTCAGCAAATTTACCAGCATGGCGTTGTGAGGAGTGCACCAGAATTAGTATCAGGTGGAGTTAAATGTAAATCCTTGTCCTCCCACTCACTATCTGTGTGACTTTGGTCAAAATATTGAATATCCTGAGCTTCATTTTCCTAACTTATAGAATGGAATTCTTGACAATTTTTAATAGTGTTGTATTAAACAAAGCAATGAAAAGTCCATATAAACTCTAAAGGACTTTGTTTCAAGTGTGATTCTTTATTTCCTTAAATATTTGTCGAAGACCTCCTAAATGCAGTGTGCAGGCACTTTACCAGGCAGCCCACCACGCAGTAGAGTGTAAGACATATGTGTATGTATGTATATATATGCATATGTAAACATGTGAGATTTCAAAAATCTGAGAGCATTTTTACTTTAAATAGAAGCTGAGATGGGACCTGCAACATTTAAACTGAACTTTGAGGAATGAAAGAGGAATTTAAGGCATAGGAACTTCATAAGCAAATGCATAGGGCATTCAAATGTATCTTTCCTGTGTCATTGTTATTCAGGTTCAGTTACATTATCTTGCACAAATGCATTAAAACACCAGTGTTGGCTTTTTACCACAGTGTTAATCTATAAGATTTATACTAGGAAACTGTCATTCAGGCAGACAAACAATGGGAGAATGATAAGATTAATGCAAATTGCTGTGGACAGATATGAAATCCTCTCAAGCAAATTCTTCTAGTTCTAGTCATTATATTCAAATTAGTATACTTATAGAATGTTAAACTGAAGTATTTTGTTTGTTTTCTATATTGTGTGATGTACCAACAGCTAGCAAGTCATATCATTTTCTAGCATAATGTTGAAGGGAGAACTCTTTTAACCAGAATTACAGTTCAGTTTTTGGAAATTAACAGGTGCTTCAGTAGCCTTTTAAAAATGTCTAAAGGTACTCTTACCTAAAATTACACACACACACACACACACACACACACACACACACACACACTTGGAATCAATATAAGATAAAAATTTTAAATTTAAAATTGATATTTTTCACTGGTAATATTGGATTAGTAAATCAATCTAGGGGATAATTAAACTTCCCTTTCGTGGGAAATTATCTGTGCCTTTAGACTCATTTGTAATTCTGTGAGCCTAAAATAGGTGGTTTAAAAGGGCAAGTTCAAATTGCTAATTCCACATTCCATTCTGGACCACTTACGATAAATAGAGCTATTAGATCTATCTTGGGTTAAAAGCAAGAAACAGACCTAGTAGGACAAGCCTGTAGCTAAGGTGTATTGGGTCACACTGTGTCCCAGAAACTCTTGAAAATGTTTTATGAAGAGACATCTTCAGAGCTTTAGTTGTATTAATTTATTTGGTCCTCACAACAGCCTTATGAGGTAGGCATTCATTAATCACATCACTCAGATGAAAAAGCGGAGTCACCGGGAGCTAGCTATAAAGTGGCAGAGTCAGTATTCAAACCCGGGTGTCTGACTCCAGCGCCCCATGCTCAATTCCCTCTCCCTCTGGCCTCTTGTAGTTTTGTGTCAGTTTTCACATGTCCAAATCATCTACTTTCTTATATCCTGAAAGACTCTTAAAAATTTGTTGTCAGTTGTTTAATTTCTTTCAAGAAAATTAGGATAATCATGTTACTAATAATTTTTTTATCACAGGTGAATATCTGATTTTTTTTGTCCAGATATAAATGGAATATTTTCCAAATTTGTATCATTCTTCAATTAATAATGGTGAATTCTAACACTGACATAGAAGGTTTGCTATTTGTGGAAGCAAAATCATCCTTGAGTGAGTTTTAAAGTTGAAACTTGGTCATCTTGATTAATCTGCTTTCGGCAGCTTTGAAAGATATTTTTAAGGGAGAAGAGGAAAGGACTTACAAACTTTGGAAGAATTACCCAGTGTCTTAATCTGTGCTAAATCCTGCAAATTAGGTGAGATACACTGTCATTTTGCTCTGTCTTATTTAGGGCTGAAATCTCAAGATTTCATACATATGCAGTCTCATTGCAAATATCCCTGGGACTGGCAATTTTACTATCGGGTTTTCTGCATATCTTTCTTAAAAGTCCCTTGTTATCTTCTCTCATTCTTCTCCCATTTTCCCAATTTCAAACATCATGTCAAGAGCACAGTGGATTTTTATTTTTTGCCTTTTCTCATATTAGCTCTGTTAAATACTAAACTTCTACAATGTCTTGGAGACTCATATTTGAATACCCTTGCTTCCATTTACAATATGTGCATGTTGCAGAAGTTTCGTTAACACAAAGCAATCTTCTACAGCCTCTTTCAGAGGCAGAGAACTCTTGAGGCCTCACCCCATTCTACGTTTGCCTCTCAAATAACTATGACCAATCCCTGACCTCCTGAAGGGCTTTATTTATTAACTTCCTAAATAATTACAATTACTAGTTCCTGGGTTCTTTGATCTGGTAAGATTGGGTTAGCTTTGAGTTTTCCCCAGTGCATTTTTTATCTGTTTACAAATTTATGTAACTCCCTGCATTATTCCATCCATGTCTTATTTACTCTTTTCTATTCAATCTAGAATTGAGCAAATTGGATACAACCCTGATATATGTGGAGCAGGAAGCTTTATGATTAGTTATTAACTAAATCAGCTTTGCAGATGGATTTGATGTTCTCCAGAGCACATCTCCTATTCTTTTTCCTCTCTTCTACTTAGCTCTGAATCCATGTATACCAGCCAACTTGCCACAGTATCTCCAGGAGAGTGAAGCTCTTACTATCCCTTTCATCAGCTTCTCTGATATACCTCTGAAGTTCAAGTAGCATAAAACAATTTTAGAATCACTCTGATAACACGGTACTCTCCACACAGGCTTTTGCAAATAAAATTGGTAACTAGATTATTCAGAAATAAAACATTGAAATTAGAGTTTGTTGCTTTGGTTTTCATGAGGATAAAAAAGAAAAAAAGCTAAATTATTTTCAGTGGCAAACTACTTTAGAACCAAACATAGTATAAGGCATTTTTATACATAATGACACGTTGCATCACTTAGTCTTCAAATTGGTGGCATGAGGCACTAATTTTCCATATTTCAGATGAGAAAATAAATGCTCAGCGAAGTAAAGAAACTTATCTAGTAAATTTAAAGTCGTGTTTATAGGGTTCTTAAATCATTTTCTTCACTATATCACCTTTACCCTGACCCTAATGTGGAATTGGAATGACAAGACTGCCACATGTGGTATAAGAATACATAAGTGTTATATTGACGTTCTGAGCAGAATGGTTCATAAAAGATGGAGATCGTAGCATGATGAGAAATCAGGAAAAGTGAAAAATTAGGAAAATTTGTACTGTCTCTGATTTTCACTTTAATAGTCTAAAACTTTTGAGAATGGTCCGTATATGATTTTCCTGAATAAAAGAAAAAAAAAACTCTTGAACTCTTGTATTTTTTTTTATTTCAAATACTTAAATGGAACTTCTCTAATATTTTTCAGACTGACTGAAAATTGATTTTTACTTTTGTTATGACAAAGCTGGTTGGGAAATGGAAATTTCCCAGTTAATTGGGAAAATTTTAACTGAAAACTTTACCAGTTAAATAATAATATACGTGATACTGTAATCCTAAAAGTTCATTGCTTATTCAACAGATAGCATATCTAATATATCAGACACTATTTCATGAAGGCTATATAAGAAAGAACACACTAGACAAGTCATCTGCCCCCATGGATCTTAGAGTCTAGCTGGGATACCACAGACAACTGCAATGATACTATTATGCACAATGATAGGTTAGTCCAGGAAATCAAGGCACTTAACCAGCCCCAAGGCTTCAGGATGTGCTGAAACCTGAAAAACTTATAGGTACAAGTCTTGTTCCAAAGAATACCAAGGGGAGGAGATGTTTGCTTAAGGGAAGACTGTGGTAGGAGATTCTATTACGCTCATCATCTGAGCAGGGTCCACATTCATTACCACTGTCCCACTGCACTCTCTTGTGAAGCAGTTCAGAATCACTTCAGCGTCTTCTCTCTTGAGGCCTCCACATCCACACCAGGTTATTCCCCAACTAAATCTTCCACTTTCCTTAATAGGATCAGCAGGGCTTTGAGCAGAGGGCAAAGGTGTAGCTACTAAGATGAGAGAAAAGGGTGTCATTTGTCCAAACTATTCCTTTATTTAGTTATCCTGAGAACTGCACCCTGACTGACTACTTCCATATGTTGGTGACTCAGTATTTGAAGATTCCCAGGACTTCATTAGGAAGTCTTCTGATAATCTTTCACCTTTAACCTTTGAGACATTTTGAGGTACTGTTGCCATCATTTTATTTTCTAATGATATTATAGATTGTCTTAATAATTCTGGATGTACAACTGCATTTTGAGGAACAAAGGATAGAAGTGTACCATTCTAAACAGCAAGTTTCCAAATTTCCAATATTGCTACAATAGAGAGCAGTTTCTGAAAATAATTGCTTCAAATTTTTATGTGTACTAGAATGCATTTAAAAATAAGTGTATGTGTTATATGTGCATGCATTAATATCTATGCTTTTCTGACTTATACAGCTTACAACTCCCAAGAACTATTCCCCATTGAATCCATTTTGAAGCATCTTACAACACTGACAGTAACCAAGCTTGATAATTTTAAAACTTGGTTTTCTTTATCCTCTTTCCCATTATCTCTATATAGTTTTTTGGCTTTAACCTCATGCTATAATTCTGTTTATTAGAATATATATAATTGAACATATAATTCTAAATTTACTACATTTTAAATAAAAATAATTCTAATATTACCAAACTAGTATTACAAAGTTATTTTGTTTTTTAGAAACACATTGCGAAACTTACACATTGAGTTTAAAAGTGAATGAAGCACAATTGTGCTTTTGTAACCAAATTATTTGGTAAGCACAGTTACTACAGAAAGGTGAAATAATTTGAGGCAAATGATGTTGTTTTATATATTCAAAATTGTCTTATATTGGTATACACAGTTCTAAACTTATTTTAAGAAAGATTGGCTGACTTGAGGGCAAAAATTCTAATTTTGCTTGTGCAGACATCTCCTTTAAAAATATAAATTTTCAAAACTTTTCTCCCAAATTCTGTTAAAAAGTTCAGTCAAGGAAAATGTGTCTTACATGTCTTCACAAAAATCTCTGGTGTTAGAAGTTTTTTGGTTATTTCTGTTCTAGAACATTTTTTTTTACATTTCCCATACACCAAGCATTATCAAAAATGTCGTTTATCCATTCAAACAGTAGCAATTAAAATTTTCATATATCCAAAAATGTACTGGGCACAGTTTAAGCCTTGATGTTGACTCCAGAATATTTAAAATCTATTTGGTGACCCAAATCTAACTCAATAATATGAGAAATATATAATGAATTATTAATTTTTGAGGTTCATAAATGATGAAAATATATACAACAGTATTATCAGTTGGGCTGTTTGTTAGCCATAGGTTCATGAAAGAAGAAAGAATGTAATTGACTATGAAGAGTGTGCACAACACTGGTCACTGAAGAGAAAGGAAGCTTCCCAACAATGTAAAACAGATTAAAAGACTGGGTTTTCTGACCTGGTTGTATTTTAATTAGCTATGAGAAAATAACGCCATCATTATTTTTCCGGGGGCCTGATTTTCTCATCTGCAGAATGAGTTGCAGCTGATGATCACTAAATTCTCTATTAGCTAGAAAAAGTTCAAGCGCAGGGAATGATGTGCATAAAGGCACAACGGTGTGAGGAGAGAACTAATACAAGGAAACCATGAAAAAAGTGACCCCATTAGAGAGTACATATTCAAGATTAGTTGGAAATAAAGCTGGATATGCAGCATTACATAGGATTTTAAAATCAAGCAAATGAGTATAGATTTGATGTGAAAGCAATTGGGTAACCATTGGACTTTTGGAAGCAGAAGAGCTACATAATGAACATAGTGCTTAAAGAAGATTAGTTGGACAGGGAAATAAATGATGGATTGATTGGAAAAGAGGGGGTCTGGGGTTAAAGCAGCTGCCCAGGAGACTATAACTAAGCTGAAGGGCAAGGTATATCAAACTCTTTACAAGAACCTGGAACCCTATAATCTCCACCTGGTCATTAAAAGTAAAATCAGAGCCGGATAGCAGTTAAAGTGATAAAAACAGATTTATTCAGGATTATTGCAATAGGGGAAAGGACACCTCGGTTGAGAACTGACTGAACTCCAAATATAGCATGGACAAGTAGTAATTTATAGCCAAGGAGCAAGGTGGGGATCAGTGGATGAAAACTTACCAAGAGGGAGGCATACATGGGAATTCTGGCAGAGTTGACCTGGCAGGATTCTTAGTGAAGGTAGGCCAAGGTGATCAGACATCACCTAGAGGATGGTGGAGGTTGAAAAATCTAAACATGGAGAACTAGTTGAAAGGTTAAGGGAAGCCTAAGTAGAATTTGGATCTTTAGCATGGTAATTCTGATATCTATAATACATTTTTCTTCTTAGGCATCTTTTCCCCATTTGTATAGTTAGGGCATACTAACTTCTCAATAAAACTTAAAATTTTTAGGATTATGTGGAAACAAATGATTCTAAGTATTACAAAAGAGATGATTTGGTTTTTACCTGGGAAACCAAATAATAATTTATTTTCTATTCAGCCAATAGAAATATGAATTATTTTTTGTGATAGTGACACTTTTTAGAGCATTTCATGTATCTCTATGCACATACACATGTCTCTCATATCTTTATTATTATTATTATTATTATTATTATTATTATAGAAGTATCCTATCCTGTGTTCTAAATTGATCAGGAAATAAAATTTGGGCATCCAAACTTTCTTATTCACTGCATTTTTTAGGATCATCCTTTCAGTGTCATATTGTGAATGACTAAAATGCAGTGGGTGAAATCCTTTCATAACATAGTTATGCTGCCTTCTTCCAAGATGCATTCCTGTAGGTTTTATCAGCAGGAAAGCAGCTCTCAGTATGAGTGACCTCCAGGATAAACAGGAAACCAGCTGTGATAAGAAATATCTTTTAGTGGATTTGTACCACCAGAGGCAGCCATGAAACTTTAAGTCTTTGATGAAGTACAAGTCAAATAGACTGGGAAAAGACAAACAGACTTCTATGAGAAAGAAATTAGATGCATCCAAAGACAGAAATATTCCTCTTTCTTCACTTATTATAATAAGACAAATGATTGAAGAGGGAAATGGAATAAGAACATTAAATTGCTTTTTAGTTGGAGCAGATTTCAGTGGGATATACCTTTTTACAGGAAAGTTAAACCAGACCTGGCCTTACATGTACGGGAATGAGTAAATAACTAAAAGCTTTATGTTTTTAATTTAGAGATTTGATTCTCTTTTCCTTTTATCTCCATCTTCCAGCCTCCAAACCTTACTCTCCTTAAAGTGCATATCATCCAGGGAATCGTAACATTACTTAAGAACATTTAGTTTAAGTAATTAACCAAATGATAATATAATTACCTACTGGGCTCTGATCCAGGCACCATCCCTAGTGCTTTGGAGAATACAATGCTGAATGATCCTTCTCTCAGGTAGTTTAGAGTCTAGTGATGAGAAGGAGAGCAAAGCACATTAATTACAATAAAAAGAGTTATAAGTGCATAGATCTGGACTGTTAAGTACTGAGCATGTTTGCCAAGAGGAAACAAAACTAGAAGACAGCTGTCAAAAACCATTTTCATAAAATCTCCTTTAAAATAGATAAATATACTCTCAATGGGACAAAGCTCCAGATTCACTCCCCCTAAAAAATAGAAAAACAATCTCTGTTCCCCAAAACTGATCCAAACTAGTTAACTTTATAGCCTAATTCCTGTCCCCATGATCAGCCAAAAGACTTCCCCGATTGTGGCTTTCAAACCTGTCTCATTCAGATGTTGTCCTTTCACATAAACCCTACTTCCAGTTACCTATGCATAGTTCCTTTTAGGTATCTAGTGTCAACTCTAGCTAGAAAAGTACAAATCTTTATTGTGACACAATGATCCTTAAGATTTTTACCTTCTCAATCAACTTCTTTCTGTTATGACTTCTGTTTTCTAGGCTCCAGAGGTACAAAAAATGAAGTGAATTCTTTTCCTTGGAGAGGTAGTATGATACCATGTGTCTCCGACTTCCTAATTGGTAGCTCTAGGACCTGATATTATTTAGTCTCTCTATATTTTAATTTTTCCTATCTCATGTGGGAGCTAATAATATGGAACGCAGAGGTAGGGAGGCATGTGCAAAAGTCCAACCAATGGCCCGGTATTATTGATTGAACCATCATTTTTCCATTTCTTCTCTCTCGTGCCCAAACTGGTGGTCATCAAGTCTTTCCTCCTTGAAATGTCAGAAATATTTTTCTTCTATTTCTCTGTATTGTGACCTCTCATTCAAGATTTCTCCTTTTGATTTATTCCCCCCATTGAAATTTACTTCAAGATTACTACAACAGCCTTCAAGAGTTTTTCCCTATCTTCAACCTCTCTTCTCTCTCTTGTTCCAACTATTGCTAGATCAATTTTATTGAAATAGGGCCACATGATAATAATAATAATAAAATTATCTTGTTCTTGTCTTCCTGTTATACCTAATTCAAAACCTAGCTGTCAGGGCTTTCAGGAATGTGACTTCACTTGACAACGGGAAGATGCCATTCTTTATATGGGCCTTACTCATGTCTCTTTCTGTAGGATCATTTCCCATATGATGCTACTGTCCGCTACCCCATGTCCCTCACTTTCTTCTCAACCTGATACTTCACACCACCTTGTGCATCTGTCATTGTCTGGTTTTGTGCCCCTCACTGAGGTCAGGAAGCTTCTGTAGTGACTTAACATCTGAGCAGAATTACCACCACTTCTTCCTCTGGCTGGGAGACCTGCCCAGAGAACCTCTCTTGGAGTTCTTATATGTGCTTTTGACTGCTTTTTTGTGATTATACCGTGTCAATGGGGCTGGTTTCATGGGCCTGTGATTTTTGCAGTTGCCCACGGCTCCACACTCAGAGGGCCCTCCACTTGATTAATGTTCTGCTGTTGCTGTCTTGAAATTCTTAGTTTTTGAATGAGGGTCCCCACATCTTCATTTTGTAGTAGTCCCATGGATTATGTAGGCTGTTCTACATTGTAGCCTTAGTATTTATTTTGAGTTGTATTGAGTTAAGAGCTTTACAGGAGTTATCTTCATTATAATCAGATTCTAGTCACCCCGAATCCTCCAGTATTGAATGCTACATCTGAATCAATGGACTTTTAATTACAAAACAGCCAGAAAAAAAAATTGCAATAAGTACATACCTATCAATAGGGAACCCCTGTGCACTGTTGGTAGGAATGCAAATTGATGCAGCCATTATGGAAAACAGTATGGAAGTTTCTCAAAAAATTAAAACTAGAACTACCATATGATTCAGCTATTCTCTTTTTGAGTATTTCTAAAGAAAACAAAAACACTAACTCAAAAATGTATCTTCACCCCCATGTTTATCACACCATTGTTTACAATAGCCAAGCTATAGAAATAACACAAGTGTCTGTCAATAGATGAAAGGATAACAAAAATTTGGCATATGCAATGGAATGTTATTTATCCATAAAAAGGACATCTTGCCATTTTCAACAACATGGAAGAACCTTGAGGCCATTATGCTATGTGAAATAAATCAGAGAAAGACATACTGTATGTGTAACTTATATGTGGAATCTAAAACAAAAACAAAACCAAAAAACCCCAAATCATAGATTCAGAGAACAGATTAATTGATGGTTGCCAGAAGTGAGCAAAACTGGTGAATGGGGTTAAAAGGTACAAATTTCAGTTGAAAATAAGTCTGGAGGATGTTATGTATGGCATAGTGACTATAGTTAGTAATACTGTATTGTATATTTGAAAGTAGCTAAGAGTAAATCTTAAAAGTTCTTGTCACAAGAAAAAATTTAACTACGTGTGCTGATGGATGTCAACTAGACTTATTTTAGTGTTCATTTTCTAATATATACAAGTATTGAATTATTGTTGCACACCTGAAACTAATATAGTGTTATATGTCAATTATATCTCAATCAAAACATTTTAAAAATGTAAAAGAATCAAGGGTCTTTTTAGTTTTTTAAGCATTAAAATAAAATTATTTTAACTATCATCCTCAATCTTAACATGTTGTTCTATTTTCTACAAAATAACTCTTCTGTGATCCTATTTGAGCCTTGCAGTATTATTATGAAACAAGTCTACAAAATGTTTGTTGAGACTTAAATTGACAAAAACAATTAGAGACTTAAATTGACAAATACAATTAGAGACTTAGGAAACCTGATACTGCAGATCCTGTTGATATTGAGGGTGTTGTCCCTTATTTGAAACCCCACAAGAGAAATTGCATTCAGCTCTAGGTGCTCAGGGAGAGATTTATGTCACCTGACACATTAGCATGTTGTTTTTATTGACCACAAAAGCAGTGTAATTGATTGCGTTTCAACCGTAGTTTTAGTTGTCTAAAAGTTGCTAGTCAAGTTTGTATATCAGATTGTGTTCTCACTTCATCTTGGTTTTGATGTTCTAATTTTTATTTGCTCTTTTCCATATTTATCCATATTTTCATTTTATTATATGTATTAAAGTCATTTCAAAATTTACATGCCTGTCACATAGTAAATGCTAAATGAATATTTGATAAATGAGTTAGGCAGTATTCTATGATTTAATACATTCCCAAAAGTACATAAGTGTCACATATTGAAAGACAGATGACAAATATATAATGGTGAAGATAGTTATGTCTTCTGAAAACTACAAAATAATATAATATCTTTAATTATATTTTGCCTTTCAGATATAATCTTTGGTCATATAGTATCAGCATTTATAAAAGCCTTTTCATTTCCATTTCAATTGAACATTCTTAACCAGCTTAAGCCATCAGATTGAGACTAAAGAACCACCACTCCTACTGATTTCAATTTTTGTACTTTGCATCAATTACAAATTTATGATACCTACATTTCCATCACTTTCATAATATCTTTATTTTTTATTCTCCCTTCTTTAAAAGCATTCAAACAAAAGCAACAGCAATCACATTGCTCCATTGACAGACACCAAAAACTGAACTGTTGACTTGTATGCAGGCCACAGATGTTTAATTTCTATGTAGAATGCTCGATGTGAATCAGTAAAAGTTGTTTAAGTGTAAAAATACACACTCTTTGGAAGCAGGGTTGCATGAAAGTTCAGGAGCTCTTTGAAAATAATAAATTTAAGAAAAAACAAATAAACATCACACCTCATTTCCTTCCGCAAGTCCTCTTTGCCTTCCTCCTAAAAACTGCTCTCATCCTTCCTGAAACTCCCAAGGTTCACTTAGCACTTAATCCCTCTTCATTCGTTTTGCCCAGGCCTAGTTATGTTTCTCCAACCAGGACTGGGTCATACTTTTTTTTTATATATATATTAAGATATATTTCATACCACTTGACATAGTGTTAGGTACAGGACTGACTTATTTTTTGATTAACTATTTTGTACTAGGATAAATTTAGGGTGGAGGTGTGGTTATTGTGGGCATGGCAACCGATATAGACAACGCTATGTGTGTGTGGTCTTAGGAAACAGTTGAAAGTTGGGTTTGACTTTAGTGCTAGTGCATTTTGTAAATAGTAATGTATTCATATGTTGTAGTAGCACTAGTTGAATGCAATGAGGAGCTGTTTCAGTCCCTAAGTTTCTGAATACATGCTCAAACTTATTCTGATAATCAAGAAACTGTAAAATGAGCATAATCAAAAATGCTTTTCAGAATTAAGAGAATTCTCGCCATTTAATACAAAGAAGCATATCCAAAGGAACTGATCAAGCTGCAGTGTTGTACTCAGAGTAGCTTGAAAGATATTAGCAATGCTTATGTTTGTAGCATTTTATACAGTGGGTCTGTCTTGTAGATATTTGCTGTTTATGGATAGCAAATGGTATCTAGTGATGTTCCTGAAAAATTAACCAACAAGTTTCACTTACAGCAGGAAGCAAACAAGGAAGATATTAACATTCAGGATACACAGAACATAAAGCATAGGGATCTTTAATTCATGGATGAATGAAGATGGAAGCAACATGTTGAACATGACTTTTTCTTAGAAAGCGATTTCAGTATCATATATTATTAAGTTGATACATAGCAGCAGAGTTTCTCCTCAATTCTCTGGGCCCTACCAGCCTCCAGTGCATATTTAAGTAAAACACACACATATATAGACCTATATAAAGGTAAACTAAGAGGAGGTATCCTCCCCATTTATCAGGATAACTTAATTATGTTTTATTGGTAGAAAAATTCTTCTATTTGAAAAAAAACCCAATAATTTTCTGATTAAGCATATTTGAGGAATACTTCCACATTTATATTTAATGCAGCTCTAAGAGGATTTCATGCCTGTTCTCCCAGTGAAAGTTTCTATTCTGCAGGATTTGTATCAGAGATAATAATAGGATTAATTTGTACTGTATTTTAAAAATTCATCAAAGCATTTTCACATCCGTTCTCTCCTTTGATCCTTTCTACAACCCTGTAAGATGGGTTAAATGTGTATCCTAATCCCTTTTGACAAAAGAAGAAATTGAGGCACTGAGGGGTTAGGTGATCTGTTAGAGGACTTGCTCTAAGTGAGTAACAAACCTAAAAGTTGTGTACTGTGTCTCAAAGATTTTGTGCCCTTAGATCATAAAGACCACTTTTGAACATGAACACAGATTTATGTACCCCTGTATCCAGGTGCAAAGCAAAATCAAACAAGCAGCCTTTTTAAAAAACGAATGCTAGCCATAACTGGAGACTGCAAATCAGATCAGATGCGGGGCCCAGGAAATCTATTTGCATGGTTGAACATTCACTCATTCATTCATTCAATATTCTCTGAATTTTACCTTCAAATACTTCGCCTGTCTTCCTAATAGGTTGTTGGAGTTTTTCAAACTTATTAGTCTTATGACATAATTATTGGTAAAGTAGTCAAATTTATTGTTTTTTTCCTTATGTCTATCAGAAAAAAAACCTGCAGTCCAAATTTTTTAAGAATTCAAAAATGAAAGCTATTTCATTTCTTATAACAAAATAAAATTCTTGTCTAGAATCTATAAATGGATAATAAACGTAGGAGATGTTCAACATGACTCATAAATAAGTACAGATGAAGAAAACAAAGTACTATTTTTTTTTTACTCTTAAGTATATAAAAGGTAGAAAAATTTGATAAGTGACTTTTGTGAGAATGAGGAAAACAGGCACTTTTATGTACTGTTGGAAGGAGAATTATGGGTACAATGTCTTTGGTGAGTTTGACACTATTTCTCAAAAGTAAAAATGTTTGCACTCTTTTGATCTAGTAAAACTACCTCTCAAGTATACATAAATCTGTGAAACATGGATGTTTAAGAATATACATTGCAACATTGTAATAGGAATAAAAGGAGGACATCGAAATGTCTGTTTATAGGCAACTAGTTAAATTATGGTACACACATAAAAGGAATTATGTATCCATGAAAAATAATAATCAACACATGCTTAAATGGAATGATCTCCAAGGTGCATTAGACTACTAAATCTTAAGGTTTAAAGTAAAATTCGTATAATGTTCCCATCTGAGTATTAAAAAGGTGTGTAAAGGTGGAATGTACATATCTATGCTGTATACACACAGACTATTTCCATAAGGATAAAGAAACTATTAACTGTCATGCATTTGGGAAGGAAAACTAGAAGTTTGAAGTGGGAAGAGAATTAATTTTATATACTTCTCTACCACTTAAATATTTTTCAATGTGTATTATTTTCAATACACAATAGATAATTAAAAAGAATTTTAATGCTTAAAATAATAATTGGCAAATAGAGAACTGGAAGCTGTAAAATCTTCTCGAGTTTAGTTTGCACTTTTATTATGGTTTCAATCATATACAACTGATATAACAAGTCCACCTATATTTTCTTAAATATTACATGTGTTTCTACGATGATTCTATCATTTTTGTTTGAAAACTCATCATAAGTTTGGGAGGCATTATTTAGCAATTTCAGTCCATAATTCTCTAGTCTATCCATGTCAACTACAGGATTTTGATTGAGGCATAGGGTTTTCAAAATGAGAGAGTGTCAATTATAAGGGACCTCAGACATTTTATTATCCTACCTTGTTATGGAGATGAAGAAACTGAGACCCAGTAGGATGTGTTCCCCCCATGTTAATACATTTCACTCACATGGTGAAATTTAGGATTAAGTTAAAGTAAAATTTAATACTAAGTAAATTTGATATAATGATAGTCAGAGAACATGAATTATTCAAACCAACTCTACATTAGCTGGTTGTCCAGCCTTGAACAAGTCCCCTTTCCTCTCAGGCTTAAGTTCTTACAACTTGCAATGATTGCTTGAACCCAGTGAAACTGCATCTATTCCATTTTGACTGAAAACAATTTTAGAAATTCACCCATCAAGTCAGGACCTTAACTTTATTACTCTATAGCCTTGTATGTACCCCAGTTTTCCAAAATTTCTGGATCTATGTAAATGCTCACATTCACATTTAACACAGTCAAGCCATGTTAACATTTGTTTAGACAATTACCTTGAGCAGGACATTTTAGTAGTTCTTATAAACCCTTTGCTTGTTGAATATACATCTTCACCTCAAAATGCAAATACAACTCAAGTTCATGCGAAACTTCCTTTACCTCACAAATTGTCCAATGTCTTCTTATATTCCTTTATTGCTTAACATGGCTTGTTCCACAGCCAGAGTCTAAGTTTCTATTTCCCATTGCATGAACCTAATGAGCCCTAATGATTTTAACAGTGGATTCAGAATAACAGTGAAAAAAGATATTTCAGACTGAGAAATGTTTCAGATTGAGAAATGTTTCAGATTGTAATTCAGATCTAATATTGAATTTTCAGTTGGCAGAAAGTTGTAGTTTAGGTGGGATCAACATGAAAAACTGATACAGCAATGTCCCTCAGGCTGGGACATCGACGCACTGTGGAATGTGATTCTCTCCTCTCAAGAGAGAAGAGGATGGAAGTATCAACAGAATGTAGAAATGAACCCATGACTCAGCGATCAAAATCCCTTTATTTATTTGTCTCCTTAGGGAGACAAATCTAGGAATACCCAAACATATAACTGAGTCTGCAATTATCTGTGCTAATAAGTTCATTCATTCACAAGGATAATAAGAATTAAACTCTAATCTATTTCCATGTTTTTTGAGGAAGAAATTCTAGACTTTAATGTTTGGAGTATGCAAATATATATTCCTTTTCCTAAAACTAGGTCATTAAATAAAAAATTATTTAAAGTAGTCTATAGCCATGCTACCCTGAACAAGCCTGATCCTGTCTGATCTTGGAAGCTAAGCAGGCTTGGGCCTGGTTCGTACTTGGATGGGAGACCACCTAGGAAGACCAGGTGCTGTAGGCATAAAACATAAAAAATAAGGGATTGTAAAGTGACAAGGTCCTTGAGATCTGTGAGTTCACCCAAGAATTGCCTCACCTAAAAAATAAATTATTAAAAGTATATATATATACACACACACACACACACACACACACACACACACACACACACACATATACATACATACACACACACACACACACACACACACTCCTCAACATTACATTTGTGAATCTGCCATTTAACATAATCTCCCCCAAAATCTTGTAAATCTCTTATGATTGACAATCAACATCCTGAAGAGTTTAAAACATTCAGCTTTCATAATGGTACATTTAACCTCATATTGCTTTTCTATATGCAAAGCCCATTAATATACTTCTAGAAAATTTCTATCCAAACTCTTAATCTCATAATTTGTCTGCTTTTGATCTTTTATTGATGTTATGTGTTGACTTTGCTGTTCTAAATTGCATCACAATTTTGCTATTTTCCTGCAGGCAGAATTCACAGCCATGAGGGAGCAGTACATGCGAGGTGGGGAGGGATTTATCATCTGTTACTCTGTCACTGACCGCCAATCATTCCAGGAGGCTGCCAAGTTTAAAGAGCTCATTTTTCAGGTCCGTCACACCTATGAAATTCCCCTGGTGCTGGTGGGTAACAAAATTGACCTGGAACAGTTCCGCCAGGTGAGTGCCAATTTTATCTGTTAGCTTCTGTTGTTTCCTCTAAGGATACATAGTATCAAGTATGGTTGTTTTCCAAGGTTTATATAAAGAATTATGGGAAAGAAGTGATGTATAGGAATTTTATAAGACATTTTTGATGTCCTGGTAGAGACTGTTTCAGCCACCACAATATATCCCATTCCCACATACTCTTTTGCAGTGTCCTTATCTCAGTCCATCAGTAGGCAGAATGTTTTTCCCATTTTCTTGGATCTGGGCTAGTTTTATGACTTGTTTTGAGCAGTAGAATGTAATATAAGTAATGCTGTTTAACTTCTGAGGTTGAGTCTTAAGAGTTCAGCAGGTTCTGCCTTTGCCATTTGAAACACTTGATGTTGGGGTATACAACTAACTGCCATGTAGAGAAGACCTAAGCTAAGCACTCAGGAGAGCCAAGTGTACAATGCAATATCTGTTCACAACTGTTAAGGCATCACACATGTAGGTAAAGCCATTCTGCATGTTTCAGCACCAGCCAGCATCTGACTGCAACCTCACAAGTTAACCTGGCCAATCCACATGAAACAGAAAAATTTCCCAGCTAAGCCCTGTCTGGATTTCTGACCCACGGAATCCTGAGCAAATTGTTTAAACCACCATGTTTTAGAGTAATTTTTCCATACAGCAATAGTTAAAACAAAACCCTTCTCAACTTCCATAATCAGCAAGCTACTACTTCTCAGTTTTAATAAGAAATGACTCCTATATACCATCAGTTTGCTTCAAGCTGCTCCTGCTGTGTCATTGAGATCCCCAGTCTCACAATTTCTCCAATCAAAATTGATAATGCAGAAACTATGCCTCGTTTAGACTGAGATCTATTACCAGACTTCATGTAGTTCATTATAGTTTATTCCCATCTGACCACACGCTAACTATCAGGGCTTGGTGGGCAAACTATGATGGCCTGGTCTCTGAGATGTCCACAAGGTAATGATACTTCAGGTGTCCTTAGGTCTCTGAAGAGACTAAAAAACAAAAATCTACTTCAGAGACCAGACGAATCATTTCACAATTCCCTCGTTATGACTCATTTTTCACAAAGTTACATTGCTGAGAAGTTGTATGCAAATAAAATTTTTGTAAATAAAATTCTCTAAATCGAGTGGCTTAGTTGTAATTTGAGATGTTTTATCTTTATTTGCATTGACCTTAAATTTGAACTGGGTTTAAATAGATTGTTATTCCAATTAATGACTTATTTTTAAATTTCTTAAAGTAGCCTGCTAATAAAACCTTTTGTTAAGGTAAGAATTTTCAATAAAGCAATTACTTTTCTCCTACATTAAGTGTTTTATATATTTGGATTTTCATATCTAATGCATTTTAAGTTTTCTTAAAGTGAAAAGTTCTCATATGGAGCTAATGTTTATACATTTATGCCTAACACAGAAACACATGGCTCTAATTTAGTGCAATGTATTTTTGTGATGACTTTTTCTATTTTATTTCAAAGTCTAAGCATCTTAAAGTAGCAGGTATTTCTTAGGAGCTACATTTTGTCTCCTCTGCACCTGTTCTTCTGTCTTGCTTTGTTGTTTCTCTTTCTCCTAAGCAATGTTTAGTGTAATATGGTTACATTATTATGGGATACAAGTTCAAGTTTTTCTCACCAGCTAAATATGAATCTATTCTCAGATACTTGACAGAAAGAAGAGAGATATAGCTCTAGTGGTGAAAACTTCAGATACTCCTCTGAACAGTGGTGGGGGGGCTTTACTTTTTTGTTTTGTTTTGTTTTAGGACTTCTAGGAAGTAGCATGAGGGAGCATCCTGAGATGGAAGTGTACCGTCAATGTCCACCTTTATTGGAATGAGCAGTGATGTGAATCACAAGCATCACAAATGTCTAAATCAAATACCAAAAAAGACATAAAACTGTGTGATTATGCAGATTTCACAGACTTTGCCTTTTGAATAAAAGCAAGTAAATAAGATAGTCACAGAAAGGGCAAGAACCATGAAAACTCAAATTACAATCTTTTTAAAAATGTTCATGTATCAAGGTCTCAGTGATGAAGTGATGTGCAAATCTGGCTTCTGGATGTGGTGTTTGTGATGGAAATAATTATTCCTATAATTGTAGAGTGGTTTTCCTTTTCAAAATGTTTTCAACTTACACTTTTAATCCTATAACTGTCCTGTATAGAAACAAACATATGATGGATGAGGACATTTGATAAGTGAATATACTGACAGAAATTGACTTTGATAAACAATTGATGTTCATGACAAAATTAAAACTAAAACCCAGGTCATGTGTACTTCTTTCGTTATATCAGTATTTAAAGGTTAGGTCTCTGTTTTTTGTTTGTTTGTTTTTTATCTAAAACAAAAACAAAGATGCTGACACTTGCATACTTTATAGCTCAGAGGATTTTTGTGAAGATTCCTAGAGTAATAAAGTATCAAGGAGCTGGAGAGAAATTACGGGGTGCTTTGATTTAGCGCTGACAGAGAAGTAAGATTCTCACTCAGCAGCATTTCCTCCTTGGTTTATACTGAAAAAGGTTGAAAGGAAAACTATTTCTTACCATTTTTATTTGGTAGGGTAAGACAGCAGCTGCATTCTTTACGTGTTTTGGTGAATCCCCAGTCCCTTTCTACCAAGAAAAATAAATGATTTTTAGTGCTTAATGTTTTTATCATTTCTTGCTTTGAGCTAATGTGTCAACGGGCTTTGTTTAAAGTAATATTTTATCTGGGAACAATAGTCATTTTGATGCTGATGATGTTGATGCATTTAGTTATTTGGAAGGCTCTGTTCCAGGCACTTAATGAACATAACTGTATTTATTCCTTCCCATGAATAGGCTCCTTTATGATACCTATTTACCTAAGAGTCAACTGACTCTTTAATACATTCAGTAACTTGCTCAAGGTCACACAGCTCCTTAGAATTGAGAGGCAATACCCAGTGTATTCTGATTTGAAATCTCACTATGTTACACTGTTGGCCTGCAAACCATTGTTATTTTTTATGAATTGGTTTTTCCATATCAGCTTCGGGATCTTAGCATGCTCCTCAGAGAATGGAATATAAGTAATTGTGTTTTATTGGCAAGTCAGAGCAGGAAGGATCAGAGTAATTCTTTAGATGTAGAGTGAGGTGCTTCGGGACTTGGACAAGACAGGAATAGTCAGAAGTTGGAGGGATGAGTGTGAGGAAAAATAGAAGAAAAGAAATGAGGTTCGAAACTACTGAAAAGTGCTGTTTTCTAATCAGCTGAACAATTTTGTCCGAAGTGCATCCAGGCTACCCTAAAGCCTTTTTAAAATTCTCAGATATTAAGCCCCTGGGTTTCTGTGGTCTTTGTCCCTATTTATCATGTCTTCTATTGTAACACTGGGGAGTGGAAGGGGATAATTCCTGTTTTTAATTTTTGCAAAACCCTGACCCACTGTGCAAATAAAAGTAGTGCTATGAATGGAATGAGTTCCAGGGATTTGGGAGCTAGATTAGAAAAGTTTTACGTCAGTTGCAGACCACAAACTGGTTTTATCCTGAATATAGACCACAAGAAACCCCTCAGTGCTGACAGTTTAATTGCAGCTTAATACTCAGCTTGAAGCCTTGAAACTCTGCTTTCCACAGACTGAGTAACTCTTCAAGTGCTGACTGGGGATCCTATAAGGCCCTTTGTTTATTCTTCAGTGAGATAGCTAAAATGGAAATGGTTTGATTCCTTTACTGACAGGGGCATATGGAAGCTGTGGGAATCGAGAATCTCTGTATTAAGAAAAATAACATCTATTTAGAGTTATGTCAAGCATCTACTTTTATCTGCAGAATGGTGGCAGATTTGGAGCTCAGTAAAGGAATGAGTAAGCCAGTTTAAGGACTTTCCATTCTCCTCAGGAAGGATCTATACATGTAGACTAGGCGTAAAAACATACTAAACAACAAAACTAAATATTGAACAATATGCAACATGCATAACTGCAACTGTCCTTTCTATAGCATTTTCTTTCTATGCTATTTAATTAAAAATGCAAATACATTCCAGTTAAGATGGAAAACAAAACAGAGCTTAGAGATTTATGTAAATTATCTAAACTGGTAAGTTGTGGAACTGGAATTTGAACCCAAATCAATTTTCTGACACCCCTTTTTTTGCTAACATTTTCTCATTCAATATATTTGCCAAATATTTAATAATCGTTCAATAAGTATCAGGCACTTTTTTAGAATTGGGTTGTTTATGAGTTGAATGTGACAGATAAAAACTATCTGTAAGAATCTGAAATTATAGCATAGGAAACAGATAATGAACAATTTGTGTACCAAGTGCACACTGCAAAAAATAGTGCTATGAATAAAATTACATACATATACATTCATACGTGTGTGTGTGTGTACACACATATATTCATTTGAAGATAAATTATTCCAAACATTTAAGCAGGCATGAATGCATTTTTATTGTCAGGCTAGCTGTTGTGTGGGGCAAGAATGAAAACTGCAGGACCATGTAGGAGACTTGGTCATCAGGATGAGGAACGATGGTAGCTTTGGTGAGAGCAATAGCACTAACTATTCAGATTCCATACTCAGGCAGCAAACTGACTAGATGACAGGTGACAAAATTATACTGAGGTGTGGAGACCTTTCACATAGGAACAAACTGCTATATTCCTCAGTGGTACTTGAGGTCATCATTGTATTATCACATAATACAGTGGGTGTCTGTGATGGACTTCTCAAGACATAGTTAAAAAACAATTTAGTAAATATACTTTAGAAAGTAAAAAAGCATATGATCAAAAGTATCAGATAGTCGTGAGTTGAATCTTTACTGAGATAACTGCTGTATTCTTGGACAAATTAGTGGAAGACATAAGATGTAGATCCAATTTCTCCTTCAGAGAAGTACTTCCTGAACAGCACAGTAGTAGGAGGTTTAGTCAGTAGACATTTTCCAGCTATCAAAGGTTTCAGAGTCAGCCTCAGCTACACAGTCTCCTTGCCTGAGGTCATACCCTTCCTGGAGAAACCCATTTCCAGTGAGGTCCAGCCATTGCAGCCCAGTGTGTGACACTGTGATAGACAAATCTTGCTCCACATCAACCTCCTGGCTTGGCACAGACTTTGTGGAGCTTGTATTGTCATTCAATTTCTCTCTCTGCTCAATCTTGCTTCATTCTTCCTTTCATAAATGTTGATCTCTAATAATATTATATACCCCAAATTCTATCCCACTGTCTGCTTCTATAAAATGGGAATAATACCTCTCATAGGTTATTGGGAGTGTTGGATGAAATAATGTTGGTAGGTGATCTAGCATATTGCTTAACACAAAGTAAGGACTCAATAAATATTAGGTACTACAATCCTTATCCTTCCCCTGAATTGTTGCAACAGGTTTTAGTTTATTATGCTGCTAATCTGCTTTTCACAAGTTAGAAATTAGCAGATCAAATGTATAAAAATTGTGTGAAAAGGAAGAATAATTAAATCTAGGTGAAGGCCTAGAGAGCTCTCTGAAAACAAAAGTATATAGGCTTCAGTGCATAGATTATTTAAAATCAGTTTTTAAATTATTTTCTTAATTTTCAGCTGAGAAATATTTCTGAAGTAACCAAATTCTGAATAGAATTTTGGAGAAATCAGTGCTTTCTTTCTTTAGTTCATGAACTAAATAAAACTATATGGAGATAGATGAGAAGACATAAAAAATTATTAGCCATTCCAGAAAAGCTATGCCATTTTTTCCATGTATGGACAAATTCATTCTGGTTGATACCTGTGGTTCTCAAAGTGTGGTCCCCAAAACCAGAACTATCAGAATCACCTGGAAACTTTGTTAGCAACACAAATTATCGGGCTCCATTCTCATCCTACTAAATTAGAAACCCAGAAGGTAGGGCCTAGCAATCTATTTTGACAAATTCATTGCATGATTCTGAAGCAGCCCCAAATTAGAGAACCACTGGGCTAAAATACAAATGAAAGGCCACGAAGAGTAATTTTATACTTTAGGCCCTATAAGAGCACCCTAGATTCTATAAGCGTTTCATTTTATTTCTTATTTTTATACTGATTTTTCCTTTATTTTTAATTTAAAAAATTTTTTTATTATAGTTGGCATACAATGTTAGTTTCAGGTGTATAAATCTCATACCCATCTGACAAAATATAGTTATTACATTATTCCCTATATTCCTTATGCTATACTCTACCCCATGACTATCTTGTAACTACCAGTTTGTACCTCTTAATGCGCACCCCCTTCACCCATTCCCCACACTAACCCCCTATTCAACAACCATCAAAATGCTCTCTGTATTTATGAACTTATTTCTGTTTTGTTTGTTATCCTGTTCTCTGGATTCTACACTAAGTGAAATCATATGGCATTTGCTCTTTCTCTTTCTACTTACTCCATTCAGCACAATACTTTCTAGGTCAATAAATTTTGGTGCAATGGCAAGTTTTAATTCTTTTTCATGGTTGAGTAATATTTCTTTTTATATATGTATCACCTTTTTATCCATTCATCTCTTGATGGACATTCAGGTTGCCTCCATATCTTGGTTATTGTAAATAATGTAGCAATAAATATATGGATACACATGTCCCTTTGAAGTAGTGATTAGAGTTTCTTTGCATAAATACCCAAAAGTCGAATTTCTGGATTCTTCTTTGTTTTTGTTATAGCCTTTGTTTTAATGTCTATTTTGTCTGGTGTAAGTATTGCTACTCCAGCATTTTAAAATTTTCATTTTCATGAAATATCTCTTTTCACCCCTTTACTTTCAGTTTGCATCTTTTGATCTGAAGTGAGTCTCTTGTAGACAGCATATGTAAGGGTCTTGTTTTATTATTCATTTTCTTATTCATTTCATATGTCTTTT
Organism: Eidolon dupreanum; assembly: GCA_028627145.1. Lineage (NCBI taxonomy): Eukaryota > Metazoa > Chordata > Mammalia > Chiroptera > Pteropodidae > Eidolon > Eidolon dupreanum. The sequence continues at coordinate 68,616,626 of CM053504.1, read as the reverse complement.
GATTGGAGGACTTAATTCATTACATTTAAAATAATTGTTGATAGATATGCAGCTATTGTCACTTTATTATTCACATTTTTGATGTTTTTTCTCTTCTTAAAGAAGTCCCTTTAATATTTCTTTTACTACTGGTTGGTGGTGATTAACTCCTTTAGCTTTTTCTTGTTTGGGAAGCTATTTAGCTGTACTTTAATTCTAAATGATAGCTTCGTTGGGTAGGGTAATCTTGGTTGTAGGTCCTATCTTTTCATCACTTTGAATATTTCATGTTAATCCCTTCTGGCCAATAAAGTTTCTGTTGAGAAGTCAGCTGACAGTCTTATGGAGGTAGATCCCTTGTAGGTAACTGCTTTTCTTTTGCTGCTTTTAAGATTCTCTCTTTGTCTTTAAACTTTGGCATTTTCATGATGATGTGTCTTTGTGTGGGCCTCTTTGGGTTTATCTTGTTTGGGACTCTCTACTCTTTTGGGTTTGGATGTCTACTTCCTTCATTGGGTTAGGGAAAGTTTCATTCATTATTTCTTGAAATAGGTTTTCAATTCCTTGCTTTCTTTTTCCTTATGGTATCCCTATGACGTGAATATTGGTACACTTGATGTTGTTATCCCATAGGCCCCTAAAACTATCCTAATTTTTTTGATTCTTTGTTCTTTTTGCTATCTTAATTGGGTGTTTCCTGCTATCCTATGTTCTAAATTGTTAATTCAATTCTCTGCTTCATCTAATCTACTGTTGATTTTCTCTAATGCATTCTTCATTTTAGTTATTCTTAGTTTTTGACTGGTTCTTTTTTGTTTTCTCTCTCTGTTTTCATGTTTTCTACCTCTATGTTGAAGTTCTCATTGAGATCATTGAGCATCCTTATAACCAGTGTTTTGAACTTTGCATCTGGTACATTGTTTGTCTCCATTTTGTTTGGTTCTTTTTCTTGAACTTTGTTCTCCTTTCGTTTGAGGCATGTTTATTTGTCTCCTCATTTTAGTTGCCTCCATGTGTTTATTTCTATGTGTTAGATAAAGATGCTATGTCTTCCATTCTTAATAGAGCAGCCTTCTGTAGTTAGTAGCTTTGCTGTAGGGCCCAGTGATGCAGTCACCTTGGTTACCTAAGCTAGGTACTCCAAGTGTGTCCCTTTTGTAGATTGTGTGTGTCCTTCTGCTGTAGTTGAGCCTTGGCTACTATATGCATGCTAATGGGAGGGTTTGACCTCTGGACCAATTGGTTGTGAGGACTGACCATGACTACAGTGGAGAAGCTATTATGCAGAGGATGACCCTACAGAGCAGGATTTGTTTTGTTGGGGTTCTGGTGCCTGCTGAGTCTGTTCTTTGGGTGTGTTGTATGCAGAGTAGCTGGGAAGTCTGAAGCTGACTACCAGATGTGCTGGCCTTGATGCCTCCTGGGAGGTGCTCTGCCAAAGGCCATAATCAGGTGCTGCCTGTGCCCTGCTGTGGCCACCTGACATAAGTCATAAAGCAATCCACAGATGGTCACCTCCCATACTGAGTTTAGAGGTACCTGGGAAACGCCAAGCCTTGAACTGAGGTTGGCTGCTGCTAGTGCTGGGCTTAGGGCAGCTCAGCAAGAGGTATGGAGCATGACGAGGCCAGATGCTGCTTGTCTGAGGTTTGTGAACCTTTGAGAGATTTTAGAAAAGTTCATAGCATGAGCTAAGGCCGTTTATATGGAAAAGCCATTACAAGTGGCTTAGTGGGCCAGCAAGTTTGGTGGGCCGGGGTTTCAGGGAATCACCAGGGCAGGGCTAACAGTGTTAGCCAGGTTGATTGTGACTCAGGCGTGGCACCTGCCCGCATCTGCACCATGGGCTGGAGAAGGGCTCAACAAAAGAACAATGGCTTCTGTCAGTACTTCTGTCTGGGAGAATGCTGTCCTGAAGCCATTCAATTACTCCCCATGTGTTCCTAGTGCCTTTTGAGATGCTGCCCCAGCACTGGAGCTCAGAGTGGGTGAGTCAAACAGCCAAGTAAGTCCTTGCAGGTACCCTTTAAGAGGAGCACCTAGGACTCCCATAGCCCTCCATCTTTCTCCATCACCATATCCTCTGGTTTTACAGCCAGAAGTAAGGAGACTTCTCTTTTATGTACTGGAACCCTGGGCTGAGGAGCCTGGTGTGTGGCTGGGACCCCTCACTCCTCAGGGTGGGCCTCTGCAGCTGATACATCCCTCCTAGTTTTCAACTGCCATATGAGGGTGTGGGACTAGCTCATTCAGCATCTCCATCCCTCCTAGCAGTCTCAAGGTGGCTTCTTCTGTACGCCCTTAGTTGTAGGACTTCTGTTCAGCTAGAATTCAAGTAATTCTCAATGACAGTTCTGTAATTTAGTTGTAATTTTGATGTGGTTGTGAGAGGAGGCAAGCACAGCATTTACCAAATCCACCATCGTGACCGGAAATCTCCCTTATAAGCATTTTGAAGGTCAAAAATAAAATATTTGTGACCTAAAAGAAAACACACATACATACTTAAAATATAATTTTTAAAATAAAAATTAATGCTTGTATAAAAACAAATGATAAAAATATTACAGATTAAATCCAGTTTTTCAGGCAAAGGTGTCATTAAAAAATCTACAATTCACTGTATATATTGTGCACCTACAACTAAATGTATTTCTATTTGGCAGTTTCATATTTCATTGGAACAGGTTGTATCTGCTCAGTTTGAACTGACATCATGATTATTTGCTTCCCTTTCTTATTTAATTGCTCTAAATTGATCTCTTATAATTTTTCAAACTAATCACTTGAGCTTCCTGAAAGGAAATAAATATCAAGTGGATGAAGTTTTAAAATGTTTGTTGGCTTATCCAAGATTTTAGCTCTCTACACCCTTTCCTACATATCTTACCAGGCCAAACTCTGATATTTGTAAGATTTTTTCCTCAATTCCCAGACACTGTACCCAATAAGTCAGTGTGTGTGTGTGTGTGTGTGTGTGTGTGTGTATGTGTGTGTGCAGTTACATGTATAGTTGTAGGTATCTTCGAGACCAAGGCAATTCTGCAAATCCAAAAGACTGATATCTACAGGTTGAATTATAAGTATTCTGAAAGAGGAGCACTTGCTGTTTGCACATCGGGAACTTTTTAATGTCATTGAACCACATGTTTAGGAAATTACATAATTTCTTGCTCTTAAATGTCTCATTTTGAAATAATTATAGAGGCATAGGAAATGGCAAATAAATGTGTAGAAAAGCTCATGCATACTTCCATTAGCATCCCTATTGTTAGTATCTTACACAATTATAGAATAATATCAAAAATAAGAAATTGACATTGGTTCAGTCCACAGAGTTTATTAAATTTCACCAGTTATACATATACTCATTTGTGTGTATATGTGTATAATTCTGTGCAATTCTATCACATATGTAACTTGCATATCTACCACCACAATCAGGATACTCAACTGTACCATTACCATAAGACTTTCTCATGTTACTCCTTATAGTCATATCCATCCCCTACCCACCCCATTCCTTAACCCCTGGTGACTATTAGTCCAACAGTCCATTTTCATCTTTATTTCTTGATTGTTACATATGTGGAATCATATGCAACCTTTAGAGATTGGCTTTTTTCATTCAGCATTAAATCCTCAGATACATTTAAGTTTATGTGTATTTCAATAATGTTTTCCTTTTTATTATTGAATATCATTTTGATGTACAAATTTTGTTTTTCCATTCATCCTTTAAAGACATTTAGGTAGGTTCTAGTTTTCAGTATAAATAAAGCTGCTATGTATATTCAAATACAAGATCTTGCATGAACATGTCTTTAATTCTCTGGGATAAATGCCCAAGAATAAAACTGCTTGGTTTAATGATATGTCCATTTTTAGTTTTGAAGAAAATAACAAAGTATTTTTCAGAGTAGCTGTACTATTTTACATTCTCACTCTTGCCAGCTTCATGGTTATCATCATTTTTCATTTTAGATGTTCTGTTAAGTATATAGTAATATCCCATTACAGTTTTAATTTGCCTTTCTCCAATGACTAATGACATTAGGCATCTTTTCATGTGTTTATTTGCCTCTATATAGCCTCTCCAGTGATATGTCTTTGCATGTCCTTTGACTATTTTATAGCTGGATTTTTTTTTTAATACTGAGTTTTGAGAGTTCTCTGTATATTCTACATTCGAGGCCTTTGTCAGATATGTGATTTGCAAATATTTTCTCCCAGTCTGTAATTTGCCTTTCATTCCTCTTAACAGAATTTTTTAGAGAGCAGTTTTTTATTTTGATGAGGTCCAATTTACTGATTTTTTTTCTCTTTTGAATCATGATTTTGGTATCAAACTGAAGAACACCGCTTAGTATTAGGTCCCAAAGGTTTTCTCCTATGTTCACTTTCAGAACTTTTACATTTATGTTTAAGTACATGATCCATTTTGAATTTTTTTTATAAAGTGTTCTTTTATTTTTCTGATGCTGGATGTTTAATTGCTCCAGTGCCATTTATTGAAAAGCCTCTTCTCTATTGAAACGCTTTTGCACCTTTGTTAAAATTACTTAGTTATATTTGTATGGATTTATGTTTGAGTTCTCTATTCTGTTCCATTGATTTATGAGTCTATCCCTCTGTCAGTAATACTCTCTGCCAGTACCAAACTGATTTGATTACTACATCTATGTAATAAGCCTTAACATTAAGAATTTTGTTTTTCTTTTTAAAATTTATTTTGGTGATTTTAACGTCTTTCCTTTCCATATGAATTTTACAAATTTCTCTGTAAGTTGAGATTTTGATAGAAATTTATTAAATCTATAGGTTAATTTATGGTAAATTAACATCTTTACTATGTTGAGTCCTCCAAACCATAAATAGGATATGTTTCTCCAAATATTTCACTCTTTTTTTATTTCTTCATCAGCATTTTACAATTTTCATCATGTAGATATACTGTAGATGACAAGTTCATACCTAAGTATCTAATTTTCTTTGGAGCAATTAAAAAGAGTATTGTGGTTTTATAAATTTCTGTTTCCAATTGTTCTGTCACTATAGTGAAATTCAATTGATTTTTGTATATAAATATTGTAGCTTATAACCTCACTGAACTTATTAGTTCTCAAAATATTTTATAATTTTCTTGGGGTTTTCTGTATAGAAAATCTTACCATTTGCAAATAGACAGTTTCATTTCTTTCTTTCTAGTCTGTATGCTTTTAATTTCCCTTTCTTGCCTATTGCAATGGCAAGAACTTCCAGAACTATGTTACGTAAGTGTAAGAAAAACAGACATCCTCGTAATTCAGTCTTAGAGGGACAGCATTTGGTCTTTCACTAATATGATTTTAGCTATAGTATTTTTTATAGGTGTTCTTAATGATATAATACTATAGGATTGAAGAGTTGACCAGTTTTTTTTGTAATTTTCTTTGGGTCAATATATAAGATGGTTTCATTAAGAGCATGTGAGCATATGGTTATTAAATTTTCCAGATTGCTGCTTTTTCTACTTTTGTGTCCTCTTTTTTACTACTTTATACCTCAAATTCTATTACTATGCCTTCTTTTTAACTTATCTTCTTTATTTCTTCTGTCATTTTGCTTAAATTGTCCTTTTTGTAAGTAGCACAAAAAAGATTTTGTTTTCATTTAAAATCCAACTTTATGGACTTAATGACAATGTTAACCATTTGCATATTTTATAATTACAGATACACTGAGATTTATTTAGTGATTCCTATTTCTTTTTCTTTGTTTCTCTTTTAATACATTCCTGTCTTTAGTTAACAATTCTTTGTTTTTTTCTATCCCTCATATTGTTTAGAAGTTATAGCTTACATTTTTATTATTACTCTCCAATTTTTCACAAACATATTTATCTTTATTTTGTCTTAAAAAAATCCAAAATTATTAAGTGTTTTTATTCTCTTGTCAAACAAGGCATTAGCACACTCCAGTTGCCCTGTAATTTTTTCCACTCCCATATTTCATTTAGTTATTTAGAATTCTACTTCCATGTTTTAAAACTCTGAAATAGTTGACATAACAGAATTATGTAAATCATCATGAAATATATACTAAATGCACATCTATCAACTCTACATCCAACTTAAAAATTAGAACATTCTCAGTACTACTGAAGTCCCTATGGGCCTCTCTGTGACTGCATTTTCCTACTGTTCTTGTCTGAATTTATATTCATAATAATTTGTTTTAATTTAGACTCTTACTACATGTCTATGTACTAATCATCATTATGATACATTTATATATATTTTATAGGTAGAAAAACATAAAGGCCAATGGTTCTCAAGGGTCCATTTACATTTTTAAAATTATTGAAGACTCCTGAGGAGCTTCTTTTTGAGTCAGATCTATTCATATATTTACCATATTAAAAACTACACAGAACTATTAATTTTATTGTTATTTATAAGTCATTTAAATTAATAACAGTAATTAATCTCAGTAACAAAATTTTAAAATGACAACAACCTATATTCCCCCTCCAAAATTAGTAATAGAGTGACATTAGTTTTTAATGTTTGCAAGAACCTTTAATGTCTGGCCTAACAGAAGACAATTGAATTCCCATATCTGCTTCTTTACTAAATCTGAAGTAATCACGTTTTGGTTAAAGTACATTAAAAAAAATCCAAGCTCAGAAAAGTGAAGATATTTTCAGAGCTCTTCCAGATACTTGTAGCCATTCTTCTTTGAAAATACAGAAAAATTCAAGGGGTATTTCCTTAAAATGTAGTTGCCATCTGGACTTTAAAGCCATTTCTAATACTCTCCTACCTTGAAATTTATTAGTTTACCTTGTATTTTGAATGAACCTTTTACCAGAATATGCAGGGTTTTGTAACATCATGCATTGTTCTTTGGAAAATATTAGTTCACATATTTTTCAGATCTCCCAAATGATAACATGTTGCATTGTACAATATCAAAATATCAAGTTCATTAATTTAACTATCAATCTTATTATAAAAGCTTTTTTAGAACTGTTATAATTTCTGAATCCAAAATTCTAATTTTTGCTTGAAAGCTCAAATTTTATTTGCTACAAATACTGTCAGCTATTTTCCTTGAAATAATGATTCATTTCCTTAATTGTCAAGATAATGTATGCCAAGTACTCAAATCTGAATAACTATGATTTATCTATTAATCATTCTTTCAAGCAAAAAACAGTTTTCCATAAAAATGTGACTAGTTCAGCTTACCAATTCTGTAATTACTTAATTCAAGACAACCAATGTACATTGGCAGAACTGCTTTATTCATATTTCTCATTTCATTACACAGAATATTAAAAAGATGTGAACTCAAAGGTCAATATTTAATGAAATTAATAATGTTTATTGTTTCAGTACGTTTATTCTTAAACTGCTGTTCTTTATCATGTGAGCATGTAGCAGCAAAGAATACAATATTACTAGTTCGCTTTGGTGCCACTGCCTTAATTTACACTAAAGTACCAGCTATTTTACTCAGTAATGTTTTTGCATCATCAGTACAAATGCCAGCACAGTGAAAAAAAAAAAAACAAATAAAATCTTAATGATATAAAAGGCGTTTTGACCTCAAGAATCTGCTGAGTCTTGGAAAATCTTGGGAAGCCCAGAGTTCTATGTTTCATATTTGAGAATCACTGTTAAAGGTATGCGTTCTTTACTTTCTGTCTATTCCTTGCTATCTTTTCTGTGATATAATTTCATATTTTTTTGGTTTCACTAACATCTTCAAATTTTTTCTTTCCTGTCTAGCCCTTCTATTCATCTTACAAAGCTGAATCTCTATCATCCCCACATACCTGAAATATTGTCAACATTGATCCTAAATAAAAGAGAGAATTGTTTAATAGAATATTTATCTTTCTAAAAAAACTTATGGTAGAAATTTAAACCCAGGAGATGACAATATGGTATTTAGATACAGTCAATACCAACAAACGAAACTTTCACTAAAAGGTATTCACAGGTGTGCTTTTTAGCTTTTTTCTTACTGAATGCTATTGTATGGAGAGACCATGCAGTGCTAACTTGGCACGTACTAAAAGTAATCATTTATACCTGGAGATTAGCTTAATTTCAATAGGTGCTTATATTTCCTTCTGTCATGGCAGGGACTACTAACCAGATTTCCCATTTAAAATCTTAACTCTAAGGATAAACCCCAGGGACATCATCTTAATTTTAAAACTCATTAAGTAACTGTATGGTATCTGTCACATAGGAGATATTGTAATGATATCTTCCACCTAAGAGAAGCAAAAATTTCCCACGAATTATAAAGCATTAAATTGTGTAAAATAAAAAGTACCTCATTAAAAATAAATTATCTTAAGTTTCTTAATCAAGATTAATTAAGACATGTACTATATGCTCTGTAAATACTAACTGATTATTAAATATTACTAGGATTTAGTTACTAATTCTCTTAGTTTCTGGTTGTTCATTTTCATTAATTTCATTAATTCAATTTCATTAATTGTTTTGAAATTGTATAGTTTTATATTTATTGGCCTAACTTGCTCAATTTAATAATATATAGGACTATATGTAGTACAATGATGAGGAAATATGTACTGTTACTAAAATTTTTTAGATTGTAAATCTGTTAAATGGTGCTACAGATTTTAATGATTTAAAGTAATCTAAATGTGTTATGGAAAGTAATCTAGATGTATTATAAGAGTACAGAATCTCTTTGCAATAATGATTTTATTTATTTATTTTGGGATATATACCTACAAGATGGATTGCTGGATCATATGATAGTTCTATTTTTTATTTCTTGAGAATCCTCTCTGTTTCCATAGTGGCAGTACCAGTTTCTATTACAAACAAAAGTGTACCCATGTCCCCTTTTCTCCACATCCTTAGTAGTATTTGTTGTCTCTTGTCTTTTTGATAATAAGCTTTCTAATGGGTGTGCTGTGACACCTCACTGTGGTTTTGATTTGTGTTTCCCTGATGTTAGTGATGAGTACATTTTCATGTACCTCTTGGCCATTATTATGCTTCTTTAGAAATAAAGCTATTCAGGTCCTTTGGCCATTTTTAAATTGGGTAACTTGGTAGTTTTTTTGTTTGTTCATTTGCTATTGATATGTATATTTTCCATATGAATCCCTTATTTGTATATGTGGTCTGCAGGCCTTTTCCTTTTGTTGATGATTTCCATTTCTGGAAAGAAGCTTTTTAGTTTGATGTAGTCCTAATTGTTTGTTTTTGCCAAAATTGACTTTATGTTTGTTGTCAACACCAAAAAATAATTGCCAAGACCAATGTCAAGGAGTTTACCCTCTTTTTTTTCCCTAGAAATTTGTTTCCAATCATATATTCAACTCTTCAATGTATTTTGAGTTGACTTTTTTATTCTTTTGCATTGAGCTATCCAGTTTCCCAGTGTCATTTATTAAAGACACTATCCTTTCTCAATTGTATCTTCTTGTTTTTGTTGAAAATTAATTGACTATATGTGCCTTCTTACAAGTAATGTATGAAAATGACTTTTTAAAAATGAAAAAAATACCAGTAAATCTAAAGACTGTCTTTGATTGTCTTATACTGTGCCTACCCCATCCCCCATCATTCTGGTTCCCATCCCAGAGAAAACCACTGTTATCAGTTTGAGGTGTTCCTTTCTAGACCTTTTTGTATACCTTTTCATGCTTTACTAAATACACATCGTTTCACAAATTGCTTCTCCATCTCTACATTGTGACTGAGAGTTCTCTTTATGTCAATTAATAGAGACCTCAGATTTTGCAATTGATAGAAGAGGCAATGAGACTTAACAAGGGCAAACAGCACTCCTAAGATCATACATCTATTTAGTGAAAATCCTGGACAAGAATCCAGGTTTTATGATTTTCAGTTAAAGCCCTTCACCTTTCAGATGTAATCAAAAGAATCCAATAATATTATTCCATAGAATTTTTTACTTTGGTGTTACAAACATGGTTACCTTAATGTTGAATTCTGTGCTCAGACATCCTTCTATCCCCAAATGATTCAAATCTAGAGACTGACAAACATGAAGTAAAAATATGTCTTTGAATGGAATTCAATTAGAACTGAAGATTGTAATGTTAGAAATGAAAAATGTTTCATTTTCAGAAAATTCCAGTTCAATAGCAAGAATCTAAAATATATGTTTATCATCCTCAATGTCAAAAAGTAGGGAAAATTTTATTTGATGTGAAGCCTTTAATTGGTAACAATCACTAACCGTTGCAAACAATGTAAAGGGCATAATTGATGGTCTGAGTATTCTGAAATAAGACAATGTAGTTTTGGATGAAAAAAGAAGTACTAAATAGAAAATCATAAAGATTGAGGTGTGGCAAAAATGGTTGGAGAGAAATTCCACATTTACATCCTATATTTGATTGAGTGAGATTAAAATGCCAAAGCTTAATTCCTCATCATAAAATTATCTGCAGATTTCCTATTTGAGGATAAGGGGGAAGCTCTCTCTCTTCTTCCCTTTACTTATACTTGAGTCTTCCTCACTCAAACCAGAGTATACATAACCTGAGAAGAGATTAAATAAACACCTGCATTTGTTGTCATGCTAGTTACTTGGAGTGGTAAAACCAGAAGTCATTCAATCCCTGCCTAACACTGCTTCTCTTTTCAAAGAGCAATTTTGGTTAGTGTCTGAACATATATAACCTGGCTTCTAAATGCCCTTCAAAAATATACCTATTACCTATGTACAGGAAATTATCACCTTCCAAAAAGTGTGATTGCCTTATTATACCACAGTATCATTTTTTCTACATAGAACACTGTAATTTTATATAAATTATAATTGTAAATTGTCTTAATTTTTACTCTACTAGGCTGCTCATTTTATTTCCTTTATTGATTTCATAGTCTATTATTTACCATTTTCAGATATATTCAAGATGTATTTTATTATCACAATTCAGCTCATATACCAATTGAACTTACTATTTTATCAGTTTTTCTGAACATTTAAATGTGGCTTTGCTAATAACCATTTTGTTCTTAACTTACTCCTTCAGGAAGCAGGGAGATTCTCTTGTGACCACTGTATGCTGCTTTCTTAGATAAGTTTTTCTTTACTGGAGATTGAAGTCTTTCCATGTGTCTTGCTGATGATTAGGTTCCCAATGGTTTTCTGTTGATTTCTGCTTGAATTTGGCCTCCACGAAATTCATAGTCTGACATCTATGCCTTTTTAATAGAGAATCTTTTTTGTTTTGCCAGCTACATTACAAAACATACATTGCTTTTACTATGGCAATGTCCCTTCTTTTCCCCAACTTCATGTCATTGACACCACAGGGTACATGGGAATGTGATAGGAGTGATATATAGCTGCAAGGGCTCCGCTAAGCTGTGCTATTTTTACTGAGTGCTTTCAGTTTTTGACATAGACAAAGAGCTCTATCAGGCTTGCTTCCTAAAAACAGACCACGATCTCTCAATCAGTAACTACCATTACTAAAATGTACTCTTGTAAAGATTTCGTGAAGAGATTAATCTTATTGCTCATTCACATATCAATGTCAATTGTTTTAATATGATGAGCTAAAAATACTTTTGTGAATATGAGTTTTCACTGAGAGCAAAAAAGATCAAATAGGAATGAAAAATGAAAGAGAGGTACACCAACCCATGCTAGAGTGAAGTCAATGGATCTTTCTATATTTGATTCCCTCTTTCTTTCATCTCTTTCATCTTTGTTATAGATATTTGGACATGTCCTACTAGCAGGAACATGTAAAAACCTATTTTAAAGGTGGCGTTTCATTTTTAATATGGCTCATTTCTTAATATGATCAACTTCATGTTTTTAAGACCCTACAGAGAGTTAGGTTTAAAGAGCATGATATAAATCTGAGGTCTCTAAATGCCCTGGGCTTTTAGGGTCCACTGATTAGTTATACATAATAAAATTCAATAAAGTCCACTATGCTCTAGTAATAATTTTTTGCCTCAATGGAGGTTGAGGCAATGAGCAGAGATTATCAGTGTTAGTAACTACACTTCAACAAACATAACTTAGACTACTTTGAGAATGGGCCATCCAAAGATCTGCTAACATAACATTGTGAGTTCAGTATGTAGACTTATTGCTAGGCAATGTAGAATGAGTTAGACAACTGTTCTATAAGACAAAAGATTGCAGGTAATTTTATTTAGCCATTTTTATCTCAAGGAAAAATGTATATTCTCAGTTTTCTCATAAACGTTTTGTCACCAATGCACATTTTATAACCATAAGTCTAGTTGCTTTATTTTCCAAACAGCTTTAGTGTTTTCTGCAATTGCATTTTCAATGTTGTTTTGTTTAGATCTGAAGTAACTCCAGATTCTGAACACTTAAGGTTCAGGCAGCACCATGGCAGATTATAATTAATATGGACAGGACCACTTAGGAATGCAGATCTCAGCTACTGGATTATTTCCACTGGAGCAGAAAATATTCTGAGAACAGATTTTTCTTTTTTAAACAGCTTAAGAATCTGTGTAATTCCATGAGCTCCAATTAAGTTAGAATTAAAATACATTAATTCAGGAGAATTTCTTAATCATAGTAAGCCCAAGTTTGGGCTAGAGTTCACAGAAAAAGTATTCACTTGAGCTAGGAAAATGTGGCCAACACATATGAAAGTGTTTTTAACAATGCAAGGTAGAATGTAAAGTAATTCCCCCTTATCTGCAGTATATATATGTTCCAAGACAATAGTGGATGCCTGAAACCGCAGATAGTACCAAACCCTATGTATGCTCTTTTTCCAATACATACATACCTTTTCGCTTAAAGGAAGACTTTTATGGCTCCTCTTTAGCATATCCAAATTGCTAGCATAGCTGCTCTTGACTTTTGGGGCCATCATTAAATAAATAAGCGCTTGAACACTAGCACTGCCTTACTATAACATCTGATCTGATAACCAGGTTGGCTGGAAAGTGACTAATGGGTTACTACTGTATACAGCAGGATACTTTGGACAAATAAGGGATGGAACATGAGGAGACTAGATCTTATCATGTTACTCAGAATTCCACATAATTTAAAACTTATGAATTGTTTTGTTCTGGAATTGTCTATTTCATATTTTTGGATCACAGTTGACCTGAGTAACTAAAACCATAGAAAGTGAAACCACAGATAAGGGGACTACTATATTAAAATCTGAGTTATTACTACATGTGAGAAGTGCTATAGAGTTCAGAGGAGAAAATTTAGGGTGTAAATTGGGGGAGACAACATGAACTTTGGCAGGAGATAACAATGATCTGGGCCTTCAACACTGGATAGATTTGTTGTTTTTAATAGATTTCATTTTCTTAGAACACATTTAGGTTCATAGCAAAATTGAGCATAAAGTACAAGGTTCCCATAAACCTCCTGACCCCGAACAAACACAGCCTCCCCCACTATCAGCATCCCCCACCAGAGGCACCCACATGTCACAATCAATGAATATACAATGACATTATCACCCAATGTTCATAGTTTACATTAGATGCATTCTTGGTGTTGTGCATTCTATAGGTTTTGACATGTATTCACCTTGTAGTATCATACAGAATAGTTTCACTGCCCTAAAAATTCTGTGCTCTCTGTGTTCATTCCTACCTTTCCCGTGACCTCTGGCAACCATTTATCATTTTAATGTCTCCACAGTTATGCCTTTTCTAGGATGTCATATTATTGGAGTCATACAATATATAGCCTTTTTACATTTGCATCTTTCACTTAGTACTATGCATTTAAGTTTCCACCTTATCTTTTCATGGCTTGGTAGTTCATTTCTTTTTAGCACTAAATAATATTCCATTGTCTGGATGTATCACAGTTTATCCATTCGCCCTCTGAAGGGCATCTTGGTTTTGGCAACTATGAGTAAAGCTTCTATAAACATCCACACAGGTTTTTATGTGCATTGGATGGGATTTCTATGGCCCATGTAAACAAGACACAGAAAGAATATTTTAATAAATTGAGTAACCTATTTAGAGATCATAATAATAATTGGTCATATGTTTTTAACATGGACACATAAAACTATAGGATAACTTAATAAAAGCATGTAAGTTCCCAGGAAGTTTGCACATTCAAGTGTCTATTTTTAAAATATGAGTAAAGTATTCATTTTAGAATTGAGACTAAGTGCAGCATTAGGGAAAGGCAAGGAAGAAGGACTGCTGATAATAATGTTGGGTCTTCACTTTCTCATTCTGCTCTGTTCCCATATTCTGGACTTCACCAAATACAAGCTCTGCAGTGATCCAGATCTTTTCCATTTTAAGCCATTGAATGATGTATGTTGAGTATTCTCCTTCTCTCAAAAGAATTATCAAAAACCTTCTCACTACAAATTGAATATTATTTCTGGTGAATATAAATTTTTTTATTATGTCTATTTCCAGTGATATTTTACTTTCCCTTCTATAATTGTACTCCAGGTAGCTGACCTATTCTGTGTTGTGGAAAGTTAGTAAAAGGCATAGGTGAGATGATTTATTTTTATTATTTTTTAATTTGATGTTTATATATATATTTTTTTCAGATTTGGCAACATAGCTAAGGAAATGTGAAACCAAATTGAATGTGTCTAAAATTCCAGGTTATATTAATGATCTTGGCCATTATATAGCAAACATCCAAGAGAACAAATATTCTGAACCTTTTTATTGGCTCTTAAGAAATCCATTCTTCCTCTCTCTCTTCCCTCCTCACATTTAAAGAATTGAAAAAAACCAATGTTCTTGCCAAATAGGGTTTAAACTGTCTAGGAAATAGTATTAAAAACAACTTACCTACAAGAAGAGAAAAACTAAATTACAATTCTCATTATTGAGTATTTTTTTTATGCTTTTGTGCTACTGGTAACTTGGATTAAAATTTATGTTTGGGAGTTGTTTAAAATAGAATGATGATAAGAAACAGTTCTAGTAAAGAGTAACCATATTCACTCATACATAAAGAAATAGATATTTATAGACACTTAGAATTGGAAAGCAATATAGTGATAAACTATCCTAAAGCTCTCATTATTTTTAAGTGAAAACCACTCAGGTCATCTCAGTGATAGCCAAAAATGGTGCTAAAATCACCCCAGTTCTTGCATTATAGGCTAATGCATAATACCATGATGCCTAAACAGGTCAATATATTTAATGATTATTAAAATCACTCAAAATAGTCTGATCATTTGGAGAAAATGGGAGGAGGTTGCATCTTTTTAGATGCATGTCCTTTGTAGAAAACAAAACAAGTTCATAGCACAAGAGCAAATCTGGTTAAGTGAATGGTGATCCTTATCCTTATTTGAGCATGTTCAAAGTAATAAAGTATAAATAGCAATATGCCCTAATGTTCTTTAATGTTCCTTCTATATTTCTCTGTCCCTTTGTTGTCAACACACATGCCTGCTTATGTTACATTAGATAGAGTGTGTGTTTATCTTCTGTAATTATATGTATAAATGTTTGATAGCAGTATACATTTTTAAAAGGAAGCCTGTCAATAATGTGTCCATCACAAAATGACTTCTCTCCTTAGCTTTAAGGTGCATTTTCCATTCACCAAGCCATTATAAATAAAACAAATCACTGATTTTCTAGTTGGGATACTGCAAAACCAGCACCTTTCTTCTAGTAACAAACCCTTTAAATTAATATATTTGAGATGATAAGTATTCCTATCTGAATAGGGTAGAATATACTGACCTAGGACCACATATGGGGGCAGCTGTTTTGAGAGTACCCTGGGGCCAAGATAGCTCGCTTCATAAGTGATAGAGCAAGTTAGATAACCCCAATAAGTGAGGACCTTTAAGATAGAAATGGATTTGAGGAAAGTAAGGACATCTATCTAACCTAGAAGAAATTGAGGAGGAATGAGATTTGGATATGCTGAAAGATTGTTTGAAACTCTGGGTACAGGATTCTAGTTACTATATCTTTTTAAGTGTGCAACTTGGCACCTCCATTTAGGCCAGAGTACTAAAGTTCTCTACACTGAATCATATACACCATGATTGAGCTCCAGTAGCATGTTGCCAGTGCCACCAACTTTCTATGACACTATCTGCTAGCCACTTCTAAACCTTCCTGAAGTTGGTCATCTGTTTCTCTGGACCACTGGAAGCTATGCTTGACCAAGATCTTACATTGACTAAACTCAAACTCTGGAATTTTCTATTTCATGCTACTTGTCAAACTCAAGGAGAGAGTACCATGAAATAACATACGTACATCACCAGGGATAAAATTCTAGCTAAGATTACTTTTCCAAACAGAAGTAAAATTTTTTTTTCTCAAAAAGAGTACTATTTTCTTTCTTGGTATTTAGTTGTGGAATATTTATCACTTAACTACTTAGATTTTATATATTCTCCTTAGTAACTCCACCAAAAAACTTTAGAATTCTAGGTGTTTTTATTTAGCCTACTATCTGATTAGGTATGAATGGCCTCAATTGATTATGTGTCTTTTTCTGTAGAACCACATTTTAAAATGAATTAAATGGAACAAAATATTATTTTAAAATAAATGTGTAACATTTTGGTGGCTAAGAATTTTTTTTCTACATTGTAATTTTATAAGACATCAGCCCTATCAATTTCTATCTTTTCTTTCTAGAAATAACCATGAATACCTAAAATGTGAACTCTGTAACTCTGTAATCCTTTAGGAATGAATGTGGCACAGAGGTCTTGCAAAAGAAAATATTAGACCTCACTTTCATGCTTTTCTAGATAGATCGTTTCTAATCCAAGGAAATTTGGGGGGCAGTCAAGCATCTCTGTATCATCTCATAATTTGAAAACAGCCAATATTACAAGCATCATTATTTGTAGTTTAATTTACACATTGCCCTTCTATTATTTTATGTGTTGGTTCATTTCATTTGTTGTATTAATGCTCTGCACCAAAAATTATGTTAGCATTCAATCTGTGCTACAAAATAATTTGCTAATCCATTCACATACTGCATAGGTTTCATTAAATCAAGAAAGGGCAATAAAACTTAAGTGCCCAGTTACCTTCTCTCTTCTAAGATTCACAACAATTTACATAATTTCCCAAATATTCCTGCTGACATACTTGACCATGAAAGACTGTGAGATAGCTGGCATTGGAATCTCTCTATTCATAATAGAGGCAAAATAGCCAAGATAGAGTTCATAAAATTCAGACATCTTAATTTATTAATGGTCTATTTTTTCCTGTTTTGATATCTAGCATACCATCATTTTTATTGGAGTCTATTTATGCCCCATTAATTGTTAATAAACTCATTATATTGTTATTTTGTTCACAATACAATTACTAAAATCCGTTTAAGATATTCATCCCTCTGTTGCCCAATAGGATTTTCATGATGCTTTTGATGGGAAGTAAATACTGCAACTGACAAAAATGAAAATGTATTTCAAAATTTATACTTTTAAAATGTATACTTTAATTAGCAGCCTATCGTGAAAATTTATGGACAGCAGTAAATCAAAGATTACCACTTTGCCTTTATTTCCTAATTCTATTTAAAGCAAAATTTGAAAGGAGTTCATTTTGAAGAAAAAAAACATTGAATTAATATGATCACACATCCTCTTTACTAATCAAACACTTCCTAAGGAGGAGGCAGTGTTGTTTTGGACTTGAATCCTTCAATCATTGTGTCAGAGAACTAATATAATAGGTTTACTTCCATTTCTGGTCCCTTGCAAATCTATGAACTTTGTAAAATATGGGAGCATTAGTCTGTAAAGCTGTGGGATTGATTATTAAGCCAGCATCCCAGAAATTAAATATGCCAAAAAGTTCTCAATCTTTCAAAAAGTTCTTGCATTTATTTTAACTGACTTTTTCTTTAATATACATATGGAAAGCCAATGATATAAAAACTAATGGGTTATTATTGCTATTCTACCCGCCTTCTCCTATAATAGTAAATATTCATGAAAATATATTCATAAAGTTCCTATGTCATTCCCCTTTGTGGACTCCAATTGACTGTTCTCTAATTGGCAAAAAAAGTGCTCTCCCCATTTTGTTTCTATTAGTGATTAGAGCTTTTATCAGGAGTATAATCAAGTCTAATTTGTTACTTCTGAAATGAATGTTACTTATAAAAATAGCACCGAAAGGTTTGGAGTTATTTGTCTATGTTTGTTTTCTGCTCCCATTTCAATGCTCTCATTTTGCTGCCAGCTGTGCATCTTTTAACCAATTGTTTACCTGACAAAATGTAGTAGCAACAGAAGCAGTTCAACATCATGACTTTAGAGTGGATCTGATGGTATGAACTAATGGCTCTCAAGCCCTTCGCTTTGGCAACCACGGTGAAAACAGTTTCAGGGGGTCTATAGTAGAAGCTTGTGGCAATAAGGTAAAGAGTGAACTATAGCTGAGAAAGTGAAAGTTTTAATTACAGATAACTTTTCAAGAAGCTTGACTGTAAAGCAGAGAAAGACCATTGGGGTGGAGGTGCAAGATATTCTCATGCGATATCAAATCACTACATTATGACAAACAGGCTTATTCTCTTCAAGTGTTTAAATCTCCTAACTTCCTTTAACCAAAGTTGTACCTACTTTGTGTCTATTTCATTGAGCTGATTAGGTGGCATTTTGCTCATCTGGTAAATTAATCTATGATCTATGGATAATAGCAGGTCAGTGAGTTACTATTTCAGGTCACATAATAATGCACTGACAGGATTCTCCAGGGGGCAGGATTGGAGAATGAATATTGAGAATAAATGAGGCATCTAGCACCTCTGGAATGACACAATCTAAGAGGTATACATAA
>CM053504.1:68578118-68597329 GCA_028627145.1 Eidolon dupreanum | reverse complement strand
GTATTCATTGATCCATTAATATATATCACCCACAGTTTAACTTAGTTTCTGTCTGGTGGAAAGGGTACAGGGTTTAAAATTGCCTTAGGTCTATTATTATCGATGTCTGTCATCCTCTAACCAATGTGTATAAATTACCTAGTCAGAGAGAGGTTGGAATAGAAGATGCAAATATAAATTATTAATATAAAATATTTGATTTTTCCCTCAACCCATAATTTTATTGAATATAACTGCATAAGAAAATTAATTTATGTATCTGTAAATTATAAGAGATGAGGTGACTAGAAGTCTTATATTTTTCTCAGATATTTATCAAACTTATAAGTAGAGTTTGGACTCATTTACTTCATCTTCCTGCCTCAAGTTGAGATAAATCTGTAATCTCTCATTTAAAAAAAAATGTTATGGCTTGATAAAGTCCTCCATCTTGATAGCTTTCACTATGGCAAAACTAACTTTCCACCAGATCACTTAGCAGCTTAATCAATAAATAAATCAATGCACATGAAGTAGTTAGTATATGGTGAATGTCCAGTATTGGCTTTAAGTCTAAGAGGGATGCATAGGGAGGAAGAATAAACATGCGAAACTATTTTTAACAATATGAACCAATAACATATGTATAGCAAATAAGGGACCCTTTGAAGCATACACATTATAATATTGGGTAGGATTACATATTCCTTCTAACCTAACATAAAGTTTCCAAAGGACATACACTAGAAGGGCATGATATTTCTTCAAATTTTAAACTTTCATTTACTATGTTAAGTGTAGGGGGTATTGATATATATGACATTCATTCATTGTAGTGGATATTTGTGAAGTTCTTTTTTGAATACTCACCATGCTTTCTCCCTTTCTAGGTTAACAACATCAAATTCCCCATATATTAATTATGAATTATCCATTTATATGGTTTGGATGAGGCTGCCTAACCCTCCCAATCCAGATGTGAGCACTTGACCCAGGCCTAAATCAGTTAGTGAATTATAACCCTTCTTAAAACAGTCATGATGAGCATAGGACCTCATTATTCAGGTGAATGAGAATTAGGTACAAGACTTTTGTTTAAACTATTAAGGAAGAGAAGATCTCTTTCTTGCCTGTGTAGCTCTTGAGATGCACTGTTGGCAACCATCATGCAGTCATGAGGAATTACTATATGAGAATGAAGTCATCCAGAAGAAAATGTCAAAAAATGAAGACTAAGTCTTGATGACTTCAGTTGATAATTAGAATTATGATCTGTTAAATCTGAAAGAAAAGTTGTACATTATCTCTGATATCATTCTAAAGAAGAGAAAACTGGGGCCCAAAAAATTTCAGTGACTTTATCAGGTTCTCATTAATTTCTAAGGTAGTGACATTTCTATAAACATATCTGTCAGAGTCAATTAAATTCAACATTTTACCTAACACCTACTGTGCAACTAGATATCATTCTAAGCTTCAGAAATATAATGGGGAATAATGTTAAATCTCTGTGATTTAATAGTTATAGACCTGTGATCAAGGCATTTAGATCAACAGGCAGTTCACACAAAGTGTGATGAGTGCTACAGTAAGGGTAAGCACAGGGCTATAGGGACTCCACATAGATATGCCATACATGAGCTGTGGAGGAGTATGAGAGAGTGACAATTATGTTAAACCAAATACATCATCATGTTATGTATTCTATATTAGTGAGCACATGCAAAAAACTCATGAACTTTAAAATCTGCCATGTCAGCCTTTCAAAAATACACAGCTACTTAAAGTTCTAACCTATGAACTTCTCCAATGTCTTCAACTAATAAAGTACTAAAAGGAAGCAATTAAATATTAATCTCAGAATAATAATTTGGAGAGTATCAAATGCATTTTTATGAAACTCTGTATGTTCTGACCAAGATTATTTCAGAGCTTGACCACACATACGGAAACTTGCTGTATAGAACAGAGTTATAAAGGAAAAGAGCCAAAGTAGGAAGACAAACACATACATATATGTGTTGAGAAAGAGAGAGTGAGCACTCCAGATTCAAAGCATAGCTTATTCATTTATTATTTTATTGGCCTTGGTGACACTGGAATAAAGCAGACAAGCTCAGGGGTTTCCCAATTTTGAAAGTTATCATGACCTATTTCTATAGAACTTTGGCAGGTATACAACTGAGACTGGTATATCAGAAAAGTGTTGAGGTTTGTAACAATGACTTCAGAGACAATGACGAAACAGATTTCTCAGGCATTATATACTCATAGTACTTTATGTAGTATATGTAGAGAAAACAAAGTGAGTTGAAGATGAAACTACATGGGGTAGTAAAAATTAGAGGCCAAAAAGAAAAGAAATTATGAAATCTAGGCAGTATTTCACCTTTTCAAATGACATAAAGAGGTCAAATAAGGTACTGAATTAAGAGCTAGTGATTGTAAAAACTTGGTGATTAAAGCAACTATTTTGGTGATTGAAATTATCTAAGTTTAATAAAGAAAAATTAGATTATCAATGATTTTATTTAAGACAGGTTTATAAACATGTAGATTACTATTTCAAGGCCTTCTATCCTCTTGTAATTATGAAAACAGGTCTCAAGAAACCAAAAGGAATAACTCTTGATTTAGTGTCTGTGTTTGCTAGTGCACTAAACATATTTTAGTTAGGCCACCCAAATTCAAACCCAGCACCCCATTTATTAGCTTTAAGATGTTAGGGAAGTTATAACTTGTCTGAGTCTCAGTTCTCCCATGAGTAAAGTGGACTCAATTTTTTTCAGGCTAACTATAAGGGTTAACTGAAATTATGTATGTTAAGTGTTCATCAAAGGCATGTAGTAAGCACCCCAAATAGTTATTATCAATATAAATATGTTAGTACTACTGAAGCACCAACTTATGTTTGAGAGTAGGTTTTAACAAGAACAAGGAAAAAACTCTTAAACACAGAATTCTCTAATTCATACAGTAAACTATGGGATGTTTATTCAGCACCATCTCACATAAACCCAAGCAGAATAATGTCCATCAGTTATTTATTTCTAACACAAGCCAGCATGGTGAGCTGGGAAATTCTAGGGGGGCAAAAAATATGCCAGGTTCTCAGTTCAGCCAACAATGATCGAGCTCTCCTGGGGTAAGCCATTTAACCTTCTGGTCCTCAATTTTCTCATCTATATAATTAGAACTGCATTAAATTCCAAGTTTCCTTTGAAATGTAATAATCCATAATTCTTATGCTAAGTATTCTAAAACTAAGACCCAAAGTATATTTCTCTCCCATTCCTAAAATATTCTAGAAAGCAAATATTTAAGCAAAAGTACCCCATATATGAGTATATGTGTGAGTGTGTATGAATAAACATCACACAAGATGATTAGAATGTTAATGAATCCACTTTGGGGACATACAGGAACATTTAGAGAAGAAAGATATCTGGCAATGAAAATTCTTCG
Source organism: Eidolon dupreanum (assembly GCA_028627145.1). Taxonomy (NCBI): domain Eukaryota; kingdom Metazoa; phylum Chordata; class Mammalia; order Chiroptera; family Pteropodidae; genus Eidolon; species Eidolon dupreanum. Next base: position 68,593,885 of record CM053504.1, on the reverse strand, counting down.
GAATGCTCTCCCTTTTACCTCTCTCTGTTTAATTTGCTATCAAAATAATCAGTTAACATCTGGCCAGAAAATTTTAAATGCCACCAGTTTTGAATCATTTTACCCTGGGGCATGGCTATCACTCAGTTTCACCATTACCCACATTATCTAAATTGCATGAACATGTTTATGCACAGTTAATGGATTGTATTGTAAAGAGTAAGGTTGATCTGGACATAAATCTGGTGGCAGACCACATTTGATGATAAATGTGTTAATAGCCTTTATGCATGGATTCATTTTAGAAGTCAAGCAGAGTCACTGGCAAAGAGATTCCTAGAAGATGGAATGATTTCAAAGGTTCGGGGCAGATTATTGAGAATAGATGAATACACAGAAAAATTTCTGTAGAAGTAGACTCAAAATTTACCTTTTCATTTGCCTTTAGCCTTCATAAAAAAAATTAATTAAAATTGTTTCCTTAACAGAAAATTTCAAAACCCTATCTATTTTGTCCTGGCTGCAAGTCCCACTTTGTCCAGGATACTTCCATAAGTTTTTGCTCCCATTCCCAATGATCTCATCAGCCTCTGAAATTACCAGCTACTCTATAATTCTTAGACATCAGGAAACAGATGTCATTTATAACCACCATATTGCCTCCTACAGTAGTGTATATATAAGAAATGCTCATGAGTGAAGAGTTAAAGAAAATAAATTTGTGAACTAAGTGGTAGTGCCAGTGACCAAACAAAACTACCTAATTTTGTTCAGTTGATTCTACTGTTTTATTCAGATGATGCCAAAATCCAGCCCAATGAGACTGTGTCTCAGATGCCTCTGACCATTGAGGTGATCATTCGTTTTCTTACATCTGAAGAACAACTTGAACTGTACATTTATGATGAACTTACAACCTATAATTTATTTTCTAATATAGAATCTTGTTTAATGTCAATAAGCTAGCAGCAAATTTAAAAATCTTAATTTTCCCTGTAGATTTCTTTAGAATCTGAGTATTACAGAACAGTATATTACAAAGTAATGTGTTTTGGAAACCAAAAATACAGTAACAACAAAAACAACAAAATAAAAACAGAAGGGAGTTTCTCCAGAATTGTTCTGAGTAGTTCCTATCATATCTTATTTCTAGAACAAGTCGTAGACACAGGTGGAAAAGCTGAAAAGCAGGATTTTTTTTGTTTTTGTATTTTACTTTTGTATTCTTGAAAGTCAGGTCATGGTCTTACAGCACGGAACTCTAACTATTATGGGCAGAGTTTGCTCTCTTGAGTAGAGATGAACTGCAGGATACAAGAGGTTCCAGGTATGCCTACAGTGTCATCCCTAGTCTCTGCCTGCTGTTAAACACTAGATCTATGCACCTGGTTCCAGTTAGAAGTAGACCACAAAGCTATAACAATACTGGTCACCATCTACTATCACTCTTAACTCTCCACCATGAAATTGTAACCTCTAAATTAAGTCATTAAGTCCTAAAGACATCCATTCAAATATAAAATATACCTTAACACAGTGAATTGGTAGCAGATTACGATATAGCTCTCTGTAGTGTATAATTTAATATATCTAGATGAATTAGTCAGGTTCCCAGCTCTTGCTTTCAAATCCATGAGCATGGCTCCAAAACATAGGAAAGTTTAGTTTTGATAGAAATTGAAGGTAGTAAGAAAGGTAATAATGAATTTAGACTATAAAGGATCATGGTAAAAATCCCAGTGAACCAGAGGACATGATAAAATACTAAAAAACCCCTGAATAGTTGAACTGATGCAGCTAAATACAGGGTTTGAGATAAATTGAAGTAATGTGACTTTTACCTCACGATATTCAGACACAGGAGCTTGTTCTACCATTCTACCATTGATTTGTTGGTCAGAGATGTTGAGAGACAGATAGTAGAATCAAAGCTAAATGGCAATGGAAGCCAATTTCCAAATGCTCCCTTTTCCAAAAATGTGCCCTTTTTAATGATCACATGCCTTCTACAACTATATCACCTCTGTCTATACAACTTGTCTGTATGTATGTCTCTGTAAAATTAAGGGGGTTCAATTTAATTGTCTGAGAATTTCTTTTAAGAATTCTATGACTTGAGATAAATTTGTGACACCTTTCTTGTATGTATGCTTAAAGCTAGCTACTTATACCTTTACTGTTGATATAATAATGATTAAAACATAGATCTATCTGCTAAGACATTTAGGGTAATGAGTTGCTGTGAGATTGTCACAATCAAGACTTTTTTTACTGTGTGTGACAAGCTACTATATTTTCATAAACCTTGATCATGCACAAGTTAGAATCCAAATGAATCACTCGCATAAACTCAGGCTATGTCTAAACATAGAACTAAATCCATCATTTGGAATAAATTGATAAAATTTCTGTCCTCTGAATTCTAATTACTTCGTTATGAGTATTTTCTAACATTTGCATATTAAAAGCCTAAAACCCAAAGTAAGGAAATGGAATATTATACTTGAACAGGTTGCCAGTATTGTAGAATCCATTTTCTCACCTGTAATTATATTTTGGGTGCCTCTTCTCAGATTTTAAGTTACCATTATTATTATAATTCTGCCCTGTAGTAGGATTTCTGAGAATCTGAGATCTCCCATGTATCTATAGCTCCTATAGAAGTTATTAAAGGCCTGTGCACATGCTTAATAGTTTTAACTGATTGCATAGGTTTCCAAGCTATTTTTCGCTCTACAAAGATGCAACTCAGATATTTCTTCCCTAAATCTGTCCTGTATTCTTAAAAGTAGGTTGTAATAAATCTGTCCTGTATTCTTAAAATTAGATTGTAATAAATGCTTAGAGAGAAACTTTGCATTTATGCACTGGTCAAAAGACTGAATTTGTTCTATGCAAGAGAACTTTATTCTCAACATGGAAGTTCTATTGAAACTATATCCAAAAGGAACAGCCTATTCCTCTCTACTTTCTCTTATTATTTCACATGACTGACAGCTCATTACATTGCTTGATTCTTTAATTGCATCATAAAATTTAGCAACTTATTCTATAACTTTTTTCTTTACAAATTGTTCTTTACAAATTTGCTTTATCTCTACACTTACATTGTGAACTCCTTAAGAGCAAGAGCCACACTTTATACAACTTTGGTTCTCCACATTCCATAGCCCAGAACTTTTGCACAAAGTAGTTTTAATACATATTATGCCTTTATTGCTTTCTTAGTTAATAAAGATCCCAATTCTCCAACCAATAAGTCAGAGAATAAGATAATATAACTTTTGCTTGATTAGCAGGGGCCTATGGATTGCTCGTATTATAATTCTATAGCTCCTTGCCTAAGACTTTTAATATAATGAACATAAGTAACTGGCAAGTGAAAGATCTCAGAGACAAAATTAATCCCTACGTTTCCAGTAAACATAGTGCTAGAACATTCTTATGTGGTGTTCTTTTTAGCATAATGTCTTACCTAGAATGCTTTGTTGTTAATATTACTCCCTACATTTCCTTTAAGGTCTTAATAGTAACTGAATTCAAATTGGATTTTAGACCTAAAATAAACATAACTTTTCATCCCTGCCTTATTGGGATTAGGCATATTTTCACATCCATGTATTAAACAATAATGGGAACAGGCATTCAGTTAAACAATACTGAGAGCAAGCAATATAATTAAATTTTTTGCTCCAGGAAATAGTTGGTCCTAGAAGAGAAGAATGTGACTCAACTAAAATTAGCTTCATATGAAGGCTTATAGCTTGCTTATCAAAATTTGCATTAAAACCTTCACCTTGCTATATCCTCCAGTCCAAAGCCAGTATGTCACAAATTCTAAATAATAACCACTTACCCTCCTTTGAAACTCACTTTAAAATCACACATTCCAGGCCAAAAATCTTATATCCTTTGACCTCATCCTTTCAAGATACTACTAAGAGCTTATGAAGGTGGTGTTCTTCCTTACTGCCATAGATATAAAACACTTTTAACCTTATTAACAAGTTTGAATGGTGATCTTTTGGGAGAGTCAGCAGTCAACAATCTTCTAGGCCAACTAGGAAATCAGTTAGAATTACATAAGTGTTCTCATTGCTGAAAACAGGCAAACTGTCTTGCACAGCTATGACAAATCTACATCAAATGTTATTTTATGAGATTTGAAATGTTTTATTTTTTATATTACTCAGATAATAAGGCCTGTTGGGAACTTGCTTTTGTTTGAAGTTATATTATTGGATAGAAACTTTTCTTCATCAGGGTAATACTCTTAAGCCTTCTAAGAGTTTTATTTAAGCATTACTATCTTGAAATTTATATAGAGATTAAGGGGTAAATTTTTATTCCAGAAGCACTTGTAAAAGGTGGAATAGTCACTCAAGATATACAATTATAAGAGAGGTTAACCAGCTCTGCTCAGTGCTATAATTCACCAAATATATCACACAGTAAAATTCTGTGATAACTCACTTTTCCTGACAAAACCTTTAATGAGAACAGAAAATGGAATAAATTCATCTATTCATTTGACCCAATATGTAAGTAGAAATGGGGAAATACCACAGAATAACACCTCCTAAAAGTCACCATTCAGCTGTAATCTCATGGTTTTCCTTAGAGTACTTAGCAATATATCTTTTATGAATCTTATCTCCCTCTGATTTTAAAAAGTTCAGTCTAGTCAGCACTGTAAATAATAGTTATAGAGTTTAATCTAGAATAACATACTGAACCCTGTTCTTTCTATTGTCTGTAGCAGTTTTCTAAATTGTTTCAGACATTATATAAAAGGCAATTTAAAAAAAGATAGGCAAACATTTGATAAATATTAAACTACATATAGGTCACTCTTCCAGCTGACTCATGAAATTAGATGTATCATATAAGACTTATACCAATTTATTGTGATGAAATAAAGTAAAACAACTATATTTGGGGCAAGCTGCTTTAAAGTTTATTAGGACTTGATAATTCAACCTACTTAGGTTTATATTACAATTTCCTGAATATTCTAATTCATCTTCACTTTCAGCCACTCTCAAAAGACGTATAAGTATGGGGAAGGAATTTGAGGAACCCAATGACAGGGCAAGGAGATTTCCCCTCCATTTCCTGGGTGATATCCTCTGAGATATAGATGACTTAAATTCTCTCTGCCATCTACTACTGAAAGACTATGATTTGGATAGCAACATATATCTACCTTTTTTTACTCTGTCAGGGCCTGCCAGCTGATTCAACTTCCCCTTGCCTCTCATGCCTCTGAGTCTCAGCCATGTGTTTAATTATATACTGATTTCAGACTGTCTAATCTATGTCTCTGTGGTGATACCACCATGTACTCTGCCTCAGCATGATCCATGGTAGCATTCAGTAGAGCATTCACACAATAGGAAAACAAAGTAAGACTCAGAAATATAGAAGAGACCAATTCTCTGTCTGACAATGTCGTTCCCCTCTATTAATAACTTGACACTCTTCCTATGTTGATTTGGGGTCATTTTGCTCATGGATCCTATAAAAGGTATTCTAGAATTTCTAAAAGTATGTCAATCATTCATCTCTGTCTTCTATTTCTGTCAATTTATCCAATATACTTCTTCCTTTCACTAGGCCCATGCTAAATAGGGGCTAAAGGAAATGGGAAAATCATATCTCTTTCAATTATTGCATGGCTTTCAATCCTATTATAATAAAGCATAATACTATTTTGAATGACAGAAGTTCTACCTTTCTCCCTATATTCCTGCTACCACAGTCCTAATTCCACCTTCTACGCTGGAAGTTGGACTTTGAAACCTGATGAGACAGAAGGTCAGGCATCTTAAAAATCAAAAGAGAAAATCATGTTACTTTTTTTCCAAAATATTATCATTATATACATCTGTAACATGACCCAGAGAGGAAGAGAGATGTTTTGATATATGCAACCAAACATATTTTATTGCGGCGTTTAATGTAATTGCATCCATCACAAAACAGGAATCAACAACTTGAGGTCGCCATTTCAAATTATAACTTTGACTTGTAGTGCCAGTTTCATATTTAGTTAGTTCATCAAAATCTAGATCACAGGATTTCCATACATTTTTTTGTAATGTCATTACTGTATAATGTCCTATGTACCATTATACTCTACAACCCAACATTCGAACTACCTGAACCCAAATCTGTGCTGATCAACACCAGCAACTCACCCTCCTGAACAGAATTGCTTTTTATTGTAATTCAGCTCTCTATTGTGGGTATGTCTAACCCTCCTAATAAGATTATGAAACTTCTAAGAACAAAGGAAAGATCTAATTCTTCATATTTTCAATAACACCTATGATTAGGTTAGGCATAATGCTGAGAGCATAAAATACATACTAAAAAATCTACTAATACTTAGAATCCTTAAATACCCACAAAGATACCAAATTTGGATTCAGATGATTGTTTTATTGTTTTCATCCAATGAATTGAGCAGTAGCCTCAATCTAGGTAATTATAGACTATTATTTATAGATCATTATTATAATCCCTCTGGGTAGGGATTGTAGAATTTAATGTGTTGATATGCCAATAAAATGAACTCCATTATAGATGAGAATTTTCATAGAAGTATAGTTTGAGAGAATCTTCCTTCTGTTGACTTTTAGGATTCAAGGGTGTATGTGTATGTATGTGCATGTGTGTGTGTGTATTTTGTACTTCTCATAACTTTAAAAGCCACTTTGAAGAATACTTGTTTTGATTTGGTTGTGGCCAGAATGACTTCTATTCTGATATACTTCACAATCCTTAGGAATACTTGTTTTCAAATGTGAAATCCTAGGTCTCATCCCAGATATACTGAATTGGACTGGGGAGGAAGAAACCTGCTTTTAAAAAACAAACAAAAATACTTTGCAGTGCTTTTTGGAGTAAAGGAAGTTTCTGTACCACTAATTTAAACCATATGTGGTCCTTGGGGCATCTATCAGGCCATTGTGGATTCAATAAGTTACAAGAGTGTATGAGCATCAGTCCAAGGTTGGCCATTCCATAGACAGTGTAGGAGGAATTACAATCTTCCCTCAGTGAAACTTGATAAAATCAAGGAACCCTTACCCAAACTGTCATAATTTTCCACTACCATTATTCTTCCATTAAATATGTCAGTATTCAACCATTCCTGATTCTCTTTTTGATGTTTTTTTTAAAGGATAGAAAAATTCTCCCTCTGTACCTCTCCTAGTTTCCATAGTTCAGATAGAGAAAAATTCTCTGAATAATACTAACAAAGAATTTAGCTGAATCTTTTCAAAGTAGTAAAAAAAAATCTTCCAAGTTAAATTTGAAAGCTAAACATGCCCCCTTGGAAATTTCGAAAGAAAGAGTATTCAATTTTTTATATTAACTCCTAAGATATTCACTGGAACTTTCCTCATGTCTCCAGCCCTGTTTCCACTACTGGTGAGTTACTCTCCCAGTACATCAATTTGCAATATGGCTACAAAGTAGCTCAATCCTAATCTCAGATCATGAAATCTAATTCCTTTCAAATAATCACCAAAGGGTGTATATTTCAAGGATAAATCAGAATAAATTAGAGAGAAGCAGAAATAAATAATTGATATGAATTGGAAGACTGAAGGTAAACCTATTGAATCAAGTTCAGTTCCACAGAAAAGGAACAAACAATGATGAAATATCATGAGACATTGATCTGGGGAATGAGCAACTCTATCCACAAATTGAATAAAAAAAATTTTAAAGAAATGGAGAAAAACTATAGAGAAGTGACACTGTTAACAGAATCAATCAGCCTTTTCAATAACTTCCTGACCCACAACACACTAAATAACATTTTTATCAATCGCTCATTTCTGCTTGCTGCTTATCATGCCTGCCTGCCTTTTCCTTGAAAAGTCTAAACCATCACAAAAATAGAACCTGGTATCAATACTTAAGATATATACACCACTAATGAAATTTTCAATTTGCTTTTCAATTTTATACATTTCCATGTAATGTTCTTGAATAACTGAAAAAAGTTTCATAAATTACAAGTCGCTATGAAACCCATGTATATAATAGTTATTTAAGTATTCAACCCTTTCTGCTGTTGTTATTAATAGAGTGGTTGGCACTTCCCCTGCACACTCTGTACTCTGCTATACTCTGAATGGAAGTTATCGTTTTTTTCATAGGAAGTAGCCAGCGTTTTGGGCCCTGTCTCATAATGGATGAAGCACAGGAAGGGAATTAAAAGTCCTTTCATTAGTTTGACACTCACTTGTATTAAAATTCTTTTTTATATATATACCATGAAATTCTATGCTATTAAAACCATATCACTCAATCTGCCATTCCATCTATGCATTGTAACGAACCATGATCCTTTTTCACTAAGCCTGTGTCTATACCACTTTCCTCATTCCTGTGCAGCTGGAAATTTCAGAAACTTCAATCTAGAGGTTCTACACCTTCCACTTCCCCACTAAATCTTACCAAGCAGGCTGTATTTTAGTACCTTCTACACACATTGGCAAGTGAGAGTTGCCATAGCCCCAGCTCACCATATGATCTTTGTGCCCACAGTCTTTGCCAATCTCAAATTTGTGATATTTTTTAGATATCACTCACTCATCCACTAAAGAATATACACCCCTAGATCCTTTTAGAGGATAACAGGTAGCAAAATAGTACAGTACTGGAACTGCAGTTAAAAAAAAAAAAGAAAGAAAAAAAGAAAGACATTAAAATGCTAAGAAGAGATTGTGCTTTTGAAACAGTTGACATGAAAAGCTAGCTGATGGGTTATTTCTTTCTATCTCCACATATTTTCATCTTCATCTTAAACATTCAAATTACCAATGTATACCTTAAAATATACATGTTTTATCAGTCCTTGCTCAAGAAATATTTAATGATTGAAAAGGAACAAATGTATACCTATCCCAAGATATACATGAGATTACCTAATGTTTATAAAGCGATCTATAAGTAGAGTCAACACTGGGCAAAACTGTGAAGAAAAGATAATATTCCTGTGTCTTCCAGCCCTTAAATTCTCCATTAAACTACCTTTCCCTTGCCCTGAAATCTCTCCTGTATGTCCCATCCCCAAATCAAGCAATTATGCCCTTATTACCTATATATAAAATAGCAGGCTTCCTTGTTCTAGGTCACATTCCTTTGACAATCAGTCCTTTATGTCATTGAAGATGAGAATTATTTAAATATTTATTTTATGTGGGCAAAAGAAGGACAATAAAGACATAGTATCCTGGGGTCATGCTCTCTTTCTAAGTAATGTACAACTGTAATTTTGTAGCATTTTTTAGAAGATATATACAACCCCTTTTTTTCTACATACTCACCCACAGCATTACATAGCTCAGGTGAATAGTAAATTGAGCCATATATTTAAAGGGTTCATTTTCTTTTATCTTTCAACATCTTGAGCCAGTTCAAAAAAGAGTCGTGTTTCTGATATTCATCTTATACTTCCTTTACTTCTTTTTACTTGATTCTACCTTGTTCCAGGTCACCACAGGACATTTACTCATTTAATTTCCTGCCTTAGGTTTAACACCTTAAATTTTGAATAAGTTTAAAAATCTCTTTTATTTTGTCAAAATTGAGGCACCATTTATTCAACTTGAAATATTACTTAATGCTTCTCTCAAGACTTCTTTACCTTAATCGAAGGGAAACTTCTTTATGACCTACTGATTTGCTTTTGCTTTAATCCTACCAACTCTGCTAACATGAGAACATTAATGAACTATGGCTAGTGACACATTTATTAATGAAATGTGGCTGGTGAAAACAGGCTTTCTGGGGATTCCACAAAATTTATATTTCTTATGGCATCAGCTAAACCAAACAAAGTTTGCTGGGCTCTAACCCTAGATTTCAGATTCAGAAAACCTGGGATTGACCTAAAAATCTGTGTTTCTAACCAGTTCCCAGTATGCCTACCACACTTTAAGAACCACAGTCCTATAAAATTTAGCATCATTGTACTCTAATTATAAACTATAGCTATGTCTTTAGTCCAACAGGCAATCAATATACTAAATACAGCAGGTGAACTAAAAGAAAAAAAAAGTGTTATTCCTGCCTCCATGGTTCTCAGCAATGGTTATACATGAGAATTTTCTGGGGAACTCTTTAAATCTCTAGAACCTCAGGTCAATTACTCTACAACCTCAAGTCAATTAAATGAGAATTTCTAGGGTTAGAGATCAGGTATAGTAGTTTCCATGGCTAAGTCCAAAGTGTAGCCAGCATGGAGAACCACTATCTTACTTTAAGAAGTGTCTTTTCTACAAGGCAGAATCAGTAAGTTTGAAAGTTGGGAAGCAAGGTAGAATTTTATCTGTTTATACTATATGATTTACCAACCTACAAAATGGACACAAGCAGGTTTTTTCATAGAGGAAATCTCATGAGGGTGACTTAAAAATATTCCATAATTTTCTTAAGGTAAGTAGAAGTACAAGAAAAATTTTTAATTTCACACATTCTTTTATGTAAAAAAAAAAAACAAACTAATAAATGAGTGCTTGTTATTTGCTAGGCAGCAGTATAGATACTGTGTATGTTCTTAACGTCTACTCTATAAGTCAATAAATATTTGTTAAATGATGCTGTATAAAGATGGAATAGACATAGGATTCATGAGGAAATAGCTCTGTTAACATCCAAACCAAAGGATTTGTACAGTGAAGACTCAATGACTTAGAGATAATCATGCACCAGGATTCTACAATTTAACTTATTATTGATGGCATTCTACTGGGAATTGGAATATTATAAGATCATTGAAGAATCAGGAATCTTAATGGCTACCTTTGTCCAACCTTTCTCCTAAGTTAGAATATCCATTATAAAACATCTTTGGCCGATGGTTCAGAACACTGACTGAAGATACCCCAGATGTGTTTATATGCTACCCCAGATGTGTTTATATGCAAAATTTTCCCTTTTGTTTAAGTCCTAACATGATTTCTGGAACAAATTTATCCTTTCTTCCACATGAAAGTCTTTCAACTCTGGTTTCTTAGATAATTATTTAGGAACTATTTTCCTCAATACTTTACTGAATATTAGAAAATATAGTTTGCCTTTGTTATCTGGTTCAAATTTCTATATGAAGCGAACACTGATAATCAGAACTCTTCTTACTAATACAATTGGCTGAGGATGACCTAGCCAATATTCTGATGATGTTCTCCCTTCTATAATTCCTTTTTCCTAAGATTGTATTTTCTTAATAATTATAAAACGACATTCTAAAAAAATATTAAACACTTTAGAAATAGGATTCATATTTAAAATATCACTAATGAAGATCCTATACATGATAAAACTCAAAGCAAGAAACCAATCAATAGGTAGGCCGTGAATTAAGACCACTTTACTCACTGTATTCCATGTGAAGGGTTCTCTATAAAGTTGGATAACATGGCAGCTCTGCTGAGATGATCAAAAAATAAACTAATCGATAACAACATTCAAAATAGAAGTTTTTCCTTAAATCCTGGGAACTTTATTTTCAGCTATTCTGCCAATATACCACTTAATAATTTTACAGTACACAAACAACTCCTTATCTCCTTAAAGATTTAATTTTCTTCCAAAAGAATGAGCATTCCACTTTAAGGATTAACTCTCATCAATAGAAACAAGTGTGTGTTGTTATTATCACTGTAATTATATGGACTGCAGAGCTATTAATTAATGAGTTATGGTCTATGTTCTGACTGAGACGACCTCCACCACACAATGGGCCACTCTTGCAATAACTACATACCTTATCATGGGAGATAATTATTTAGTTCATGTTTGTAAAGCACTTCTAAAATTAAGTCTAGAAGTGTTTCAGATAATATTCATCACCTAACCCCTTTTTATGCTGTTGCATCTAATAAGCACATTTTGGCAATTAATATTCCTCCAAAGCTCTGCTCTGATGTTTCATCTGGGAAAGTATATTTTTAAACTATATTTTAAACTCTTTGTAGAAGCCAAATATATTTATATGATGTGAAGTCACACACACACACACACACACACACACACACATATGCAAGCACACACATATATATATATTCCAACAATTATTGATTAAACAAATTTCATATTTCATGATGCCAAAATAAAACTATCAGGGCATTACCTGATTTATTCCAAATGAAGTAGCACCCAGACATACAATAAATCCATACTGAATTTGTTTAAGCCAAGTATTTTTTTTATAACTGTAGATAACTGAGTGTCAAGGATGTGTCATGAACACATTTCCACTGGGAGGCAACTTATATAAACAGAGAATAAGGCAAACACAGTCCCCAAACTCATTGTTCTACAGCCTAGGCCAGCCAGTTATAAATGGTCTATTTGCATTATGGGCAAAGGTGGGGGGAGTGTGGCTTGCCTTGGCCAGCAGGAAGAAAGGAGAGAAGAGCTTGCATGTGAAAGCATTCCAGAAAGATAGTGAGTTCCATCCCTTTGCAAGCAAACTGTGTAGGTCAGCCTAAAAGTCTGCTAAATAACTTTGTTTTTCTAAGTAACAAGAGCTATTTCAAATGATCGTGGGCCCAAGGACTACAGTAAGGAATACATACAAGCGCACTGGAAGCATTTTTGTGTATCAGGAATATGGACATCATCCAATGGCCTTGTCCCACAGACTGCCTTAATCCAGGGAACTACATCTCTGCTGGGCAGCCAAATGGGGAAAGGAAATGAGCACCCAGAGCCATCCCTATGTATCTATCATCATAGTACTAAAAACAATCTCTCCATATCCGAAGTTTTGATGTTACGTTAAACAAAAAAAGAAAACCTAGGAACATTCTAAATAACATTCCTTACATTTACTTTACAAAATTTTATTTTACAGTGATTTTATAGTTCTTGAATTTCTTTTTTTCTTCTAGCTACTCCTTAATGGTTTTTAATTTAAAAATTGTGAGAGTGTATTTAGGAGAAACAAAAGATTTTTCTTCTGCTTAATGAAAGAATATTCAAGATGATGAAAGCAGATATTGGAAACTTTTTAAAACAATTCTTCCTTATAAATAAAATTAAAAGGAAGGAGCTTTGCATTTCTTAAAGTCATTTCTCTTTAGAAAGGAGAGGGTACATTTTTTAAGCTAATAAAAGAAAATCAACTTCTCTGTCCTCGACAGTGGTTTGAAAGCAGGAAGTGGCTACATGGCATAGTGCAAAGATGACTGAATTAGGAATCAGAAGCATTGGTGAGTAAAGTGTGGGCCCTGGGAGAAAACAATGTCACTTTCTTGCCGATAATTGCTGAGTTTAACTTGGAGAGCACAGCTTTTATACTGTGGAAATGGGAAATGAAGACTGATTCACCATCACAGCATCGTTCTGCAGAGAGATGGACAGGAGCAAATTATGAATCAACATAACCCTGCTCTTGCCTCTGAATTATTGAAAATGAAACTAAAACCTTGTAGAGACTTAAACAATCTATCAGCTGCTAAGCTTTCGTTAGAAAATTAGCTCATGATATGTAATAGCCTTTCTTATACATTTTAATTCCTTTTAACAGTTTAAATAGAATTTGAGTAATAGCTTCTTAATGTTCACCACAGAAGGTAACTAAATCTTTAATGGACTCCTGCTGCAGCCTTCTTAACATTGTAATTTAATTGAAGTCTATGTAAAAAAGGTTTTCTTCTTTTTTTCATATTTATATTTGCAGATTTGTTGAGATCCATGTTTTAATCAAACTGTTTTGCATAAACACAACTCAACTAATATTTGCATGTGACTAAAATGGGAATCTTTACAATAAACGGATCCTTGTTCTCTCTCACATCGTTGAAACCCTTAGATATGAGGATATAGATTTTAACAGAAAAAGTAATAGTTGGCTAAATGCTTAATTTCTATTCATGTATGTTCAGGACCAATAACCCATGTGATATTTTTCTGGCCTTGCCACTATGAAACCACTCTTTAACTTCTAGACATACAATGCACTTCTCTCTTTAATGAGATCCTAGTTACAGAATCTTCAGCATACTGTGATGAATTACAAGAGCAATTTAAAAAAAAAAAAAAAAACCTTTCTTTTGCTGCAGAATTTAAACTTTCTTAGGCACCAAAATATTAAGCTGTAAATCCAGTGATCTTCCACACCAGTCCACAGTTGGGAGGAAAAATGTTTTGATTGATGTTTATATTTCTCCATGAATAAAAACTTTTTAATGTGAAAACACAGAAGCTTGGTGGCATGCAGGTAAAACTTTTAGTTGATGCCATTTCTACACTCCTTATTTGCTATGTTAATGTCATGTAGATGTTTAAAAACACATTACAGGAGATTTGTAAAAAGCACATTTAGAAACCAGGATGATTTTTATTTCCATAACACATAGCTTCAGTAAAAATGGAAGAATAGACCCTATCACTTATGACCCATTTTAGTCTCCTTTATCAGTCTCCACCCAAATATTCATATCCTGTTTTTCTTCTGTGCTTCTTCATGATGAAAAGACTTATCTAATCAAATTAGTCATAACAGAGTTCTGGGGATACAGTGCATTGCCTGACTCTGCTATATTTGCATTTGAAAGGACACAGTGGGAAAAGGTAGATGTTTTATACTAAAGATTTAATCTTAGATGATGTCATTCTCAGCATGGAGCTTCAGAAGGAGATGGCTTGGCAGTGGGTTCTCTTAAGCTATGATAGATAACTCCAGAAGCATAAACAGGTGACTGAATGTCAAATCACAAACACACAAAAAGTCAATTCAATTAGACACTGAACTATATTAGGGTCAAAGTTTAGAGCTGGAAAGGTCCTCATAGACCATTTACTAGTTAATACTCTTTTAGTATAAAGAGTAATGAGGTAACTAATACATCTCTCACGAGGACGATCAAGATTATAAAACTCAGGTCTTATGACTCCCAGTTAAGGTTATTTTATTTTCTCGTGGAAGGGTAAAGAATGCAAGAGTTCGGACATCTGTGAAGGATTATCTTCACTCCATTCAGGTTATTTTCATTGCATATTCAAATACTTATAATAACTTTTTTAAATCAAGCATTAATTGATCTGTGTATAAAACTTTTTTCAGGAAAACACTGATTTGTTGAGAAAGACTATTCAGATGAATTATTACTTTTAAGAGAGCAGAGAAAGGGAGTATCTAGGATGAGACAGAAAAGGAATGAGGTCTTAAATTAACTTTGTTTTCAATTTCATGCCTCTTTGCTCTTCTTGCTCTCCACAACTTATGAGAAAAATAATCACAAGGGGAGAAAAAAAAAACCTTGAACAACATTATTACTGAATATTGTAAAGTTAGTAAATAACACTGGAAAACATGTTCCCAAGTAATTCTGAGAAATTCATTAGTTGTGTTATTTAGAGATCCATATTTATTTTAGTACCTTTTTTTTTTCTAATAAGTAACAGCCAATGGTCTAGAAAGCACAGCATAAAGTAATAGCATTATGTTCTGTGTTTTTTTTTTTTTTTTGGAAGGGTACATTTAATTCTTTGTCCTTACACAATTTAGTATTTTGTGAAAATTAATTGCTATCATATACATTAAAATATTTGAAGTTTATTTTTGGAAAATTTAGAGATCTAGATTTTTAAAAATTCTAACAGCCCTGGCTCTTATGGAGAAGCCCTTTGAGATATACCCCTCACAGTTTTAAAGTCTACTTTTACTATGTAGAATATTTTATTATTTAGTATAGGGAGTAGTTCATCTAGTGGGGCATTAGAAACTTAAATCAATGTAAGAAAGTTGATAAACT